>JAPPVO010000031.1:86808910-87049467 GCA_030407325.1 Camellia japonica
CCAATTAGTCCATTAACCGGTTAAGCTCAATGTGATTGTCCTCTAATCGGAAAGATGGTCTAAGCCACAAGTGCCTTGAGCATGAAAGAGGTTTCATGTTGTTGGTTAGTAGAAATCCTCAAGGGACGATTAAAACCATTAGGCATGCGAACCTCAATTCCACATTCAAGCCATCAAGGGGCTCAAGACTACTTTCAAAGCAAATGAAAGATTGAAACAATGGAGTGCAATGACATATATTTCAGCACTGAAATAATATTCTAAATGACTTAAAATCATTCAAACAAACCATGCACAACATGTTAAGAGTCAAAAGCATTGAAACTAGTGAAGGACACAACACTAGAGGTATGCAATACAAAGCTCAAATGACCAAATCAGCTATGCACAGACCTAAAACATGCCAAATTAGTGGCCTAATCATGCTAAAACTTAGGCACAAAAGGCAAGAAAATCATGCACACATGTTGGCTCGCAAGCAAGGTACAACGCTTAACTCTTAGAAGCAATCAAGGAGTGACACATGAAAGAGTGTGGCAAAGATATATGCTCTGAAATCATATGCTAAGTGATGCCATATCATGGAAACATCACAAGCAAAGCATGCTAGGGGTCCTAAAACTCAAAGCTAGTTAAGGCCATTTACACTATAGCTATACAAAGCAAAGCATGTGTGACCAAGACCACCCAAAACAGAGTTAAAGCTTGTTAAAATATGATCAAAAACATGCTGAGATAGAACTAACACAAGCAAAAATGATAGGCCAATTCATTAAGCATGTTAAGCTAGTAAGCAAGATTACACTACAAGTGTAAGAAGCAAACAAGAGGTGCTCCAACCAGCCAAAAACTGAGTTATAACATGTTAAAATAAGGCCAAAAACATGCTCCACTAGGCTACAAAAAGGTAGAAATACATGCTCATTTGGTAGGCCATCAACACATGCAAACAAGACAAGAGGAGGGGGGACCACCCCCTCCCATTTTGGTCCTCAAAACCAACTTTCTACCACTGAAATTCCTCTAGAATTCAGTGGTTAAAAGGCCAAAAAAATTTGTTTTAGAAAGTTTTGAAAGATGGCACAAAAGCTTAACAAGCAAAGAGACAAGAAGGGTGGACCACCCTCAAACTCAAAAGGGGCTTAAACCACCATTTTTAGGACTAAAAAACAGAGTTGTCTTCAGTTCAAAACCAAGCCAAAAATAGTTTGCAAAGGTAGCAAAACAAGTGTGCAAGACAAGCTTAAAAGGGACAAGTGCTTACCCTTGAAGCACAACAGCAAAACATGTGCAAATCTGAGCCAAAACCAGCTTTGAGAGCTCAAATAGGACCTCCAAGAACCTCAGCAACAAGGTAGAGGTGTTTGGTCTAGGGTCTCTTTGCAAGAGTGTAGAAAATTCTCACTTCTAAGCACAATATAGGAAGAGAGAAAGGCTTCTAGAGAGAGAGGCTGAAATTTTGCTCACAAAATTATAGAGAGAGAGAGAGAGAGAGAGAGAGAGATTTAGAGAGAGAGGCTCCCAAACTTTTCAACCGCGCAATATATGAGATATGGCTTCAATATATAGCAAAAATGGAGCATTTGGTCGAAATATCTAATTACAGGACAGCTGGAGCTTGTGGAAGACACTTGGAGGTAAATATCTGCAAAATATCTGAGTTTGGGACATAAGTGGCCGGTAGGCTACTCAACTGGCCAGGGCTGACAACAAAAATCTGCTCTGTAGGTCAAACTTCAGATGGGCATATCTTCTTCATATGAACTCCTTTTCAGGTCATTATTGTGTCCAAATTTAAGCCCCGGAAGTAATCTTTCCAATGGTGGCAACCTCACATCAAAATTCTAATTGTGCGAAAAGTTATGCTCCTTTTAGTGAAGCCACTCAGTTTCGATCCTTCCCGGATTCATGTTGAACTTCTCCCAAACTAGTTTTCTTCTCTCCTCTCCTCTTTTCTTCAACCCCAAACCCCTAAACAAGGTGTTTTGAAAGATTTTTTGAAGATTTCATCTATCTTTCATTCATTTCCACTTTGTCCTTGCTCGGTTTACCGAAAAGCGCAACATTTAACGAAATGCGAGCCTCGGAACATCGTAGAAACTTCTTTTCAAAAATATTTTGAAAGAGAGGGTTTTAAGGTCTAAAATCTTTGGTCAAAATAGTTTTGGTCCACAAATGGGGTGTGAGGTTTGGATTTAGAGCTCCTCTTGCCGAAGAAATTGAACCTTTACACTGCACATCTTTCATCACCAAGTAAGCGATTAGTGGCGCCCAAGTCTTAAGAGCAGTCAAAAATGGGGTGTCTACAGATATCCACAAGTAAGAGCCCAAAATCAAAACATACTTAGATAATTATAGTCATATAGAAAATAATCCCATATTTGCCAACTCCAGAAACGGTAGGGCAATGGGCACCCAAAACATCATAACCTTCCACATTTGCTGGCTCCATAAACGGCAGGGATGTGGACACCCAAAACTATCCGTTTTTCCACATTTGCCGGCTCTAGAAACGGCGGGCTCGTGGACACCCCAAAACCTTTTCCCACATTCGTCCGATGATATGCGTAGACAGGGCAATTGGGCACCTTGACTCCCCGTGTAGGTACAATTACAACACGCAACTCAAATCCAACCTGACTCACTACCCAGGCTCATAGGCTAATTACCACCATTTCTAACTTTCCACCGTTGGCACCAAAGCAATACCAAAAGGAATGGACAATGCATGTGATGTATGAATTTGTAAATAATGCATAATTTTCCGAAGGTGATATCAATCCACAATAGTGCAACTCTTCTCCTTTCGTAAATCTAGGCATTCCCATCATCATTCATCATCTCATCTCAAGTTCAACATAAAAAGGGAATCTCCAAACTTGCATTTCAAACCCAAAACCAAGTAATTACACTCAATTTCACATTTTAGAAATTATTTGAGTAAACCCCTTTTTATAAATTAAGTTTGGAAATTAGGGTTTTTGAGAAAAATGAGAAAAAAAAATTGGGGTTTTCCTCTCCTTTATGAAATTGAGGCAATCATAAATCATAAACAACGATATTTCATCATAATAAGTGTAACTCCTACAACAATCACTAATTTTCACCCTCATTGTTCTCAATCTTACTCAACAAGCTCAAATCAACACATACATTTATACATATATATATATATATATATATACAAGTCTAGCTAATGAAATTACGACATAAGCTACTCAAATTGAAGATACAAAAAGTTAAAACACCCCTACCTCGAATTGCTATGCTAGGGTTGCAATATACACTTGTACTTCAATAATCTAGCGAAATAATCAATGAAAGTGACGATCTAGCTCTTCGTTCAACTAATCTTGGGGAATCTTGGGTGGATCTTGAGCCAAGATTGGAGAAATATAAGGTTTTGTGAGCTAGGGTTTTGAGAAAAAAGAGAGTGAGTGAGAGAGAGAGAGAGAGGATGAAAAAGTGAAAGGAAAGTGACTTGGAATTGCTTTTTTAAAATCTGTTGTCCCCGACAGGTTGCTCGAGCACAAGTTCTGTCGCTCGAGCGTAAGACACGAATAAGTGATCTCGCTCGAGCATAACTTCCTTCGCTTGAGCGGATAAGAACATGTCCTAGAAGTTTTGCAGAGCTACAGTGAAACTACTAGGAGCATGCAATTTACGCTCAAGCGACAACTCCTTCGCTTGAGCAGGCCGCCTGCAAAAATTGCCATTTACTGGGAGCTAAAGATCTACACTCGAGTGAGAAAAGCTTCGCTCAAGTAGAGCGAAAAACTCAAGTGTCACAAAAATGATCCCAGTTGACATGACCCAAAGGCTTAAGGCAGTGCCAAACAAACATGCAAGTGATCGAACTAACAGGCTGCCTACATATCCTTGATTGCAAGGAATCATATCAGTAAAGTTTGGGGACGTTTGTGTAACAATCCATATGTGAGTGTATGTGTGTGTGTGTGCACGGGCAATAAGCACTCAATCATTCATCCAAGCATGCAATTTTCTAAAAAGAGAGGGTGAGTGAGCGATATCTTCCTTAGTCACCTTGCCGTGCCAAAGCCTATGTCGAGTTCCTTTCCATTCTATTCCAAGTTTGTTGAACATATCGATCCTGTAAATTTTCCAAAGAGCAATATTCCGTAGTAATAATACACACCGCAGTGTGGTTAGCATGACTCCATTTTGTGCCATTCCTTTATGTGCAATGTTTATGCCATTCATTTTTTTTATTCTATTCCACCTCGTTCCATCCTTGCTCTCTTATAAGGTGGGGGTTTACATGGTTTCCATTTCATTCTATTCCATCCTTGTGCTTTACAAGGTGGGTGTTTATTAATTCCCAAGTCGTTCCATTCCATCCTTGCACCTTCAAGGTGGGGGTTTATTAATTCCTAGGTTGTTTTGTTCCATTCTCACACCTTATGAGATGGAAGTTTGTTAAATACTGAGCCATTTTGTTCCATCATCGCGCCTTGCGATGTGGGGGTTTATTAAATTTCAAGTCATTCTGTTCCATTCTCATATTTTATGAGGTGGGAGTTTCTTAATTTTTGAGTCGTTCAAGGGTTTATTAAATCCCAAGTTGTTCTATTCCATCTTCGTGCTTTACGAGGCGGGAGTTTATTAATTCTCGAGCCATTTCATTTTGTTCTGTTCTCCCACCTTATGAGGTGGGGTTTATTAATTTCCATTCTGCTTTGTTCCATCCTTGCGCCGTATAAAGTGGCGGTATAATTTTAATCCACTCCGGCTCCTTATGTGGTGGGGTTTAATTTCAGGTTTTGTTCACTCTTGTCAAGCTTTATATTCCAATTTTTTTCAAAAGTGCATGTTTTGTTCCCTCAAGAAGTGCTTTATATACGGGTTTTCCAAATTTATGTTTTGTTTTCTCTTGTCGAGCTTCATGTTCCAAGTTTTTCAAGCAGTTCCAAGTAATCCCGAGTCATTTTGTTCCATTCTCGTGTCTTACGAGGTGGGAGTTTCTTAATTTTCAAGTCGTTTAGGGGTTTATTAAATCCTGAGTTGTTCTATTCCATCCTCGTGCTTTACGAGGTGGGAGTTTATTAATTCTCAAGTTGTTCCGTTCCGTTCCATTCTTGCGCCTTATGAGGTGGGGTTTATTAATTTCCATTCTGTTTTGTTCCATCCTCATGCCTTATGAGGTGGCGGTTTAATTTTAATCCACTCTCGCTCCTTATGAGGTGGGGGTTTGATTTCAAGTTTGTTCACTCTTGCCGAGCTCTGTATTCCAATTTTTTTCAAAAGTACATGCTTTGTAAGCCCAAGAAGGGCTTTATATGCAGGCTTTCCAAATTCAGGTTTTGTTTTCTCTTGTCGAGCTTTATTTTCCAAGTTTTTCAAGTGGTTCGAAGTAATTCCAAAATTTTCGAAGTGGTTTCAAAGTATTTGTTTGCCCTAGGTGAGCTTTATATTCCAAAATTTTTCAAGTGTTTGTTCGCCATGAATGGGCTTTATATTCTAAGAATTGGCCAAGTGTTTGTTCACCATAAATGGGTTTTATATTCCAAGAATTTGCCAAGTGGTTCCAAGCCATGTGTGATTTATCAAAAGTATTTTTTCATAAACGACTCAACTAGAGGAGAAGTTTAAAGGTCATTTTCCATGCTTATTAGGATGCCAAGTGAGTTGGGTGCCAGAATTGTGCAATGCTAAATAGCAGATATTTTAAGAATAGTGCCTTGAAAGGCATGTGAGTGCTTGAGTGTGAATTTTTATTCCATTTATATTCCATATCACTCTTGCACCTTACGAGGTATGAGGTAAAAGATTTCTATGTCATTCCATTTTTCATTCATGCTATTCTTTATTATTATTATTATTAGAGTGCCAAATTTGAATTCCACACTTGATGTATGAATCTTGTTCTAGACATGCCATGATTGAGAAGTTACCATAGTCATGCTAAGATGCAATGGAATTATAACCAAGCAAAGAGAGAGGCAATGTAATCATGCCAACCAAAGTCCAAATGTTAGACACGAAATCAAGCAGATAGGGGAAATCAACTAGAGAGAATCATAGCATCATCCTAGGAAAACTTTCAAAAGCCTAATCAAATCAGAATCATCATGTGAGTGAACTTGCTCAAATCAGGAGAAAGTGTTTTGACAGATGGCTTCAATATATTGCAGGGGAAGGTATGGTTTGTGCCTTTTGCTTAGTTGATAGCTTATTCAAAGATGCTGATGCCCCTAGTGTTCAATCCTTGTGTAGACACCCCATTTTTGACCGTCCTCAAGACTTGGACGACATCACTTGTGCATATGATGATTGTGATTGCATGTGTTCGTTTTGAGTGCTCGAAGTCCTCGGCGGAACGCCCTGTCTTTGAGCCTTGTCTTTTTTATGCCTTGTTTTGGACCAAAACTTGGTGTCTGGACCTCTTGGTGACTTGTCGGCCACCACCATAGGCTGTCGGCCATGGCTCATGGTTGTCGGCCATTGGTGTGGCCGGCCGGCCACCAATGGTGGCCGGTCGGCTACCAGTGTCTTTTTCTAGATTTTTGTTGACAGTTGTGACAGTTGTTAGCACACTGAGCTGCATCTTCCTACATGTGTATGGTAGGATGTTTATAAGCTGAAGGCTTGTTTTTCTATATATATGGGGGTTCCTCCCCTATTGATGAGGGTTAGAAATTTTGGAACAAAAATCTCTCTCTCTCTCTCTCTCTCTCTCTCTCTCTCTCTCTAGATTTCTCTCTCTTGCAATTTTGTGCTTAGTTACTTGTTTTCTCTACACTTTTACAAACACTACCTTAATCAAAGTTGCATCTCTTTGGGCTGAGGTTATTTGAGACCCTCTTTGAGCTCTAGCAAGTGGTTTTAGCTTGGTTTGGTGCCTAAACTTGAGGTTTGCTTCAAAGGTATAACACTTGCCTTGTTTACTTTGTTTCAATATACTTATTTTACCATCTTTTCTTACTATTTTGGGGCTGGTTTTAAACTGTAAAAAGTTCTAGTTTTGTGGCTTAAAAGTGGTGGTTTGAGCCCTTTTTTAGTTAGGGGGTGGTTCACCCTTCTTTCTTCTTAGTTTGTCAAGTTTTTGTGCCTTTATTCATCACTTTCGAACCAATTTTTTTGGGCCTTTTAACCACTGAATTTTAGAGGTTTTTTAGTGGTAAAAAACTCATTTTGAAGTCTAAAATTGGAGGGGTTAGCCTCCCCTCCTTGTGTCTTGTTTGCATGCCTAGTTAGCCCCATGTATTAACTTATTGTTTTAGTTTTTTGTGGCTCAAGTCCAGCATGTTTTACACTATATTTTGAACTATTTTGCCACTGTTTTGGCTGTTTGATGCCATTTGAGCCTTGTATGGCATAGTTGTAGTGTAAGTTTCTTTACTAGCTTAATGTTTTAAGACTTTAACCACCATTGGTTTGAGTTGGTTGCATGTTTTAGTGCTTTTATCACTCATTTCGAGCACTTAATCATCTTTGCAACCTCTCTCCTTTCTTGATTTTATTTTTTCTTTGAAAGTGGTTCAAACCATTTGTTTGTTTAAAGCATGAAATTGAGGTGTTTGTGCTTAATGGTTTAATCCCTTTTGGGGTTCATTACCAACAACATGAGGTCTCTTTCATGCCTAAAACAACCTGTGGTTTAAACCTTCTTTTCATTTAGAGGACTTGAACCCACCAATGGACAATTGATTAAAGGATGATTTGGTAATTAAAATGAGTAAACAAAATTGGCAAGTAAAAGAGGTAAGATAAGCATTCTTTGTGTTGCATTGCATGTGTTCAAATCGGACTTTAATTTGAACACAAGGGAAATGGGACATTTTATACTTAAAAGTGATGAAATGTGCCATTTTCCTGGGTCTCCATTGCCCTTGATCATGCATGATAGGTTGATGGTCATTTGAGTCTTGTTTTGCATTCATTAAACTTATACAAACTTGGTTCTTTGGCCATCATGCAATGAAATTGGTTGGTTGAGGGTTTGAGAACCAAGAGTGACACTCCTTTGAGCTTGTTTAATGATAAGGAGGATAACAGTAGAAACAAACCTTCAAAAAGTACACTGTTTTGCTCTCTGTTGTAGTAAGGAAGTTTAGGACAGCAGTGGCCGACCGCCACCACCAGTGGCCGACCAGCCACCAACAGTAGCCGACCGGCCACCATTGGTAGCCGACCGGCCCCTTGTCGGCCACTAATGAAATTTGCACAGTTTGTTAGTAAGATGGAGCAAAGGTGTTCTGGAGGTGGGTAGAATTTTCAATGATCAAATGTGCAAACAGAGGCTTGCAGCAGCAAAACAACGGCTTTTCGAGTGGAAACCAACCACGTGCATGAGCCTCCCTTGCATTTCAAGCTTATTTAATGTTTAAATATCTAGCTTAAATACGTGTTGCAATTAGTTAGTTGTAGCTAATTAAGTGTTGTAAATAATTAGTTAGTTTAACTAGTTTAACTAGTTTTATACACTGTCGTGTCTTATTTTCTGTTATGTTGGTGCGTTTTGTTGTTGTTGTTGTTGTTGTTGTTTTTTTTTTTATATTTGGTTGCTCGTTGGTCTTTTGCCGTTGGGCTCTGTTTTGTGCACCTGCTGCTCTTCTCAGCTGTCATTGTTTGGTTTGTCCTGGGGGTTGTTTGCTCTTTTGCGGTCTGGTTGTTGCTGTTGTTTGGTCTTGCTTTGTTTGTTTCTTTATTGTTGCTTTCTCTTGGCTTTGCTTATGTATAGTTGAGGTAGGGCCTGGGGTTTGCCCCTTGTAATTATGTATTTTTCTGTCTTTTATTTATGTCTTATTCACCCAAAAAAAAAAAAAAACTAGTATAGCTAGTTAATTAATTCAAGTTTTGTATTAGTTAGCTTAATTAGCCTAGTTAGCTAGTTAGCTTTTATTCATTGGGACCCTCCTTTGCGAGGGCGTAATGTTGTAATAAGTGTGCATGTGTGTGTGTATGTCTTCCAACCCTACGTCTTTCTCCTTTTATTTAATCGCTTTTGATGGTTAGATTAGGAGCATGTTTCAATTAGCATATCGCATACTTGCATCCATTCATCTCGTCTTGCATGCACCTAGGCTCGACGTATCATTCAAACTACATCGCCATTTTGATATCTTATTTGAATACGTGTTTAATCGCATGTTATCAAATCGATTCACATGCCATATTAGTAGTCGAGCCTATTAATTGCATATTGCATGTGTTGCATTAGACACTTTGTATAGTTAGGAATCATGCATATTTCCAACTCATATTTTCTTAGCTTGGAGTACTAGGTGAGTTTTATGCTTTAGCATACTTGCATAAGTGTGAATGTTTCCATGATTAGCATGCTTGCCATGAGACTATGTGCTTAAATGCTAAACTGCTTGAATGCCTGTGGATGAAGGCTCGTTGTTTGAATTGGAACGATTCAACAAATGTACGTTTTACGCCCACTTTGTTGAGTGGCAAATCATGTTTTAAGCCCACTATGTTTGGTGGCAAATCCGCAAACTTTAAGCCCACTTGAGGGTGGCAAATTCAAACCATATTCGCAAATAAACATAAGTTGAATTGTTTTGAATTGAGCAAACTAATCTATACTTGCTTGTGTGCATCACATAGGTGTGCATCACATAGCAAAGCTAGTTTAATAACCGGAATAAGAACACATAATGTTTATAAAATATCATATCATGATTATTAGAGGTCGATCTTTGATCGAGTGAGCGGGGGTGCTCAATTCATGACCTTCCCCTCTCGTACCTAAGTTCCCGAAGCAAGGCAACTTTGGTGATGACGGACACGTGGCCTTTGGCACGAGTCAGGGTTTCCTAAATTTTTCCAAAACAAAAATATTTAGGTGGCGCCTCTGTATCTGGCAAAGCAGTCCAATTTTGGCATTTTTTATCCTAAAATCAAATTTCCAAAACATTTGTCGAATTTGGACTCTTTGGTGATTATCAATTTCACATTGCACTGGTGAGAATAGATTCAGAACCGCGGGAGTCTGAATTGTGAGGCCTTTCTTTCAAACCTTTCGAAAGGGGCGCGAAAAAGGTGAGCCACAGTTTTGGCGACTCTACTGGGGATTTAGAGAACTTGTCTCGAACTTATGATATGATATTTTATCTACACTTTTGTGTTTCTTTGTATTTGCATTGGCATCAGTGCGCTTAAGTCACAATGTTTGCCGTCTGATATTCCTGAACGATTTTTCGGAGGCTCGCTTGGAAAAGCTTGGCAAAAGACTGACTAGTTGCGGGCTCTACCACGATGGGAACACAACTCTTGGATCTGGATTACCGCTGTACCGTTTGATCCTCCTTTCACTTCTCGGTGTTAGGTGTGAGAGGTATATTAGGTAGTCTTGCTGAGGTACCCTTTTTACCAATCGGCCTAGTTGCATATCGAAACCA
Organism: Camellia japonica; assembly: GCA_030407325.1. NCBI lineage: Eukaryota > Viridiplantae > Streptophyta > Magnoliopsida > Ericales > Theaceae > Camellia > Camellia japonica. The sequence continues at coordinate 86,819,281 of JAPPVO010000031.1, forward strand.
TATAGATACAAACGACTATTCCAAACCAGGACAGGTTGCTTACCCGAATGTAGGATTGTGTGAAACCACTTGTTGTGAATAGTGAACCCTAGTTCTTGACGAAACTAGAATAGGGTTACCCTACCCCATCATAAGGGTGTTTTGGCTCTCACTTGACTATTATGTGCTTTTAAAGTGAAACTCTCCAGGAACATATATATTAGTTTCAAGTTTGGGTATCCGTTTTGGGGGCAAAAATTAGTGTTGAGTATAGTTCTCCAACTTATGATTGCAACTACGTGTTGTTTGTGTCTAAGCTGAGGTTCTGTGCAGTTTTTGATTTTTGTCTTCTTTTGCTTTATTTCTTTTTGCAAGGTAGTTTTTCATCATTGCTTCAGACAATCCTGCTACCCCCCAAGCACTCTGGACCCGTGTGAGAAGGATTTGTAGATCCAGGGATCTTGTCACGGGACAACCAGTGTTTGCTTCCCTCCCACCGGTTACTAGACGAGGAGGATCATGCAGAATTCACCAATCCATCAGTTACATCTTACTTCACATGCGCCCAGTCAGACCTAGTCTTCTACTTCTACTCCAGAAAGAGAGTATTCACCAGTTCTGATATCTCAACATCCCCAGTTAGCATAGAAGATATGCTTCGTCAGCTCCAGCAGACTATTAAGACTATGTAGCTAGATGCTGCCTGCCAAGATGAGGTCCCAGCCCGCCAAGCAGAATTGATAGATAAGCTTCTGCAACAGCAACCTCAACTGGCAGTAGCCTCTGCATCCCATGTACCCCAGGCGAGAATTCTGGCACCTGAGGTCACAATCAATTTCTACGAGAATATGGGCATTCCGGCAGATCCAATCCCACCTCAAACCTCTAAGGCACCAGTTTATCAAATGGAGGTGCCATTTGAATTCGAGGTCGACTCCACTACATTGAAAGTCAACAAGCTAAAAAAACTCTTCAAGCGGGTGCAGGGCATGAATTCAATCCCTAACATTGAGGATGGACACACAGACACCACAGTGACTCTGCCAGACAGATTCAAGATGCCGCATATAGACCAGTTCGACGGCTTCGGGGATCCTATGGTCCATCTATGGCTATTCTCTGATATCCTACGACCAATGGGTCTCACTAGATTGTAGAAGTTGTCACTTTTTGGCCGGACCCTATTGGGTATAGCGGCCTGTAGACACCCCATTTTTGACTGACCTTAAGACTCAGACGTCATCGTTTGTGCACTCGATGATTGCGCATGTTTGTGCTCGTTTTGAGTTTCTGAAGATGTCGGCCGTGTGCCTTGTCTTTGAGCCTCTAAACCCTCTGTGTTTTGGCCTGGTTTTTAGACTGGACCTTGGTGCCTTTGCCTAGAGGGAGAGAGAGGCCTATTGGCCACTTTTTGTAGCTGTAGGCTACTTTTCCCTCTTGTAGGCCACTTGCAGTGGCTGGTAGGCTAGTTTTCGGAGCTTTCGGCTGAGCGCCTTGTCTCGGGGCCTCTTAGCTCCCTTCCTTTTGGTTTGTTTTTAGACCACACCTTGTTACCCCTTGCCTGGAGGGAGGGGAAGGCTTGTCGGCCATTTTTGGCAGTTGTAGGCCACTTTTTCCTCTTGTAGGCCACTTGAAGTAGCCTATAGGCTAGTGGAAGTGGCCTACAGCCTTTTTTCTATTTTTACAGATATTTTTGGTGCCAGCTGTTGGTCACTGAATGTATCCTCCCTATACGTGTAGGGAGGGATTCAAGCAAGCTCTAAGCTTGTCAAGCAAGCTTCTCCTTGCTTTGTTTATATAAGGGGAGGTCTCTCCCCCTTTCAAGGGTTCAGAATTTTTGGAAGACAAAAATTTACTCTCTCTCTAGAATTCCCTTTCTCTCTCTCTATATTGTGCTTAGAAGTGTATTTTCTTTGCATTTTTGTACACAATCCCCTTAGCCAAACACCCTACCTTGAAGCTGAGGTTTCTTGAGGTTTGTTTGGAGCTTAAAAAAGTTGGTTTTGGCTCAAAAGTGGTGCTGTTGTTGCTGTGCTTCAAAGGTAATGCCTTAATCCCTCTTAAAGCTTTATTTTGATCATTAGTTTGGCCTTCTTTGCATGCTATTTTAGGCCCAGCTTTCAGCTACAAAAACCTTTGTTTTTTTAGTGTTAAAAATGGTAGTTTAAAATGTTTTTGGAGTTAGGGGTGTTTCACCCTCTTTGGTGGCTTATTTGCGAAGCTTCTTGCCTTCATTTAAAGCCTTTGAGATCACCTTGTTTTGGCCTTTTAACCACTGAATTCTAGAGGAATTTCAGTGGTAGAAAACTTGTTTTGAGGTCCCACATAGGAGGAGGTAGTCCCTCATCCTCTTGTCTTGATAGCATGTGTTGTTGGCCTATCAAATGAACATGTTTTTCTACCCTTTTGGGGCTCCATCTTAACATGTTTTTGGTCTTATTTTAGCATCTTATAACTCTATTTATGGCTGGTTTTGTCACCTCTTGCATGCTTTATATACTTGTAGTATAATCCTACTTGCTATCCTAACATGCTTCATGTCTTGTCCTATTATTCTAGCATATTTTGGCTCCACTCCAGTATGTTTTTGGCCATTATTTAACATGCTTTAACTCTAATTTTGGTTGGTTGAGTCACCTCTTGCTTGGTTTTTATACTTGTAGTGCAATCTCACTCATTAGCCTTACATGCTTAGTGTTTTGGCCTTTTGTTCTAGCTTGTTTTAGCTCTGTTTCAGCATGCTTTTGGCCTTGATTTAGCATGCTTAAACTCTGTTTCAAGTGGTCTTGGTCATGTATAGCTTGCCTTGTAGGGCTATAGTGTAATTGGCTTTGCTAGTCTTGAGTTTTGAGATCCCTAGCATGCCTTATTTGTGATCTTTGTGTGATATGGCATCATTTGGTATGTAATTTTAGAGCTTGATTCTTTGCCATGCTTCCACTTGAATCACTCTTTAAGTGCTTTTTGAGAGTTGAGCTTGGTACCTTGTTTGTGAGCCATCAAATGAGCATGCTTTTCTTGCTTCTTGAGTCTAAGTTTCAACATGATTAGGCCACTGTTTTGGCATGTTTAACATCTGTCCGGGGGTTGGTTTGGTTATTTAGGCTTAGTATTGCATGCCTATAGTGTTATGCTCTTTGCTTGCTTCAATGCTTTCGACTCCGAGCAAGTCTTGCATGCATCATTTTCATGCCTTGATGTCATTTAGCATCGTATTTCAGTGCTGGAATATGTGCCATTGCATTCCATCTTTCATTGTTATATCACTCTCGAAAGTGGTCTTAAGCCCTTTGTTGGTTTGAGCACGAAATTGAGGCGTTCATGCCTAATGGTCTTAGCCTTCTCTTGAGGGTTTCTACTAATCAACGGCATGATGCTTCTTTCATGCTCAAGAAGCTTGTGGCTTGGACCCTCTTTCCAATTAGAGGACTTTTCACTTTTGGACTTAACCGATTAAAGGACTTATCGGTAATTTAAAATGAGTAAATAAAATGAATCAAAGTAAAAACATGCCAAGATAACATGTTTGAGTTGCATTGCATGTGTTTGGATCGGACGTTAATCCAAACATGAGAAATGAGGGGTGTTTCATACTCAAAGTGATGAAACGTGCCTCATTTCTTGGTCGCCGTCCCCCTTGATTGTGCATGATAGGGTGGAGGCCTCTTGAGTCTTGTGTGTTATTTGTGCATTCATTGACTTGTACAAACTTGGCTTCTCGGCCATCATGCATTGTCATGCTCGGTTGGTGGCCCGAGAGTCGAGCACCACACTCCTTTGAGCTTGAGAAATGATAAGGAGGTGGTTGTACACACATATCCTGCAAACACCTTGCTTTGCCCCTTTTGTACTCTGCTTGCAGCACAAAATTGGAGTGTGCAGAAGCAAGTGGCCGACCGGCCAGAGGAAGTGGCCTACAGTTCTCAGGCTCAGAGGTAGTCAAAAGTTGTTCTGGTTCTTGAACAGAAACAACCTAGAGATTGGTTCGGTGTTCAGGAATCAGGGCAAATGCAAACAGAGGCAACTGGTGGCAAGGCGACGGATTTTTGGGAGGAAGCCGATCAAGCATGCATGCATCCCTCGTCCCGAGGCCTTTTAACTGTTTTGCTTAGCTAGTTAATTCATTGGTTCTATACTTAAATAGTTAATGTGCTTAGCTAGTTATCCAATTGTGTTGTAATTAATTAGCTAGAATAGTTAGTTAATTAGTTGGTTTGTAATAGTTAGCTTAATTAGCGTAGCTAGTTAGCTCTCTTTCATTCGGACCCTCCGTCGACAGGGCAAATGTTGTAATAAGTGTGCATGTGTGAGTGAATGTCTTCCAACCCCACGTCTTTCTCCCTTTTACTTAACCGCTTTCGATGGTTAGTTTAGGGTCATTTTCAATTAGCATACCTTATGCTTTGCATATTTACATTCATTCATCTATATTGCATGCACCGGGCTCAGCGCATCATACAAACTGCATTGTATTTCAATACACTTACTTGAATACGTGTTTCAAAGTATGTTATCAAGTGCTACATTCATATGCCATTTTAGATAGCCGAGCCTATTTAGTTGCATTTTGCATGTGTTGCATTAGGCATCTTAACATAGCTAGGATCATGCATGATTTCTAACTAGTTCTCTGTTTTGGCTCGGAGTACACTGTGAGTCTTTACGCTTTAGCATCCTTCATGAGTGTAAGTGACTACCATGATAGCATGCTTGCCATGAGGCTATTTGCTTAATTGCTATAACGGCATGAATGCTTGTGGATGAAGGCTTCATTACTTGAATTGGAACAATTCATCAAAATGTGAGTTTTAAGCCCATTTGGAGTGGCAAATCATCATGTTTTATGCCCATCTTGTTTGGTGGCAAATCCGCATTTTAGCCTACTTGCGATTAGCATTTTCAAACTATTTTTGGAAAACAAACATGAGATGTTTTGTTCCAAATCGAGCGATTTAGTCTATACTTGTGTGTTGTGCGCATCACATAGTAATATAGCTAATAATCAAACAAGAACACATGTGTTTATGAAACAACATATCATGTTAGTAGAGGCCGATCCTTTGATCAGGCGAGCGGGGGTGCTCATTTCATGACCTTCCTCTCTTGTACCCAAATTCCCGAGCTGAGGTAACTTTGGTGATGACGGACACGAGGCCTTTGGCACGAGTCAGGGTTTCCTAAATCTCCTAAAACAAAATATTTGGGGCGACTCTGAAATCTGGCAAAGCAGTCCATGTTTGGCGCTTTTTGATTAAAATTGATTTTCGAAAACATTTGCCGATTTGGACTCTTTGGTGATTTATCAGTCTTGCATTGCACTTTGTGAGATTAGATTCAGAACCGTGACAGGAGTCCGAACTGTAGTAGCTAGAACCTAATTCGCGCCCTCTCCGAAAAGAGGAAGCGCGGAGGAAGTTCGGGTGGTCTACATGGCCATTTGGTATGCCAAGCTTGAAGACTCTGCGAAGAGAAACTGGAAGGACATGGCCGAGGCCTTTATCGCGCAATACTCTTACAATACCCAGATCGAGGTCACAACCCATGATCTTGAAGCGACCCATCAGGAGCCGAAAGAGGGCTTCCCGTACTTTGTGACTCGGTGGTGGGCTAAGGCCTCTATGATGACTATCAGGCCGTTTGAAAAGGATCAAATCAGAATGGTGGTCCGTAACTTGCAGGGGAGATTATTACAGAAGATGATAGTCTTGCCTTTGTTTACATTTGCTGAGCTCCATGAAATAGGGGTTCAAATTGAGGACGCGATGAAGCAGGGGCTGATAGACCATGAGAAGGAATAGCCCAAAAGGCCCTTTACACGCAGCTCCAATGCAGCCACGACTGGTGGCACCTTTGTACGGCCTTTGGATGTGAACATGGTTACCACCACACCCAAAACTGCCACCCCTTTTTCCGGTACATCCAATACAACTTCACAAACCTCGAGCCATCAAGCCCGAAACCAAAGGGTTTTACCTCGCTCTATATGTCTTTATCCAAAGCCCTAGGGGTCCTAATAAAAAAAGGGCATCTTAAGCCGTTAGAACAACGCCCACTATTCGATCCTCTCCCTCCGAAACCCAGCCCGGCCAAATACTGTTCCTTTCATCAGCAGCATGTTCATGATACTGATTAGTGCTGCAGACTACGTCATGAGATTCAAGATCTCATTGACAATAAGGTGAATAGCACCTCCCGAAAAACCCAACGTCACTACAAATCCTCTCCCATCACATAGCCAAGTCCCTCTACCTCGACATATAAACCTCAACCATACATTGGCTATCCCTTATGACCCCAGTATATACATTAGCCCTTCTACCTACCTAAGCTGGCGTTGTTCATCCCTGAGAGCATGGACTTGTGCATGATGAACACATCTACATTCAACCTGAGCTAGTGGTGATGACAGTGGAGATGAAGGGAGGTCAGCCTTGGTAGAGAATATCAGTCCGTTACCTGTGGGCTCTGAGGACTTATGAAGAGGTGTGACCGTGCTGTTATATTGTCCCAGTGGACCAAGTTAAGCCGGAAGTGGTGTTGCCGACTGGGACGGAGGTCAGTGTAGTCTGAGAAGAAGGACCAAGTCAGGGATTAGATGGTCTAGCCGACCTAGAGGAAGACATAGACAATTTGTAGTTCTTTGATGAGTAAGATCAAGGGGACGTGCATATTGATTGGTTCGATCTGAATGGGTCGACAGACAATTCTGGGTGGTAAGTGATGAACCCGACATAGATGAGGGAACTGGATTGAAGCTGGAAGAACAGAAAGCGGGAACCGCTACAATGGTCGGAACGGCCGATGGAAAGGATAAACTACCAGAAAACACCGACGAAGAACAATTGGCTCAGGAATTGGGCATTGTTTGTACTGTGCATACAGAACAAGAAGCCGTGCTGGAGCAGTTTGGGCAAGAAATGATTGAAAGTGATCAGAAAGGTGGAATAATTCAACACCCTACGGGGAATGTTTCTACTGAGAGAACACTTAGACTGGAACCAGATAATTTCTTATCAGTTGCTGGATGTATATGGTGGGAAGATGATGATCTGCATCTTGCCTACACTGACGAGAATTGGGGTGAAGACCTTCCTGACAACACTTGGTACATGGAAAAAGTCGATCACATGACAAGAAGTGGCCGATATTTCAAACTACCGCATCTGGACCAACCTGAAGCATCCAGGAAGGATAAAGAAGTTAAGAAACAGAAAGAAAAGCAGTTAGAGGAAGAGGCTGTGCTGAAGTAGTTGAAGAAGATTCAAGCTGACATATCTATCTGGGGGTTGCTTATTGCTTCACGAGTGCATAGGAAGGCTATACTGACGGCAATGGATAAAGCCAAGTTGTCCATTGACACCACCCCAGAACAACTGGTGGGATTAGTCTTCTCAGGAGGCGATGCGCCAACTTTGACATTTTTGGACAAGGAATCACCGCCAGAAGGCTCTGCACACAACAAGCCTCTATACATATCCGTAGAATGCCGAGAAAAGTGGATACCAGTGGTATTGGTCGACACCGGGTCAACAATCAACATCTGTCCTTGTCGTATGGCTTATACTAATGGTTTAAACTGGCCAATTTTGTGCCTACAGCCCAGGTGATCCGGGCGTATGGCATACAAGCAGAGAGGTGGTGGGACAGTGCAGATTAGAGTACAAGTCAGCCCAGCTTCACAGGACATCAAGTTCATGTCTTGGATGTTTCGGCCACTTTCAACATACTACTCGGGCGCCCCTGGTTGCACCAAGTGAAAGCTGTCTTTTCCACTCTTCACCAAATGCTGAAGTACCCCTATGGAAAAGGGGTGGCTATAGCCTTTGGGAATTCATCTATACATCCTTCGCCAGAAGTCACTACACCTGTGCTAGAGATTGTGCATGGTGAGGAGGATATCTTCCTTTCGGGGTTTACCTTGGCTGAGGCCCGGGTAGTGCAGAATATATTGGCCGTTGACGAGGGCTTGTATGTCAGCGCCCAATCCGTATACCTCATGAACAAGCTACAGCACATGCCCGAAATGGGATTAGGAAAAAGTGGTCGGAAAGGTGTTACTGCGTTGGCCGATGTGCCACATAACCCGCATGCTTTTGGTCTTGGCTATACGCCCACCAAAGAGGACTAGGTGAGGAAAGGGAAGGAAATGGCTGGAAGAGCCAGAGCTAAGCAGACTGGAAAGCGCTATGAGCTTCTACACTGACCAATTCGGGGAACCCTGAATGGCTATTTTGTTCGGGACGGTGAAGACTTCCCATTTTGTGGTTTCCCCAAATCATGGTTCAATTCTAAGAAGCAGCGGGTTCCCGGCTTTAAGATTTTCTTTGACTTACAACTGCAAGACAGTGATACGGAAGAAAGGGCTGAGCCAATTACCGCTAAGGCTACGAAGAGCACAGGAAGTGATTCCAACAGCAACGAGCTTCAAATAGGAGCAGCACTGGCATATCTCATTTCAGATCCTCCGATCAACTCAGAGAGCTTGGGGATGACCTGACCGTTTCCATGATTGGGGTCCAACCGGGTGCAAACCCTTCTAGCGGTATCTTGGATGTATCTGACGCACTATCCCTCATTTGCCAGCTGGAGGAGGGCTACCTGTCTAGCAGTTCTGAGTCAGGTAGTGAACTAGAATCTGATTCCACAAAGTCTGTGGAGTCGAAATCAGATTCCGGTTCTTCTGAGTCTAGGTCCGACATTCCTGGGGTTGATAACCTGGATACCGAGGTTTTGTCTAGGTCGTCATTTTCTTTTTCTTTTGAGTCAGTTGTAACCAAGGAATTGGATGAGCTGGATCTTTTGAATGAGAATGCCACTGCAGATTCTGAGTATTTCTTTGTGCCTCTTGTTTATTGCATTGATCATGATTTTCAAAATTTGATGAAAACGATGAGGAAGGAATTCCTCTGGTTTTGAAAATTTTGATTAATCGAGAGGAGGAGAGGTTTGTAAACCCCTTTGTTGATGAAATTTTTCCAATTAATGTGGGTATTGAGAAGGATCCACGTCTGGTCCAAATCGGGTCCACGTTGTCTTTGGTGGAACGTGAGCACTTAGTCGTTTTATTAAAAGATTTCAAAGATGTTTTCGTGTGGTCCTGCCTGGAATCAATCTTGAGATTGTACAACATCGGATCCCTCTTGACCCCGAGGCCCGACCCATCAAACAGAAGCTGTGGAGAATATGCCCGGATTGGGCTTTGAAGATTAAGGAAGAGGTCACCAAGTAGATAGACGCAGGGTTCTTCCTAGTATATGAGTATCCAACTTGGTTGGCCAACATTGTTCCAGTGCCAAAGAATGACAGCAGAATTCGGGGTGTGTGGATTTTAGGGATCTAAACAGAGCCAGTCCGAAGGACGACTTTCCCTTACCGTATATTGACGAATTGGTGGACTTTACCGCAAGCCATGCATTGCTCTCCTTCATGGATGGATTTTCCGGATATAACTAGATTCTGATGGCACCCGAGGACAAAGAGAAAAATGCTTTCACTACGTCGTGGGGAACCTACTGCCACAGGGTGATGCCGTTTGGGCTAAAGAATGTCGGGGCTACCTATCAATAGGCTGCAACCACAATTTTGCATGATATGATCCACAAAGAGGTCGATGTGTACGTGGACGACATGATTGTCAAGTCCAAGGAAAGAGAGGGCCACTACACCGCCTTGAAAAAATTCTTTCAACAGATCAGGGAATACCGGTTGAGGTTGAATCCGCAGAAATGTACTTTCAACATAACAATAGAGAAAATACTGGGTTTCTTGATCACACAGAGGGGCATCGAGGTAGATCCTTCCAAAATCAAGGCCGTCCTAGAAATGCGACCACCAAGGACTGAAAAGGATGCGCGAGGCTTTCTAGGTAAAATGTAATTCATAAGATGGTTTATTTCTAAAATAACCTTGACTTGTGAACCACTATTTGGTCTCCTGAAGAAAGGAAAGAAATTTTGATGGGATGACCGATATCAATTCACTTTTGAGCAGATCAAACTGTACCTCCAGAATCCACCTGTGTTGTCGCCGCTAGAGCCGGGGAAGCCCTTGATTTTGTATCTTCCAGTAACGGACACAACGATAGGATGCTTGCTTAGAAATCTGAGGATAGGATGGAGAAAGCCATCTATTACCTGAGCAAGAAGATGCTGGATTATGAGACATGTTACACCCGCTGGAGAAACCTTGCCTAGCCTTGGTATGGGTTACCAGGAAGTTGAGGCACTACCTGTTAGCTCACTCCGTAATTCTGGTTTCGAGATTAGATCCCATCAAATATCTCTTTGAGAAACCAGCACTTACGGGGTAGGCTAGCTCGTTGGTTGCTTCTCCTCTCCGATTTTGATTTGAAGTATGTTACTCACAAGTCTATCAAGGGGAGAGCAGTAGCAGAGTTCTTGGCAGATCACCTAGTGAAAGGGGATGAAGCGGTAGAATACCTGTTCCCAGATGAAGCTATTCTGCAAGTCGAGGAAAAGATTTGGACAATGTACTTTGACGGATCGTCTAATCAATATGGTTATAGGATAGGTGTGTTGCTGATAGCACCCGACAATTGCCACATACCCCTAGCCTTCAAACTTCGGTTCAAAGTATCCAATAACGAAGCAGAATATGAGGCGTGTATCGCTGGTTTGGAAGCCGCCCTAGAACTAGGAGCAAAAAGCTTGGACGTCATTGGGGACTCGAACCTAGTTGTGTCTCAAACAAAAGGAGACTGGAAGGTTAAAGAAGAAAAGTGAAGATCTATTACCAAACCTTGGATATTCTGATTCCTAGGTTTGAAAAGCTGACCTTTACACATCTACTAAGAGAGAACAACAAGTTTGCTATCGCCTTATCAATTCTATCTTCCATGATAGACATCCCACTTGGAGTCCGGTTGCGTTCGATCATTATTGAGCAGAGATATACGCCGGCCTACGAGTCTATCACCGCAATAGATGAAGTGCAAGATCAAAACCCTTGGTTTTATGATATCTGGAACTTCTTGGAAAAGGAGGTTTATCCATCAGGGGCAAATGCCAAAGACAAAAGGGCAATACGATTTATGGTCGTTCAATTTATCATCTGCGGAGGTAAACTGTACAAGAGGGGTCATCTGGGAATGCACAAGTTGTGTGTTGACACGGAGGAGTCAAAGCACCTAATAAAGGCCGTCCACGAAGGAGAGTGCGGAGCGCACATAAACGGAGGAATGTTAGCCCGGAAGATTCTCATGCAAGGTTACTACTGGTTTACCATGGAGGAGGATTCTATCAGTTTTGTTCGGTGATGCCACAAATGCTAGATTCATGCCAATCGCATGAATATTTCGCCGTCGAAGCTGTACAACATGACTTCACCATGGCCTTTCTCAATCTGGGGAATTGACGTCATTAGTGCAATCACACCGAAAGGATCAAATGGGCATGAATACATTCTGGTGGCAATTGGTTACTTCACAAAGTGGGTGGCAGCTCAGTCTTATATAATGTTGAAGGTAGCACATGTGGCTAATTTCATCCGAAATAACATCATTTGCTGCTATGGAGTCCCAAATGAGATCATCTCAGATAATGGCTCCCATTTCAAAAAAGAAGTGATCAACTTGTTGGAGAAATACAACGTAGCTTTTCATAAGTCATCCACATACCGGCCACAAACCAATGGAGCTATTGAGGCCGCCAACAAGAACATCAAGCATATTCTGCAGAAGATTGTTGAGACCTACAGGGACTAGCCAGACAAATTGCCATTTGCAATCTGGGGCAATAGAACTTCAATTCAGACATCTACTGGGGCAACTCCTTACTCTCTCGTTTATGGGATGGAAGCTGTTTTGCCGATCGAAATAGAAGTTCCGTCGCTACAGGTTATGGCTGAATGTCAGATAGCAGAGGCAGACTGGCGGCAGAGGAAGTTCGAAGAACTGATGATGTTCGATGAGAGGAGGCTGAAAGCACTGTACCATGTTCAAGGTTATCAACGTAGGATTGCTAGGGCTTTCAACAAGAAGGTTAAGTCCCGAAATCTCAAAGAAGGGGATTTGGTGCTGAAAGACAACCGAGCTCCCATTCATGACCCTAGGGGCAAGTTCAGACCCAATTGGACTGGTCCTTATATCATCAAAACTATTTGGTCGGGTGGAGCTGTTATTCTCATGGACCTGGATGGCCTAGAATTTTCCCAACCGATCAACATAAACAAGTTGAAGAAATATTACCCCTGAGAGGCTTGCCAGGCCAAAAACCCGGAAGGGCGACCTAAGCCAAAGTTAGAGCACAAAAATTGGAAATGAGGAAAAATTGAGCTCGCAAGGTTAAAAACCCTAAAGGGTGGCCCTGGCAAAAGTTAGAGCGCAAAAGGAGAGTGTTAATACTCGAGTGAACCCAAACCGAACTACGTAAGGCTTGATTCCTATCTTCAGGATACATAGGCAACTTTATCTTGAAGTTAGCCGTAAACACCTACTCAACTGTCCTGTCCACGCGTTGATCAGGTCATCTTTGTCTCTTCTTTATCTGAATGTTCGATTGTGATCCTCTCTAAGAGCTAGTTATAGTGCTAAGCAGTGCTATTCAGTCAAGGGACAATTTGTGATCTTTGGATTCGGGGTTGTACATCTCAAGGATGGATTTTGTGTGTGTCAAGTTGTGATCCTTATCGAAAATGGTTTTGAAAAGTTTTGGTAAAAGTTGATTTTTGCTGAAAATTTACCTTTTACAACTTAGACCATTTTTGGACCAAAAGGAAAACTTTTAGTGCTCACGACTTTAATTTCATTGATTTCAATACAAAGTTCACCAACTCTCGATACAAATCAAAGCTACTTTTATTACATGCATAAAACTTGAAACGTAAGATCAAAGTAATAAATTTGGGGCATAGCTGAGTCAGGTGTTCCTGCGTTCCCCGCTTGTGCTTGCGGAAGCTTCTGATGCTAAAGTGGGCCAGGATTGCGCCTCATCTTTAAGCCAAGTCAGGCATTTGCCAAAAAGTGCGCAGTTGAAACTAGGGGCAGGAGCCAGAAGTTCTCTCGTCCTCCAAGCAGTGAGGTACCTAGCCAAATGTGAGCCTCGGACAAGGAATGAAATCGGGTACTCTACCCCATCTTCTAGGCAAGTCTGATCATGTTCGAATTGGCGTTTGAACCAGAATGGAAAGTAGAATACACAATGAGTCAGGCCGATTAACTCAATGCCAGGTTGTCGAGCCATGCTGTAGCTCATTTCGATCAGATTAAGCCAGGGGTAACGCCAAGCAATGTCAGCAGCAAACTTGTTGCACATCCAGCGGCACCAACATCTTTTATTTGGAAAATCAATTAGCTGTTGACGGAAAAAGTATGCTCAGACTGAGTAAGCGGGACAAGAGTCCACTACCTTCAGCTTGTCCATAAGCCATATCTAGGGAGGGATGAAAGAAAAGAAAGATTAAAGAATAGAGAGATGTATATTGAGAGAAAAGTGAGAAAAGGGCTTTGAGAGAAAAACAGAGCATAAGTGCCGAGAGATGTGAGAAACACATATCAGAAAGGATGGGAAACATTACCTGAAGAAGTAGTGGACTTCCTGTGAATTTCCTTGTCTCTCCCCGATGAAGGGCGTCTAAACCCATCAGAGTCTCGGCCAATGCCAAGCCAATGTAACTCTTGCCCTCTTTCAAACCTTGGGCCACTTTAATTAGTTGAATGCTAGACTCGCCGAAACTAGAGGCAAGGAGGAAATGTGCTAGCATGCACAAACAAAGGGCGTGTTGTCGAAAACCCCACCAAAGAGGGTCGTCGTGGTCACCGACGTCAAAAAATCGATGAATTAGACTAGGAATGTCCAGCTCTCCGTTGTGAACCAAGGATCGGGTCTTGTGTACAGTAAGACCGCACATCCGTCTCAAAGCTTGGATCTGACCAAAACGAGGCTGACGCAAGATTTTCTCATCGTGCTGGGAATCCATTAGCACTTGAAATTCTTCGATTGTCAGGCATAGCTCTTGTCCCCCGAAGCTAAAAACATGTGCAATCGGGTTCCAACATCTAGCCGCGGCATGTAGGAACAGAAAACAAAGTGGAGAACGACTCAGTGGGAATAGTGCATTAATGCCGAAACCCCAGAAATTCAGCTTTTTCGAGCAATCTAAAGTTGCAATCGAATTTGAGAGTTTTTCGGCACAAAATGGCTCTATTTTGTGAAGAATTTGCAGCTGAAATGAAGAAACGACGAAGCTCAACCTTTTATGGAAGATAAGGCAGTGAGTGGAAGCCAAGTGGCAACAATTTGGAGGTTCCTCACATTGATGGCCGATCGGCCATTAGTGATTGCCGACAGGCCACTTTGGTAGCCGACCAGCCACCATTGGTGGCCGACAACCTCTATTCATGGCCGACAACCTTCTTTTCTGACCTGTTGTCCACCTATGTGCTGAGAATGCTAAAAGCATGTGTTTTGTCCTATTCTTTATGCATTTCAAGGTCTTGTTTTGAGTCCTTTTAGTTCTAGCAAGGTTTTTTTAGTTGTATTTGAGTTGTTTTGTTTTGTTTATTGAGTTGTTTTGTTGTTTATCGTGTTGTCTTGTTTCATTTATCGAATTATCGTTATTTTGATTATCGAGTTGTATGTTGTGTTTAGAATTTCAAGTGTTGGTTGGTTCATTACCTGATTAAGATTGTTATGCCAATACCATGTTCGGTTTTCATTATCAAAATTCAATCTTGTTTCGTGCGATACGGTGCTCATGATGCAAAATACAACACTTTTTCAAATGAAAACTGGTTTTCATTTTGATCATGGTTGTTTTCTTTTACAAAAGTACAGTACAAGTTTTTAAAGCAAATAAAACCTCTTTGAAGCTATACATATTCTAATATTACTAACAAAAGAAACTAAGCAAAAAATAACGAGAAAATCAATGCTTGTCGCCTCAAGCTCGTGATGCCCTCTTCATTCTCTTTCTCGGAGGAAGGGACATTGGGGCACTTTCTCCGTCAGCACCGCTGTTTAAATCTGAACTAGAGTTTGAGCTGGCACTATCTCCACTCTCTGTCTCTGAACCTGCCTCAGCATCAACATCCCCACTCTCGGAACCAAAGTCCCCGTCGTCTCCACTCTCAGAGGACTCAGACTGTGGACTCAATGCCTCCTCAGAGCCACTCGTCTCAGCATCGTCGTCGCTTAGAATGGGCTCTGAAGGACCACTCTCATCTCGGGTGCCCCTGGCTCTGCCTCAGTTGCGTGCTGGAGCCTATCTCTCTCTTCTCCCTGCTGCTGGAGGAGGCAACGCTGGTGCAGGTGCTGCAGCTGTCGCCGATGTTGTCGATATGGGTGGGACCTGAAAAGACAGTTGTCATATGTCAGCCACAGTATGCATATCAGATGCAAGTATGGTGTGCAGAATGAGTATATACAGAAGTCAGGTTCGGTGTATGAATACAGTATGGAAGTGTAGTATTTCATATGCAGTATATCAATGCAGTTTGGGGAAGTTTCCAGTTGATAGTTTCAGTGTGTCAGTAGAAATTTGATGACTGGAATGTAAGAAAACTGAATAAATGACCTGAATGTTGTGGAAGCCGAGTAGTGCCTCCCTCCTTAATATCATACCCTCAAATGAGGCTAATAGCTACAGCAGATCCTCGGTGTGTCCTAGGAGTGCCTACAAATGCATTGGGAATTATCAGTGTCCAGAAGGAACAAATATCATAAAGAGATGGGAAACTAAAAAATGTGGTACATACCGGGAGTGCATCATGAGCTCTGACATATCTATGGCTCGCTGTGGCAGGCTCAATCGGAATCTGGTATGCCTCTCCAGTATACCTCCAATATGTGAGTGCAGTAGGCAGCTCCGGTTACCCGGTCCTCTGCCCTGCCTGAGTAGCTCCTCTACCATGCGCCCTGGTCGCCCTAGCCGCCCTGGGCACTCTCTCTCTCTCTCGCAACTGGAGCCCCTGCCCCCTCACCTCACGAATATCGGTCAAAGAAGGCATGAGGTGTTTCCGGATGAATGTCGGATAATCCCCCCCCCCCCGCGCGCGCGCGCGCGAAATTAGTTGGCCTCCAAGCCCTTCGTGAACTAAATCATCTCCTAGAAGGTGAGTCTTTCTGTGGCTCTCATAGATAGCGGAGGCGCCATGGGAACTATTGGCTTAGGCAAGCCCATGGTTTGGTGCAAGAACCACTCACCTAGAAACCAGGCTCAACAAACCGGGCCCTCGAACAAAAGCCGAAAATGGGAGGCTCCCCAAGATCCAGCGAACTGGTCTCTGACTCCGGCCGGCAACGTGACCCAGGGTTGCCTAGTGATCTGTAAATAGAGAATGCACAGATTGTTAGTGGCCATCAGGTACCGAAGCATGAATCAAAACCCAAGTAGAATGAAAATAACTGTGAATTTTGAGTTACCTCTGCCGCGATCACGGTGTCAAAGTACCGATGGAAGAATGAAAATGTCTCCCTGGTCCGCTGCAAGCATCTGCCATCATACCGATGAGAGTACGGCATAATGGGGGGGGCATCTCCACCTCTGGCTTCGGAGCAAGAGTCGGGAAATATGCATGCACCAAAGCTGTAAGGGAAGGGGCAATAGTGAGTATACAATGTATAGTGTAGAGAAAGTACAAGCGCAGATGCAGAAAGCAGAAGGTGTATACAGTGTACAGAGAGTACAGATACAGAGGATGCAAAGTATACAGTGCAGAAAGCACAATATATGGGTGTAAACAATGCAATATGCAATGTACAGAAAATGCAAAACAAAAAGCATAGAAACAGAAAGCAAAAAATGTAAAACAAAAATGTAAAGCGTACCTCCCAAGCTCGCCAGTAGCCTCTGACTCTGTCTCCACTCCCGTAAGATGTCAAGCTCATATAGCCGTACAATGTGGCTAGGCCAACACTGCCCCAATTGTAGAGTCCGACCTAAGATAAATTTACCAAGGCGCTCAGAAGATACAATCCTACAGTGTTCACCCTGTTCGTGAACAAGGTGGTGCCAAAGAGGAACATCAAGAAGCCTCAGGCATAATGCTCGGTCTCCTCTGGGGTCTTTGGCTAGGTCTCCCGGAACTACTCCACCCAACTGTATCGTACCATCCCTGGTCGGAAGTGAGGTAGGCATGTCCCTAATAGGTAGATCTAGATGGCCTCCCACTCGCTCATGTCCATATCATAAGGGATCAAGTGACCCCCTACTCTAATGTTGGTGAGCATGGAGAGGTCATAGGGAGTCATCGTCATCTCCCCAGCGGTAGAGAAGTGGAAAGAGTTGGTGGTATCCCACCACCTCTCTACCAATGCTCCAAGTAAGGGCCGACTCGCCATGAGACGCGATAGCCCTGTGTAGAATAAGCCAAAGCTGGCCTCGTCGATAATGCCGAGGACACCGGCAAGAAGCTCCATGTACCAGTCCCTCACGGATGTGGCTCCATAGCCTCTAATAGCACGAGAGTCCTTTTGTGATCAAAACAGTGATGTACAGTGGTGTAGCTTGACTTTCTTCGCACCCCCCCTCTTTTTGGAGAGGCTCGAATTGGTCCTATACAGTTCGGACTCCTGTCACGGTTCTGAATCTAATCTCACAAAGTGCAATGTGAGACTGATAAACACCAAAGAGTCCAAATTCGGCAAATCGTTTTGGAAAATTGATTTTGAATCAAAAAGCGCCAAAAATGGACTGCTTTGCCAGATTATAGAGTCGCCACCTAAATATTTTATTTTGGGGAAATTTAGAAAACCTTGACTCGTGCCAAAGGCCACGTGTACGTCATCACCAAAGTTGCCTCGGGTCGGGAACTTGGGTACGAGGGGGGAAGGTCATGAAATGAGCACCTCCGCTCGCCCGATCAAAGGATCGGCCTCTACTAATCATGCTATGTTGTTTTATAAACCTCATGTGTTCTTATCTGGTTATTTAGCTAACTTTACTACGTGACGCGCGCACAAGCAAGTATAGACTAAATCGCAAGAATTGGAACAAAACAACTCATGTTTGTTTTCGAAAATGGTTTGAAATTGCCACCCTCAAGTAGGCTAAAATGCGGATTTGCCATCAAAACATGATGGGCTTGAAACATGATTTGCCACTTCGCAAAGTGGGCTTAAAACTCACATTTATCGAGTTGTTTCAATTCAAGTAATAAAGCCTTCATCCACATGCATTCATGCAGTTAATCATGTAAGCAAATAGCCTCATGGCAAGCATGCAAATATGGTAACACTCACACTCATGCAAGTATGCTATAGCGTAAAAGCTTACCGAGTACTCCAAGCCAAAACAAAAGCTAGTTAGAAACAATGCATAATCCTAACTATACAAGATGCCTAATGCAACACATGCAATAAGAAATTAATAGGCTCGGCAACTAATATGGCATATGATACAATTTAATGACATGCTTTAGAACACGTATTCAAAGAAGTATTGAAATTGCGATGCAGTTTGAATGATGCGCCAAGCCTTGGTGCATGCAAGACAAATGAATGGATGCAAATATGCGAGCATAAGGTATGCTAATCGAAACATGACCCTAATCTAACCATCAAAAGCAGTTAAGTAAAAGGAAGAAAGACGTGGGGTTAGAAGACATGCACACACGCACACACGCACACACACTTATTACAACATTACACCCTCGCGAAGGAGGGTCCGAATGAATAAGCTAAGCTACACTAAGCTAAGCTAATTATTACAAACCAAAACTAATTAACTATTTTAGTTAACTAATTATTACAACACAATTGAATAACTAGCTATGCTAAGCTAAATAAAGTATTACAAAATGAATTAAGCTAAAATAATTACACATTTGTATAAATTATTCTAAGCTAACAAAATGATTAAATGTCCCCGCGGCGAGGGACGCATGCATGCTCGGTTGCTCCACCCGAAAATGCCCTTGCCTTGCCATCGGATGCCTCTGTTTGCACTCATTTGATCACCGAAAATTGTGCCAACATCCATATTGCCTCTGCTCCAACACAAGAACACATTTGTGCAAAAATTCACTAGTGGCCGGTCGGCTACAAAAAGTGGCTGTCGGCCACCTCAAGTGACCGGTCAACTAGCTCAAGTGGCCGGTCGGCTACTTCAAGTGGCCGGTCGGCTACTTCAAGTGGCCGGTCGGCCACCCCTTTTTCAGGACTTCTTCTTTTGCTGTAACAGAGAGCAAACAGAGGCAAAGCAATGCATTTTCAAGAAATGTGTGTACTGCTACCCTCCTTATCATCTTTCAAGCTCAAAAGAGTGTAGCTCTTAGCTCTCAAGCCATCAACCAAGCATTTTCAATGCATGATGGCTAGAAAACCAAGCTTGTACAAGGTCAATGAATGCACAAACAAGACAAAAACAACCACCACCCTATCATGCATGATCAAGGGTGATGGTGACCAAGAAAAATGACACGTTTCATCACTTTGAGTATGAAACATCCCATTTTTCGCATATTCGGATTAACATCTGATCCGAACACATGCAATGCAACATGAAATATTCTTTATCTTGCTTCTTTTACTTGTCATGTTTTATTTACACATTTTAGATTACCAATCCATTCTTTAATTGATTAGTCCAAAAGTGAGTGTCTTCTAATAGAAGGAGTGTCAACCAATGGATAGTTTGAGGCAAGAGAGAGATCAAGCCTTTGGTTAGTAGAAACCCTCAAAAGAGGATTAAAACCATTGAGCATAAATCTTAATCTCAAGCTTAAACACAACCCCAAGGCTAACCGACCCTCAAAGCAAATGAAAAAGTGATGAAATAAGGGAGGTTGCAGAGATTCTATGTGCTAAAATTACATGCAAAATGACACTACAACCTGTAAGCAACTCATTAAAGACATGTTTAAAAGCCCAAACACCAAACTAGCGAAGATCACTACACTAGAAGCATGCAATACAAAGCTCAAAAGGGACTAACAGTCCAAAACAGTCTTAAAACAGCTTAAAAGGAATCCTAAAACATGCTCGAAGTAAGCTAAAAAAAGGTCTAGAATGAAAGGCCAACACATAGCACAAACTAGACTATTAAGCACAATTGCACTACAAGCATACAAAGCAAGCCTCAAGTGACCAAACCAGCTCAAAACAGAGCTAAAACTAGTCAAACTAATAGCAAAAACATGCTGAGATTAAGATGCAAAATGTTAGAAAATCATGCTCACATGTTAGCTTGCAAACAAGACTCAAGACACAACTCTCAAAAACAATGAAAGAGTTAAACAAATGAGCATGTGACAGAGCTATATACACTGAAATTACATGTTAAAAGACACTACAACATGCAATCATTCCAAGAAAAACATGTTTAGAGGCCTAAAATGCAAAGTTAGTGAAGCCATTTGCACTACAACCATGCAAACAAGGCCCACATGACCAAAGTAGCCCAAAATAGAGCTAAATCATGCAAAATCAGAGGCAAACACATGCTGGAAATAAGCTAAGTTAAGCCACAAAAATATGCTACCATGTGATGCTAACTAGGCATGGAAGTGAGACACAAGGAGGGGAGGCAAACCCCTCCATTTTTGGACTTCAAAACACGTTTTCCACCATTGAAATAACTCTGAATTTCAGTGGTTTAAAGGCCCAAAAAGTTTGATTGGAAAGCCTTGAAAGATGGCACAAAAAGCTATGCAAGCTAAGGAACAAAAGGGAGAGACAACCCCCTAACACAAAATAGGCTCAAACTAGCATTTTTAGGACTGAAAAATAGAGGTTTTTACAGTTGAAAACCAGCTCAAAAATAGTGTCAAAAGATGGCAAAACAAGTATGGAAATTAAGCTAACAAAGAGAAGTTTCTACCTCTTGAAGGGAAGACACAACTTAAGCAACAATCTGAGCTTAAACCACCTTCTAGAGCTCAAAGGAAGCTCCAAGAGAGCTTCAAGCAACCTCGGCCCAAAGATGAACCACTTTGATCAAGGATGTCTAGGCAAAGGAGAGGTGTATCTCTACTTGTATGCACAAAAGGGCAAGAGAGAGAGAAATCTAGAAGAGAGAATTGTAGAGAGAGAGGATTTTTTAGAGAGAGAGGCTCCCAAAATTAACTAACCTTGCAATATGAGAGATATGGCTTCTATATATAGCAATATATGAGCTTCAGTTTGAAATATCTGAATTAGGACAACTGGAGGGGAAATATCTGCAAAACAACTGAGTTTGGGACATTAGTGGCTGGCAACCCACTTTTCTGTCCGACCGCCCATCCCTGGTGGCCGATAGCAAAAATCTACTCTCCATGTTCAACTTCAAATGGGCATAACTCCTTCTTCTAGACTCCTTTTCAGGTCATTCTTGTGTCTAAATTGAAGCCCCGGAAGTAAGCTTTTCAATGGTAGAAGCCTCACATTAAAATTACAAGTGTACAAAAAGTTATGCTCATTTTAGTGAAGACTGCTCAGTTTCAGTCCTAACTGGATTGATGCCCAACTTCAACCAACCATATCTCCCTCATCCAGACTCGGCTTTAGGAGATTCTTGAGTGCAAAATGAAGCCCCAAAAGTCCACTTTCCAATGGTGGTGGCCTCATAGCTGAAACACAAGTGTACAAAAGGATAGGCCTGATTTAACAAGGGTTGCTCGACTCTCTGTTAACGGTTTATGTCCATCTTCTTCCCCAACTTGGTTTCTTCCCTCTCCTCCAATTTTATTCAACTCCAAACCCCTAAATAAGGTGTTTTAAAGAATTTTTTCAAAGAGTTCACCTCTCCTTCATTTATTCCATTTTATCCTTGCTCTGTTTACCAAAAAGCGCAACATTTAACGAAATGTGAGCCTCAAAACATCGTAGGAACTTTGTTTCAAATTTTTTTTTGAAAGAGAGGGTTTTAAGGTCTAAAAATCATTTTAGTCAAAATAGTTTTGGTCCAAAATGGGGTGTGAGGTTGGGATTTGAAGCTCCTCTTACCGAAGAAATCGAACCTTTGCACTGCACATCTTTCATCACCAAGTAAGCAATCAGTGGCGCCCAAGTCTCAAGGGCGGTCAAAAATGGGGTGTCTACAGTTGCCCCTCCTTGACAGAGCTCAGAGTCATGAAATGACGTGAGTGAATGTCAAAGTCTAGAGATGACCCATTTTTGACAAGGCCGAAGACTTGGACAAACAAATAAATACAAATGCATTTGGTTGAACCCGAAGGTTGCCTACGTATCTTTTTGCAAGGAATCAAACCAGCGTAGTTTAGAGGCAGAATGCAAAATGATACAGAATGCAACAAAACAATACAAACGATATGCAATGCAACGAAACAATGCACATGATATACAATGTAATTGAATTATCAAACCACAAATAGTGCAAAACCACACAAATAGCATAAAAGGATGGAGATGCAACATCAAACTACGTTTAACACAGAAAATGTGCTGGAATCCTCAAACCACAATTCTCTTAGTGGAATAGGCATGTGCACATGCAGAACTATGTATTTCGTAGAAAGAATACAAGTAATTAGGTGGCATGGTATAAGTGAGGAATGATCTGTTGAGGAAAGATCGTGATCCTAAATGCTAAATGCAAGAAGACAACGTACAATGCAATGGATGCAATGGATGCAATAAAGAAGGTGTAAGCCAAACCACATGTTACCTAGAAAAGGTATGGACACAAAAAAGACCACGTCTAACACAGAAAAGGTGCCAACACCCTCATACCACAATTCTCTTAGTGGAATAGGCGTGTACACAATATCACAGAACCATGCTTCAACGAAAGAGATGTATGAGCACATGACAAACCAAGCTTAACATGGAAAGGATGCAGGCAATAAAATGGTATGATGTAATAGGTCTATGCAATAAATGCTATATGCAATACGACAGAAGTAATAGATTATGAAATACGATGTAGCTGGGAAGTGAAAGTACCTTACAGGGGCAATCGGCGATGGCTTACCTCACGCTGATGGGGATCTTCCTCTTCTGCATCCTGCACTTCCGAACCACAGGTACTACTTTTCTCCCTGGCTATGGCCGCAGCTTTCCCTATTCTCCAACAGGGTGACAGACTAGGTTGGTTCAATATCCAGAATTGAGGCGCATACACGCTACCTCAACCTATGGGGATTCCATACATATTTCAAGCCGAGGATACACCCCTGGGTATTTAAACTAGACTTTAGTCTCAGAAATCCTGAACCTTTGCGTTCTAGGCATCGACCATTTGAACTCTAGTTTCTACCGTCTTAGTTGATCTCTTAGGAACTCATCGCAAACACAGACAGGTGGCTATACCAAACCGCTGAAAGTCGTTCGGGCACGACAAACACCAAAGGAATTGCACCTTCAAAGGATTTAAGGTCTCCTAGACCAGGGAGTGCACAAGATAGTACGATGCAAAGTGAATGCACAAAACAATGATATACAGGTGCACAAGACAATGCGATGCACAAGATAGCGCGAGTGAATTGCAATGCACAAGACAGTGCGAATGATACAAAAATGCAATGTGCACAAGACAGTGCAATGCAAGTGAATGCACGAAACAAATATGAATGCATAAGACAGTGCTAATACATCCAAACGCGCCTCACATGAGTGGAGAAAGAGGGAATAAGTGCACAAGAAAGTGCGAATGTATGTTGCACAAGAAAGTGCGAATGCATCCACACGCACCTCAAGCAAGTGGAGAAAGAGTGAATAAATGCACAAGAAAGCACGAGTGTAAATTGCACAAGAAAGTGCGATGCACAAGAAAGCACGAGTGTAAGCTGCACAAAAAAGTGCGATGCGCAAGAAAGCACGAGTGTAAACTGCAGGAAAAAAGTGCGATACGCAAGAAAGCGCGAGTGTAAATGCAGGATTTTAAGGTCTCCTAGACCAAAGAATGCACAAAACAGTGCGAGTGAGACACAAAGTGTAAATGCATGAGACAGTGCGAGTGAGACACAACCACAAGGTGCACAAGACAGTACGAGTGATACACAACCACAAAGTGCACAACACAGTGCGAGTGGTATGAAGTTGTGAAATAGATGCATTGAGTGAGATTATTGTGCGTTAGATGCACGATATTGATTGAAAGCATGTTCTATGCATGAAACAAGCATATTCTACGCAAGAGACAAAAGCATATTCTATGCAATATTCAAAGCATATTCTATGCAACATTGAAAGCATATTCTATGTAAGAATAAAAAACGATACGATGTGCTGCATGCATGCAACAAAAGTGTACATGAAAATGTACATTCTATGCAATAGAAGAGAATCAAATATGTACTTTGATGCCTTCAATTTACCTCTCAGAGGACTTTGCAACATGCTTAACTCAAAAAGGATACATCCTGTTTATATTGGCGAGAGGTAACATCTGCATGCTACTTTAATTGCTACTCTGACTTGAAGCAGGCTTACATTTGGGGTCGAGATACACTCATACTCCACAGAAATGGCGAGGCCTAAGAAGATGCACCTGAAATGCAGTCTCGGAATTTGTTGAAGTCGAAACACACTAAGATGCTCCAAATTTTCCCTCTTTTCTTTTGCATTGCAGTCCGGAACCTATGTAGCTTCAGCTAGGTCCTTGTTCTATGGTTCTCACATAACCTGGGTTGAACCCTACCATTTATGAAAGAAAGAATTCTGTTTTGCACAAATGTGGAGAATAGTACATCACTCTGAGCACAAAACAATCTATTTTTGAAATTGAAATTGAGAATGAGTTCTTAACCAGGTATTGAGCCTACGACTGACCACAGTCAAAACGACTCAACAAAAAGAAAACGAAGGTAAAACAACCTAAACACATCTATTGACACTCGAAACGACTCAAAACAAGAAACGAGACAAACAAAAACACAACAAAATACAACACTCGGATATGTTCCAATGGTAAGAGACCTCTCAGTTCATGGGGAGCCCACAGCTTCTCCAGGTATTGTTTCCCACCCTTTCTTATTTGTGATCCTCACATCACTATGGCACTCAATCTCTAGTTTTCCTGAAAAAAGCCCTTTTCTCATTTTTTCCTCTCAACGCACATCTCTCTATTCTTGAATCTCTCTTATTCTTTTATCCCTCCCCTGGGTGGTTGATGGATAAATAGGAAGTTGTGGGCTCTTGCCCCTAGTATTCTACTAGATTCTCTTTCTTTCGCTCACAACTCGTGAACTTTCCCACAGAGGGGTTGTGGTGCCACTGGAGCAAATTTGTAACTCACATTGGTTGGCATGTCCCACCGGCCAGGTATACAATTGATTGGTCTGACACATTGTATTTTCTACGTCCCCATTCCGGGTTAGACGCCAATTTGGGTGTGATCGTCCGGATGAAGGAACTGAACATCCCGCTCCATTTCCAGTTCGTGCTTCGCACTTGGCTTGATAGCTTGCCGCTTGGAGGATGTAAGAGCTTTTGGCCTTCTGTTGTTAGCTTCAGTTGTGACCTTTCTGGCGAATATGGTGCCCTTTCCGGCAAGTGTGGTGCTTTTTTCCGGCAAGTATGTTAACAACGGGAAAAAGACAGAAAACCTGACTCAACTGTGCCCCTATTCATCATTTTGACCATTTTTTGTTTTGGCTTTCTACTAAAACAATTTTGACCAACATGAAAGTTAGATTAACACACTTGTTCGATTTTCTGATTTCAAATCATGCAAGTCAGGCTATGAGCACTGAAAATTTTCCTTTCTTTGGGTCTAAGAAATGGTCCGGTTTTGAAAAAATGGAATAATTTTTGAGAAAACTAGTCAACCTCATTAAAAATTCCTCAACAATTGTTTTTGCAAATGGCCACTACTCGACCAACACGAAATTTACTTGAGATGCACAATCTCGGATCTGAATTTGATTTGTTGCAGCTGAATCTTGTAACGGAATAGGATACCCTAATTGAACAAAGAGAAGCCAATTTGCACATGGATAAGATAGCTGAGTTTGAACAAGGATAAACCAATCAACATGGATGAGCCAAGCAGGCTGAAAGGATTAGGGCCAAACTTCAGGATGAAGTTGCCTATGTATCCCAAACATGGGAATCAGGTCGTACTGTAGACGCGCCCGAACGTCCTGGGAAAATCCCGTTTTGTTCATTGGGCTCACTACAGTTCGGACTCAATGTCACGGTTCTGAATCTAATCTCACGAAGTGCAATGCAAGATCGATAAATCACCAAAGAGTCCAAATCCGGCAAATCGTTTTGAAAAACTGATTTTTAGAAAGAAGTGCCAAACATGGACTGCTTTGCCAGATACAGAGTCGCCACCTAAATATTTTATTTTGGGGGAATTTAGGAAACCCTGAATCGTGCCTAAGGCCACGTGTCCGTCATCACCAAAGTTGCCTCGGCTCGGGAACTTGGGTACGAGAGGGGAAGGTCATGCAATGAGCACCCCCGCTCGCTCGATCAAAGATCGGCCTTTACTAACATGATATCTTGTTTTTGAAAAACACATGTGCTCTTATTCCGGTTATTAACCTAGAATTACTATGTGATGCGCACAGCATACAAGTATAGACTGGATTACCTAAGTTGGAACAAAGCATTGCATATTCGTTTTGAAAACGGATTGCTACTCGCAAGTAGGCTAAAATACAGATTTTGCCACCCTCAAGTGGGCTTAGAAAACATGGTGATTTGCCACTCTCAAGTGGGCTTAAAACTCACAATCAATGAATTGTCCCAATTGAAGTAACCTGACCTTCACCTACAGGCACTCAGGCAGTTATATCACATAAGCAGTTAGCCTCATGGCAAGCATGCTATCATGGCAACACTCACACACATGCAAGGATGCTAACGCATAAACACTTACCAAGTACTCCGAGCCAAAACAAAAACTAGTTAGTAATCAATGCATGATCCTAGTTCATGTTAAGATGGCTAATGCAACACATGCAGAATGCAACTAAGATAGGCTCGGCTATTCTAAAATGTCATGTGAGATACAACTTGATACATATATTCAACTTGGAATTGAAGTACAGTGCAGTTAGTATGATGCGCCGAGCCTGGTGCATGCAAGACAGATGAATGAATGCACGCATGCAAGCATAAGGTATGCTAAACAAAATATGCCCTAATACTAACCATTGTAAGCTAGTAAATAAAAGGGAGAAAGAAATAGGGATTGGAAGACATGCATCACATACATGCACACTTATTTACAACATTGCCCTCTCGGAGGAGGGTCCGAATAAATAATACAGAACCGACTAGCTAATCTAAGCTAATCTAATTAAACTAGTTATTACACAATGAAATGAATAACAAGCTACAGCTAATTATTACACAACTCTAATTAATCAACAAATTAACTAAGTAAGCAATTTAAATAAGCATGTAAACTAAATGAAATAAACTGCCTCAGCTCTGCCTTGGATGATGAAGGATGCATACATGCTCGAGATCGCCTTGTTCGGAAATCTCTCGCGACGCCCCGATTTGCCTTATTCAATTGATCTCAGAAACTTGCACCAAGCTCCAGAGAGATGAAACTCCACCTTGGGAATTTAGGGATTTTGCCCGACCAGATATTGCCTTGGAGACCACCTGTCGACCACTTTTTATGTGAAAACCAGAAAAAGTGGTCGGCCAGCCACTTATCTGGTCGGCCGACCAATTTTTGCTGCTGGTTTCTGGTTTTTCTGCAATAGAGGGCAAGAAAGGGGCATGGCAAAGTATTTGCAACACATGTATGCACGACCACTCCCTGTCATTACATAAGCTCAAGGGAGTGTAGGTCTCGACCCTCGGGCCACCAATCACGCATCTTGATGCATGATGGCCGAGGGGCCAAATTGCGCAACTCAATATGGAATGAATGCACATACAAACACACTAAAGCCTAGAACTCCGTCATGTATAGTCAAGAGTGTCGACGACCGAGAATTGAGGCGCGTTTCATCACTTCAAGTATGAAACGTCCCTCGTTTCCCGTGTTTGGACTAACACCTATTCCAAACACAAATGCAAAGCAAGCATGGCATACCCATGCGACTCAAGCATGAAACTTGATGCAATACAACTAAACAAGCATGCAAACAACATGCAAGGGACAAGCATGCAAACATGCAATGCAATGTAACTTAGCATACTTAATGCTAATGGCATGCACAATGCACAGTACTAAGAACCACATTGCCCACTCAATGCAATGTGACATGATTAACTTAAGAAAGCTAATGACATGCAAATTATGCTAATGCATGCATACTCAATGTATGACAACATAAACATGCAACAATATGAACAACTAGCATACACAATGCGAATGGACATGGCATACACAATGCAATGAACCATATGGCATACACAATGCTCGATGGACTTAAACCAAAATGGACTGACCTCAGTCATGCCCAAATCAGTGGCCATAGATGATGAAAACAAGGCTCCAAAACTCATGCAAACATACCCAATGCAATGGCCCCAAGCCTAAGGCATAAAACACAACTTTCCAAACGCATTGAAAAGGATGAAATATGGAGTGCAAGGACACATGTTCCAACTCTGAAATGGCAAACAAAGTGACTCCAAATGATGTAAACAACTCACACAATGCACGTTGAATGGCTCAAGCACCGAAACTA
Source organism: Camellia japonica (assembly GCA_030407325.1). Classification (NCBI taxonomy): domain Eukaryota; kingdom Viridiplantae; phylum Streptophyta; class Magnoliopsida; order Ericales; family Theaceae; genus Camellia; species Camellia japonica. The sequence continues at coordinate 86,847,764 of JAPPVO010000031.1, forward strand.
GTGAAGTGTATTACACTATAGGCATGCAAGACAATGCTCAAATGGCCAAACCAACTCCAAAAAAACCCTATGCAGGCCAGAATAGGGGCAAAAGTGAACTAAAATGATGTCTTGAAAGGCACAAAAATGAAGCTCATGCAATGGCTCACAAATGGGGTATGATGATGCAACTCTCAAGCACATTAAAAGGGTGACAAACATGAGAATATGGCCAAGAAATAAGCTCTGAAATAACACTCCTCATAATGCCAAAACATGCAAATACCTCAAGTTAAGCATGCAAGGGACCTCAAAAACTGAAAGCTAAGCAAGGCTATTACACTACAAGCATGCATGGCAAGCATCATTCGACCAAGAGAACTCAAAACAGAGCTAAGGCAGCCCAAAATATGAACAAAATCAGTTTGGATCAAGGCCAAAATATGCTAGAATAGAGGGCCAAAACATCATGCATTTCAAGCTAGTAAACATGATTTACACTATAAGCATATGAAGCATATGAGAGGCTACCAAACCAGCCAAAAATAGAATCATGACATGCCAAATGATGGCCAAAAACCCACTGAGACATGACCAATATATGCAAGAATGAGGTGCTACTTTGATAAGCCATAAAAGGGATTATTCTACACATGTAAGAGGCAAACATAAGGTGACCAAACCAGCCATAGACAGAGTCTAGGCAGGTCCCAAAAGTCACCAAAAAGGGCCTGAACCAAGCCTTGGAAGTATGAAAGTATGTGCTCCTTTGAAAGGCCAAAAATGCAAACAAACAAGGCCAAAAGAGAGAGGGTCCCCCCTCTCTGATTTAGGCCCTCAAAACCACATGCCAACCACTAAAAATCCGCTGGATTTTAGTGGCTAAAAGGCCAAGCAAAGATCAACACAAAGGTCTCATGGCATGGCACAAAAACAAGGGCTAAATAAAGCATGCAAGAGGGTAGATGACCTTCAACACCAAAAGAGCCTTAAACAAACATGAAAAACACTTAAATATGAAGCTTTTTTCAGTTGACAAAAAAGCCTAAATATGCATGCAAGTATGGTTAAGAGAATGATCAAGATAGAGCTTAAAAAGAGAGAAAATGAGTTACCCTTGAAGCTCAGCAAAACCAGCAAGTTTTGGGACCAAAAACCAACTCTTCAACCTCTGAAAATACCCTCCAAGAGCCTCAGATCAATGGTGAAGGTGTATGGCTATGAGGTATGGTGCAATAGGTCAAGAACAATACACACTTTAAGCCAAAATATAGAGATATAGAGAGAGATGCGTATTTTGCCTTAGGGAAATTTCTGAACCTCTCCAAAGGAGAGGGAGGGCCTCTCTTATAGAGGTTTGAAGCTAAAGCTTCCTCAAGAAGCTAAAATCTTGGATGCAAATCCTCCGTGTATGGAGGATACAGTCTGTGCCTTCCAGCTGGCACAGCTGGCATCTACACAATCTGACAAAACAAGAGGAAACCAGCCGACCAGAAAAGGTGGTCGGCCGACCACTTTCCCTGGTCGGCTGACCAGGGCAAGTAGTCTCCCAGATAAAAAGTTGTTGGCCAAGGGTATTGGTGTCTCCACACTGAAAAGCAAGCCAATGGTGGGAGGGAAACCAGAAAATGTGGCTCAAAGACCAAGAAAACCAGTTTCCCGACCAGAAAACTGGCTGGCGAGAGAGAAAAGTGGTTTCCAAGAGGAAGCTGGTCTCACCCTTGTACCACTTCCCAAACATGGAAAGTAAGGTTTGTACCCAAGACAAACCAAAACGGATGCAAGACGAGGGTTCGGGAGGCAAGACGCGCGGCCGGGAGCCCTGAAAACCAGCTACCGAGCATCAAAAGTGGTATACGACCACAAAAGTGGTCTCCCGGACCACAGTGTCCTTCTAGATAGAGGAAACAAGGTGTGTTCCAAAAAACGTGCCAAACGGAGAATGTTAAGCGGTCCCGAACCAAGGTGCACGGCCGACGGCTCCGAAAATTGGAAACTAGTCTCCAAACGGAAACAGTGGCCTACGACCACAAAAAGTAGTCTACGACCACTGAGAGATGGTCTAAAAGACCTCTCCCTCCCTTTGGGAAGAGAAAACAAAACTCGATTCGCGGATCGAGTTAAAGTAGAAAGGGTCCCGAGGTCCGGAGGTGAGGCTCTCGGCCAAGAACTCCGAAACCTCGAAACGAGCACAACATGCGTGATCACCGAGCGCTCAATCGATGACGTCTAAGTCTTAAGGTCAGTCAAAAATGGGGTGTCTACACGTACGTAGTTCTAAGGTTGAGGTTCACTCGAGTGTTGACGCTCTCCTTTTGCGCTCTAACTTTTGCCAAGGCCACCCTTCCGGGTTTTCAACCTTGCGAGTTCTGTTTTTCTTTTCTTTCTTTTTTTTGGTTGTTTTTATTTTCTTCTTTTATTTTCTTTTCTTTTCATTTTTTTCTTCTTTTCTTTTTCATTTTTGTTTTTTCATTTTCTCTGCTCTAACTTTTGCCTGGGTCGCCCTTCCGGGTTTTCGGCCTAGCGAGCCTCTCAAGGATAAAAAAAAGTTTAAGTTGTCCATATTGATCAGTTTTGAGATCTCAAAGCCATCTGAATCCAGGAGAATGACTGTTGTTTCTGACTAAATAGTCTTGATGGTGTGAGAGCCCATCCAATTGGGGTCTGAATTTGCCCCTAGTGTTGCAGATAGGAACTCGATTGTCCTTTCAGCAATAAATTTTCTTCTCTCCAATTCTGGAATTTGGCTTTCTTGCCAGTCTTCATTGGTTTGTGGAATGACCCATCCTTTGAATCTTTGAGCACATCTGACATTTTTGCCCCTAGTTTAAGGGCTACTTCTGATCTAACTTTGCAAGCTTCCTTTGATGACATCTGACCTTCTTGATCTGATCTTCTTGCCCCTAGTTCAAGGTTACTTCCAATTCGACCATACAAGCCTTATGTTGTGATTGATCATTGAACATTCTGAGTTAAAGTTCAAGGTTTGAAAGCAAATGAGTCGAGTCTTGAGGCATGAGAGCGATCCTATGCTGCACAATCTCAAGATCAATTCCACACATGTCTTCATAGGACCACGCAAAACATTTTTTGAAATCTTTTAAGAAAGCGACTAGTCGCTCGCGCTGAAGACAATGTAGAACCAATCTGGATCAAGCCAGGATCCTTCTTAGTACTCACATTAACGAACATGATTTCATTCATTAAGGGCTTAGCATGCCCTTTTTTCTCTCAGTTGATCAAATTTTTACAAATCTCGAGGAATTCTTTCCTCTTTGTTTTCACCATAATGTTCAAAAAGTTTTCAAAAACTTAGGTCAATGCAATGATTTCAAGGCACAGAAAAGTAGGTGAAAAGCTCTGCCATTTCATTCAAAACTTCTGGCGCAATTGGCTTAATGACAAAAACAGACGGAAAAGAAATGATGTAAAAGACAAACACAAAACAAGAAAGTGATGCCGAGTTAACACACCCGAAATCACCCGACTCTAACACAACACAACTGACTCGATACAACAAGACAGACACAATACAACACAACAGAACTAACTCAATACCCAAGTCGGAAAGTATAATAAACGGCATTTGCAAATTGATCAAAACGATGCGTGCCATCCACCATATCTAGAGTAAAATGAGCGCCATCAGCAGGTGGTTCATCTCCCGATCACATAGTCATATTATCCCCCAAGTTCATTGATCCAGTACCTATAGACTTTGCAGGACCTAGTACGACGATGGCCTTGTTGTCAATCAGATCTTGTATTTCATGGCAAAGACAGAAACAACTGTCAGTGTCATGGCCGGTTTATTGATGGAAGGCGTAGTACTTGGCAGCATCATGCTTGGCTGAAAGGGGATCTGGGAGAGGCCGTGGCTCAAAAGGTTTGAGATGGCCTTGTCCAATAAGGATTTGAAGAGCTTTGGACAAAGTCATGTAAAGTGGGGTGAAGGCCCTCTGGCCCTGGGGTTGGTGCTTCAAGGTTTGTGAAGTTGTGTTGGATGTACTGGCAAAAGGGTTAACAAGTGCTGACTGGGTTTGATGATCTCTTCTGAGTGTAAGATTGGAGCTAAAAGGGGTGTTTCTGGTACGACAGCCCTTTTCCCAACTTGCCCCTTTATTCAGAATGCTCTCATCCTGAGTGGAAAAAGTGCTATCCACAGTCTTTGCAACAACTATGAGCACTTGTTGTTTGTTCAGTCCTTCGGCTTTTAAAGCCTTAACAGCCCATTGAAGATGTTCATAGGGATCAATGCCCGCCCCTACCTTGTTCTTTCCATTTGCCTCCACTTTGCCAAAGGATTGGGTTGCTATATCAGAGCGGAGCCTAGTTGTTGTCAACATATCATTGCCCAGACCTGGGATGGCTTCAAGTTGGCCAGTTTCAATTGCAACTCGCCCCAAGATTGGGGAGCCTTCTGGCGTGAAATTTCTGGCATGCGATGTGGTTGATGACGGAGCCAAAACCCCAAAAGCTAAATCTGCCACTGTTCTCTGAAGATCTTCAATCATGCTCATCAGCTCAGAAGTAGTGGGTTCATTCATTTTGCGCCTTTGGCGCACCCAAACTGGATTGGGTGCATCCATCATGCACAAATCAGTACTTTCTGGAATGAACACCTCAGGCTTGGGTAAATGGGTTGGGGTAATGTATATGCTGGGGTTGAAGGTAGGTGGTAGTGTATGGATGAGGTTAAGGTGTGGACGAGGTATTTGGTCATTGGGATCTTGAGGTGGAGCTATCGTCTAGTTGTCGATGAGATTCTGAACCTCATGACGAAAGCGGTAGCAACGATCAGTGCCATGACAGTGCTGTTGATAATACATGCAGTATTTGGTGGGGTTATGTATGGCAGGGAGTGGGTCAAGCAGAGGTTAAGGATCAAGGGGTTTGAGATACCCTCTTTCCATCAAGACTTTAAGTGTGCTGGTTAGGCTCATATACAGGGGGATGAAAGTTCTGCCTTGAGCTCGGGTTGGGCCAGCTATTTGTAGGCTTGATTTGGCAAAAGGGTTGTCTGTGGCGACTGTATTGATTTCAGTGGGTTTGGGAATAGTGCTACCGCTAGCATTGGTACTCCTGGAAAAAACACTCCTTACTGGTTCACTTGTTCTGGGAATAATCCCACTATTGAACGCACTCTCGATCTGAACCCCCAATTCATGCAAACTTTTGAAAGTGAATAGTGGAGCAACTATCAACTTTTGCAACATATCAGGCTCAAGGTTATGCACCATTATCCGCACTTGATCCCTCTCAGAAGGGCAATCTATCATCTGTGCTGCCTTTGCTCTCCACCTTGCAACAAGTTACACAAAAGGTTCTATAGGATTCTAGTGGGTTGCTTCAAGCTCTTGCGTGGTCATTTCAATTTGGGTATTGTAAGAATACTGATCGACAAATGACTTAGCCAATTCTTCTCAGTTCTGCTTCACTTTATCCTCTAACTTGGCGTACCAAGTGGTTGCTATGCCCGATAGGGTTCTTCCATATAGAGAGAGTTTCTGAGGCTTAGTCAGACCCATCGGCTTTAGGACATCCAAGAAAAGCCGGATATGTACCATAGGATCTCCAGACCTGTCGAAACGGTCAATGTGTGGCATTGTGAATTTGTCTGGGAGTCATAGGGTAGCCTCGGTGTACCCATCCTCAATGTCGGGAATGGAGTTAAGGCCCTGTGCCTTTTTGAATTACTTCTCAAGGTTCACAATTTTCACCGAGGTCGGATCGAGATTATTAATATCAAGGGGATAAAGCCTCTCATTAGGCTGCACCAGGGGTCAGAAAACTTGGGCTTGAGCCAACCCTTCTCGGGGATCCGGACCATGGAAATCTTCAGCTGGCAGAAGTGGGTCAAAGTTCTGCTAGGTCCCGAGACTGGATGTGTGGCAGATGCCCCAGATGGGCGTTGTGTTTCAGCATTGTTCTCATCCTGCATGGCGATTCCCTGGTTTAATGTCGCTATCATGGCCGCAACTTCTTCTGAACTCTGTGCCATCACGGGTCTGATGAGTTGAACAAAGGTGATGTAACTGGTGACTGTCGGAACAATGGAACCGGTGAGCCCTGTCTGGCCCTTTCTTTGGCTTGCCTCTAGCGAAAGAAACACTGGTGGCCCTTGAACTAAATCTCCGACCTGACAAAGTTTGTTAACGCAAATCCAATGTACCTGGAGATATTGGAGCCTTCTAAAGCTATGGTTCCAGGACTACCTTGCAAAAGAGAAACAGACAGCATCTCAGCCCAATTTCACCAAAACAGATATGAGCATAGCTGAATGACTGTACTCTTTACTGAATTCGGCCCCCAAAAATTGATATCAACTTGGCAACTGATATGCACATCCCTGTACAGTTTCACTGTAAAGCACATACCAGTCAATTGAGAGCCAAAACACCCCTATGGTGGGGTAGGGTTACCTTGTCCTAGTTTCATCAGGAAGTAGGGGTTTGCTATGCAAGCAAGCGGTTTCAAACAAACCTACATTCGGGTGAGCAACCTGTCCTAGTTTGGAACAGTCTCTACAGCTTCCGACATGCAACTAGGTCGATTGGTCAAAAAAGGTACCTCAGCAAGACCACCTAATATACCTCTCGCTCCTAACACCGAGAAGTGAAAGGAGGATCAAATGGTACAGCGGTAGTCCAGATCCAAGGTTTGTGTTCCCAACGTGGTAGAGCCTGCAATTGGTCAGCCTTATGACACGCTTTTCCAAGCAAGTCTCCGACAAACCGCTCAGGAATAACAAATGGCAAACACTGTGACTTAGGCGCACCAACGTAAATGAAAATGCAAAGAAACACACAAGTATAAATAAAACAACATATCATGAATTCGAGTCAGTTCTCTAAATCCCTAGCAAAGTCGCCAGAAACTGTAGCTCGACTTTCTTTGCGCCCCCCCTTTTGGAGAGGCTCGAATTGGTCCTATACAGTTTGGACTCCTGCCACGGTTCTGAATCTAATCTCACAAAGTGCAATGTGAGACTGATAAACAACAAAGAGTCCAAATTCGGCAAATCGTTTTGGAAAATTGATTTTGAATCAAAAAGCGCCAAAAATGGACTGCTTTGCCAGATTACAGAGTCGCCACCTAAATATTTTATTTCGGGGAAATTTAGGAAACCCTAACTCGTGCCAAAGGCCACATGTCCGTCATCACCAAAGTTACCTCGGGTCGGGAACTTGGGTACGAGGGGGGAAGGTCATGAAATGAGCACCCCCGCTCGCCCGATCAAAGGATCGGCCTCTACTAATCATGATATGTTGTTTTATAAACCTCATGTGTTCTTATCCGGTTATTTAGCTAACTTTACTACGTGACGCGCGCGCAAGCAAGCATAGACTAAATCACAAGAATTGGAACAAAACAATTCATGTTTGTTTTCGAAAATGGTTTGAAATTGCCACCCTCAAGTGGGCTAAAATGCGGATTTGCCATCAAAACATGATGGGCTTGAAACATGATTTGCCACTTCGCAAAGTGGGCTTAAAACTCACATTTATCGAATTGTTCCAATTCAAGTAAACATGCAGTTAATCATGTAAACAAATTGCCTCATAGCAAACATGCAAATATGGTAACACTACACTCATGCAAGTACGATAAAGCGTAAAAGCTTACCGAGTACTCCAAGCCAAAACAAAACAAAAGCTAGTTAGAAACAATGCATGATCCTAACTATACAATATGCCTAATGCAACACATGCAATATGAAATTAATAGGCTCGGCAACTAATATGGTATATGATACAATTTGATGACATGCTTTAGAACACGTATTCAAAGATTGAAATTACGATGCAGTTTGAATGATGCGCCGAGCCTCGGTGCATGCAAGACAAATGAATGGATGTAAATATGTGAGCATAAGGTATGCTAATCGAAACATGACCCTAATTTAACCATCAAAAGCAGTTAAGTAAAAGGGAAAAAGACGTGAGGTTGAAAGACATGCATACACGCACGCACACTTATTACAACATTACACCCTTGCAAAGGAGGGTCCGAATGAATAAGCTAAGCTACACTAAGCTAAGCTAATTATTACAAACCAAAATTAATTAACTATTCTAGTTAACTAATTATTACAACACAATTGAATAACTAGCTATGCTAAGCTAATGAAAGTATTACAAAACGAATTAAGCTAAAATAATTACACATTTGTATAAATTATTCTAAGCTAACAAAATGATTAAATGGCCTCGGGGCGAGGGACGCATGCATGCTCGGTTGCTCCATCCAAAAATGCCCTTGCCTTGCCATCAGATGCCTCTGTTTGCACTCATTTGATCACTGAAAATTGTGCCAACTTCTAGATTGTCTCTGCTCCAACACAGGAACACATTTGTGCAAAAATTCACTGGTGGCCGGTCGGCTACAAAAAGTGGCTGTCGCCCACCTCAAGTGGCCGGTCGGCCACCCCTTTTTCTGGACTTCTTCTTTTGCTGCAACAGAGAGCAAACAGAGGCAAAGCAATGCATTTTCAAGAAATGTGTGTACTGCTACCCTCCTTATCATCTCTCAAGCTCAAAGGAGTGTAGCTCTTAGCTCTCAAGGCATCAACCAAGCATTTTCAATGCATGATGGTGTAGACCGCCCGAACTCTCTCTGCGCGCCCCCCTTTCGGAGAGGGCGTGAATTAGGTTCCTGCTACTACGGTTCGGACTCCTGTCACGGTTTTGAACCTAATCTCACAAAGTGCAATGTAAGACTGATAAATCACCAAAGAGTCCAATCTGGCAAATCATTTTGGAAAATCAAATTTTGAATCAAAAATGCCAAACTGGACTGCTTTGCCAAATTATAGAGTCGCCACCTAAATATTTTATTTTTGGAAAATTTAGGAAACCCTGACTCATGCCAAAGGCCACGTGTCCATCATCACCAAAGTTGCCAGGGCTCGGGAACTTGGGTACAAGGGGGAAAGGTCATGAAATGAGCACTCCCGCTCGCCCGATCAAAGGATCGACCTCTACTAAGCATGATATGTTGTTTTATAAACCTCATGTCTTCTTATTCTGATTATTAGCTAACTTTATTATGTGGCGCACACATACAAGTATAGACTAGATCGTCTAAATTGGAACAAAACAATTCAATGTTTGTTTTTGAAAATGGTTTGAATTTGCCATCCTCAAGTGAGCGTAGAAATGCGAATTTTCCACTCTCAAGTGGGCTTGAAAACATGATGTGCCACTTCCAAGGTGGGCTTAAGACTCACAATCATCGAGTTGTTCCAATTCAGGCAATCAAGCCTCCATCCAAAGGCATTCAAGCAGTTAAGCATTTAAGCAGATAGCCTCATGGCAAGCATGCTATCATGGCAACACTCACTCATGCAAGGATGCTGAAGCATAAACACTTACAGTGTACTTCGAGCCAAAACAGAGAACTAGTTAGAAATCAATGCATGATCCTAACTATACAAGATGCCTAATGCAACACATGCAATAATGCAACTAAATAGGCTCGGCTATCTAAGATGGCATATGCAACACTTGATAACATGCTTTGAAACACGTATTCAAATAAGTATTGAAATACAATGCAGTTTGAATGATGCGTCGAGCCCGGTGCATGCAAGACAAAATGAATGATGCAAACATGCAAGCATAAGGATGCTAATTGAAATATACCCTAAAACTAACCATCAAAAGCGGTTAAATAAAAGGGAGAAAGACGTGGGGTTGGAAGACATGCACACACACACGCACACTTATTACAACATTGTGCCCTCGCGACGGAGGGTTCGAATAAACTAAGCTAATCTAAGCTAACTAACTAATTAACTAACTTAGCTAATTAATTATTACAAACCAAATTGAATTTGAATAACTAGCTAATCTAAGCTAATTAGAATATTACAAAAATGAATTGAATTAGCTAAACGCATTAACTAATTAATTACAAAGCCGGTAAATTAACTAGTTAAGTAAAGCAATAAAATGGCCTTGGGGGAGGGAGACATGCATGCTCGGTTTGCTTCGCCCAAAAACGCATTGCCTTGCCATGGGTTGCCTCTATTTGCACTCACTGTAATCTCAGGATACTGCACAAACTTGCAGATGGCTTCTGCCCCAAAACAGGAACACTTTGGACCAATTCTCCTGCAAGTGGCTGGTTGGCCACCTCAACTGGTCGGTAGGCTGCCTCAACTGGTCGGCCAGCCAGTACAAGTGGTCGGTAGGCTAGTGCAAGTGGTCAGCCGGCCACTTTTCTTTCCAGAATCCTGCCTTTGCTGTAACAAAGAGCAACACAGCCAAGGCAATGTATTTGGCTAGAAATGTGTGTACTACCACTCTCCTCATCATGTCTCAAGCTCAACGGAGTGTAGTACTTGGCTCTCGAACCACCAATCAAGCATCTCAATGCATGATGGCTCGAAAACCAAGCTTGTACAAGCTTAGTGAATGCGCACATAAGACTCAAAGTGCCTCCACCCTATCATGCATGATCAAGGGTGTCGGCAACCAAGAAATGCAACACGTTTCATCACTTTGAGTACGAAACATCTCGTATTTCTTGTGTTTGGATTAACGTCCGATCCAAACACATGCAATGCAACACACATATGTTATCTTGGCATGTTTTACTTGGCTCAATTCTTGTTTACTCATTTACATTACCAAACCATTCCTTAATTGGTTAAGTCCGATTGTGAAAAGTCCTCTAATTTGAAAGATGACCTAAGCTACAAACACCTTAAGCACGAAAGAAGCCTCATATTTTTGGTCAGTAGAAACCCTCAAGAGAAGACTAAAACCATTAGGCATGAGAGCCTCGATTCCATGCTTAAATCAACAAGGACTTAAAGCCACTTTCAAGGTGAATGAAAGTTTGAGACAATGGAGTACAATAACACACATTTCAGCACTGAAATAGCATGCTAAGTGACTTAAAACAATGCAACCAACTCATGTAATGCATGGTTAAAGGCTTAACTCATTAAGCTAATGAAAGGGGTTGTGCCACCACCTTACAACACAAGCCTCAAAGGGCCAAACCAACTCAAAACAGACCTCAAACATGCCAAAATAGTGTCCAAATCATGTTGAGATTGAAGTTTACAAGGCAAGAAAATCATGCATACCAATTGGCCAACAAGCAAGGCATAAGGCTTAACTCTTAGAAGCGATGAAAAAGTGATATGCATGAGAGTGTAACAGAGAAATATGCTCTGAAATCATGTGTGAAATGATGTCATGGCATGCAAACATCTCAAACAAAGCATGCTAGAGGCATCAAAACACAAGGCTAGTGAGGTCCATTGCACTACAACTATACAAAGCAAGCCCCATATGACCAAAACCACTCAAAACAGAGTTAAAGCATACTGAAATATGGGTAAAAGCATGTTGGAGTGTGGCCAAAATAAGCTAGAATGATGGGCTAAAGCATCAAGCATACAAGGGTAATTAGCAAGATTACACTACAAGTGTAAGAAGCATGCATGAGGTGACCCAACCAGGCCAAAACAGAGTTACAACATGCTGAAACAGGGTCAAAAGTAGGCTGAGACCAAGCCAAGTGATGGTAGAAAAACATGCTCAACAAGTAGGCCAAAAAGACATGTAACCAAGAAGTAAAGAGGGGAGGCCACCCCCTCTTACTTTGGACCTCAAAACATGATTTCTACCACTAAAATTTCTCTGAGTTTTGGAAAGGCCAAACAAAGGGTGCCTCAAAAGCCTTAAGAGATGGCACAAGACTTAAGCAAATAAGGCACACAAGGGGGTGAAACACCCCTAACTCCCACAGGGCCTCAAACAATCACTTTTAACACTTAAAAACAAAGATTTTTGTAGTTGAAAGCTAGGCCGAAAACAACATGCAAGGGTAGCCAAATCAATGTACAAGAACAAAGCTTAAAGAGGTAGATTCTCACCCTTGAAGCACAACTTTAAAACAGCAAGCTAACAGCCAACTTCTAAGCCAAAATCACTCCAAGGAGCTCCAACAAGGCCTCCAAGATCTTCAACACTAAGGTGAAGGTGTTTGACTAGGTGTTTTAGTGCAATATATGAAGAAAACTCACTTTTAAGCTCAATATCACACAATATATATATATATAGAAAGAGAATTCTAGAGAGAGTGGGAGATTTCAACTCTGAAATTTTGTAACCCCTCTTAAGGGGGAGGGAGCTCCCCTTATATAGAGCAAGCAAGCAAAAAGCTTGCTCCATCCCTCCATACACGTGTATAGAGGATGAGTCAGTGAGCAACAGCTAGCTCAAAATATCTAAAAATATCTAAAATGGAGAAAGATTGGCCGCCGGCTAGTTAACAAGTGGCCGACAAGGCCTCTCCTCTCCTCCCAGGCAAGAGGCACAAGGTTTGGCCCAAAAACAAGGCCAAAACACAAAGTGTTAAGAGGCTCAAAGACAAGGCACCCAGCCGAGACCTTCGAGTGCTTCAAACAAGCACAAACATGCGCAATCATCGAGTGCACAACCGATGACGTCGAAGTCTTGAGGTCAGTCAAAAACGGGGTGTCTACAAATGGCTAGAAAACCAAGCTTATACAAGGTCAATGAATGCACAAACAAGACCAAAACAACCACCACCCTATCATGCATGATCAAGGGTGATGGTGACCAAGAAAAATGACACGTTTCATCACTTTGAGTATGAAACGTCCCATTTTTCTCGTATTCGGATTAACATCCGATCCGAACACATGCAATGCAACATGAAAGATGCTTTATCTTACCTCTTTTACTTATCATGTTATATTTACACATTTTAGATTATCAATCCATTCTTTAATTGATTAGTCCAAAAGTGAGTGTCCTCTAATGGAAGGAGTGTCAACCAAGGGATGGTTTGAGGCAAGAGAGAGATCATGCCTTTGGTTAGTAGAAACCCTCAAAAGAGGATTAAAACCATTGAGCATAAATCTCAATCTCAAGCTTAAACACAACCCCAAGGCTAACCGACCCTCAAAGCAAATGAAAAAGTGATGAAATAAGGGAGGTTGTAGAGATTGTATGTGCTGAAATTACATGCGAAATGACACTACAACCTGTAAGCAACTCATTAAAGACATGTTTAAAAGCCCAAACACCAAACTAGTAAAGATCACTACACTATAAGCATGCAATACAAAGCTCAAAAGGGACCAACAGTCCAAAACAGTCTTAAAACAACTTAAAAGAAGTCCTAAAACATGCTCGAAGTAAGCTAAAAAAGGTCTAGAATGAAAGGCCAACACATAGCACAAACTAGACTATTAAGCACAATTGCACTACAAGCATACAAAGCCTTAAGTGACCAAACCAGCTCAAAACAGAGCTAAAACTAGTCAAAATAATAATGAAAACATGCTGAGATTAAGATGCAAAATGCTAGAAAATCATGCTCACATGTTAGCTTGCAAACAAGACTCAAGACACAACTCTCAAAAGCAATGAAAGAGTGAAACAAATGAGCATGTGACAAAGCTATAAACACTGAAATTACATGTTAAAAGACATTACAACATGCAATCATTCCAAGCAAAACATGTTTAGAGGCCTAAAATGCCAAGCTAGTGAAGCCATTTGCACTACAACCATGCAAAACAAGGCCCACATGACCAAAGTAGCCCAAAATAGAGCTAAATCATGCCAAATCGGAGGCAAACACATGCTGGAAATAAGCTAAGTTAAGCCACAAAAATATGCTACCATGTGATGCTAACTAGGCATGGAAGTGAGACACAAGGAGGGGAGGCAAACCCCTCCATTTTTGGACTTCAAAACATGTTTTCCACCACTGAAATAACTCTGAATTTCAGTGGTTTAAAGGCCCAAAAAGTTTGATTGGAAAGCCTTGAAAGATGGCACAAAAAGCTATGCAAGCTAAGGAACAAAAGGGAGAGACAACCCCCTAACACAAAATAGGCTCAAACTAGCATTTTTAGGACTGAAAAATAGAGGTTTTTACAGTTGAAAACCAGCTCAAAAATAGTGTCAAAAGATGGCAAAACAAGTATGGAATTTAAGCTAGCAAAGAGAAGTTTCTACCTCTTGAAGGGAAGACAAAACTTAAGCAACAATCTGAGCTTAAACCACCTTCTAGAGCTCAAAGGAAGCTCCAAGAGAGCTTCAAGCAACCTCAGCCCAAAGATGAACCACTTTGATCAAGGATGTCTAGGCAAAGGAGAGGTGTATCTCTACTTGTATGCACAAAAGGGCAAGAGAGAGAGAAATCTAGAAGAGAGAATTGTAGAGAGAGAGGATTTTTTAGAGAGAGAGGCTCCCAAAATTAACTAACCTTGCAATATGAGAGATATGGCTTCTATATATAGCAATATATGAGCTTTAGGTCGAAATATCTGAATTAGGACAGCTGGAGGGGAAATATCTGCAAAAAAACTGAGTTTGGGACATTAGTGGCCGGCAACCCACTTTTCTGGCCGACCGGCCACCCCTGGTGGCCGACAACAAAAATCTGCTCTCTAGGATAGGCCTGATTTAGCGAGGGCTGCTTGACTCTCTCTTAACGGTTTATGTCCATCTTCTTCCCCAACTAGGTTTCTTCCCTCTCCTCCAATTTTCTTCAACTCCAAACCCCTAAATAAGGTGTTTTAAAGATTTTTTTTCAAAGCGTTCACCTCTCTGTCATTTATTCCATTTTGTCCTTGCTTGGTTTTCTGAAAAGCGCAACATTTAATGAAATGTGAGCGTCGGAACATCGTAGGAACTTTGTTTCAAAATTTTTTTGAAAGAGAGAGTTTTAAGGTCTAAAAATCATTTTAGTCAAAATAGTTTTTGTCCAAAATGGGGTGTGAGGTTGGGACTTGAAGCTCCTCTTGCCAAAGAAATCGAACCTTTACACTGCACATCTTTCATCACCAAGTAAGCAATCAGTGGCGCTCAAGTCTTAAGGGCTGTCAAAAATGGGGTGTCTACAAGTGGTATTAGAACAAGCAGATAAAAAGACAGTGTAAGAAATACAGTGCAAGAGTGTGATTAGGGAAAGAAATGCAGTGTAAACAATACAGTTGAAGCAAGGAACATAGTTAAAGTAAGAAATGCAATGTATATTGAAGAAAACATGAGAATACAATGCATATCTCGATGGCACCGTAAGACAAATGGGAGTCCAGCTCTCGTAGCAAGAGGTCCTCTGGTGCACCTCACGCAAACCCTCTGAAATGCCGGATGCTCTTAGGCGGTAGCACATGCGTCCAAGGATGATATGTCGTTGGATCGAAAGGTCGAATCCTGGGTGGTAGTAGCACTGGCTCAGGCTCAGGCTCAGGCTCAGGCTCCGCCTCCATCTCTGGAGACAACTAGGGTAAGATCTCTGGAGAAGCTCTGTCATGGGGTAGATCATCCGCCATTTGGAAAGAAGACGGGAAAATCCGTGAGAAGTGAAGGAAAATGAGGAAAATAGGTGGAAAATGCCAAAAGTCAACCCTAAGAGAGAGAAAAGGGAAGAAAAAGTCAAAGCCCAAAAAAGGCATCAAACCCAAGAAGAACTCGAAGGAAACAAGCCTTAAGAGGTGAAACTCCAAGAAAAAGCACCGAAATTAAATTTCAATCGGTTCAAAACAGAGTAAACTAAGAGGGTTTAGCGAAGAAAATGTGCGTGGGGCATTGGAAAACGCGTATAAAGCTTAGATCTAGAGAAGGAAAGTGTCTAGGGAGAGAGAAGGAGGATTTTCGGATTTGGAGGAGTAAGGAAATGAAGTATGGGTGAGTCTATATAAAGACTCGTGGTGAAATGACCGAAATGGCCCCGATCTGCCATCGGTGGCTGATTGCCACCAATGGTGGCTGACAGGTCACATTGGTGGCTGACAATGCTCAGCGGTGGCCGACAGGTGGCTGATACCCTCCTCTTGCGGCCGTCCAGTGCCCAGTGCTCCTCCATTGAGCTTTGATGCTGTTTGTATCCTTATTTCTCAAGAAATGCATGGAAAGTTCACCTTTAAGATCAAATTGCCTCTGCGGAAGCTCCAAACCATGTCTTCAGTGCATGATGATCATGGCTAGTCAACATGAATAAGGTGTATCCTTTTAAAACATGTTGCAACTTATCCGAGAGGTAAATCGGAAGTTGCTACTCAATTTGTTGTGTTGAGAATGCGCTTTCATCCTTGCATAGAATATACATTGTGTGCATGCATTGAATGTACATTTCACACATATGGTCTTGCATAGAATATGCACTTCTTCCTTTACGCATAGAACATGCTTCCAATTTATCTTGCATAGAATATGCTGTTAATGCATTTGCATAGAACATGCACCCTTAATATGTTGTACTTGTTGAGTTTTTTTCTTACACAGGTATGATATTGTATGTATTGTTCATTCAGCGGAGCCAACACAGTCAAACGATATTGTATGAACGGTTCATTTAGAGGAGTTCGGGGTAAAATCATTTGTGCCCTTCGAATCACATCCTTTTACTCCCTCTTCTCGCGCGTGAGACGCATCAGGATTACTCCTTTTGGTTAAAAACATTTGGGCACGTCCCGGTGTTCACACCACTCCTTTTGGTTAAAAACATTGGGTGCATCCTGGTATTGACACCACTCCACTTGGTTAAAAACATTCGGGTGCGTCCCGGTGTTTACACCAACCCCTTCGGTTAAAAACATTCGGGTGTATCTCGGTGTTCACACCTCCCTTTGATTAAAAACATTTGGGTGCGTTCCGGTGTTCACACCACTCCTTTTGGTTAAAAACATTCGGGTGCGTTTCGATGTTTACACCAACCCCTTTGGTTAAAAAACATTCGAGTGTATCCCGGTGTTTACACCAACCCCTTCGGTTAAAAAACATTCGGGTGCGTCCCGGTGTTTACACCAACCCCTTAGGTTAAAAACATTTAGGTGCGTCCCGATGTTCACACCTCCTTTTGGTTAAAAACATTCGGGTGCATCCCGATGTTCACACCATCCTTTTTTCTCCTCCCATGTGCAACACATTAGGATCTCTGTTGAGACCCCGGGTGCGCCTGACGGTTGTTTTTCGCCTTTCCTGCACATCACGTAGTTAAGCTTGCATAATTTTCTTACATCCTTTCTGCATGAAATGTGGTTTGGTTCGTAATTCCCACATGTGGTGTGTTTATGTACTTACTTTTGTGTTTGAGGCTGCTATACCTTGTTTTGGTTTGTTTGAATGTGGCATTTTCATTGCATAGCATTTGCATCTAAATGTTTCATTACAACCTCATTGCATGATGATAAGTTATGTTCTTGCATCGTGCATATCACTTGCATCTTGCCTTAGAACTACGCTGGTTTGATTCCTTCCAAAGGGATACGTAAGCAGCCTGCGAGCGCAACCGTTTTTGTTATGCTTATGTGTTTGTCCAAGTCTTCGGCCTTGTCAAAATGGGTCGTCTCTGAGCTTTGATATTTACTCTCGTCACTTCATAACTTCCGAGTTCTGTCAAAGAGGAGCAACCATAGACACCCCATTTTTGACCGTCCTTAAGACATGGACAACGTCACTTGTGCATATGATGATTGTGATTCCATGTGTTCATTTTGAGTGCTCGAAGTCCTCGGCGGAATGCCCTGTCTTTCACCCTTTAAACCTTGTCTTTTCTATGCCTTGTTTTGGACCAAAACTTGGTGCCTGGACCTCTTAGTGACCTGTCGGCCACCACCATGGGCTGTCAGCCATGGCTCATGGTTGTCGGCCATTGGTGTGGCTGGT
This sequence comes from Camellia japonica, assembly GCA_030407325.1. Classification (NCBI taxonomy): domain Eukaryota; kingdom Viridiplantae; phylum Streptophyta; class Magnoliopsida; order Ericales; family Theaceae; genus Camellia; species Camellia japonica. Next base: position 86,865,412 of record JAPPVO010000031.1, read on the forward strand.
CGGGCACTAGTGGTGGCCGATCGGTTACCAGTGGTGGCCAATGGCCACCAGTGTCTTTTTCCAGATATTTGTTGACAGTTGTGACAGCTGTTAGCACATTGAGCTGCATCTCCCTACACGTGTATGGTAGGATGTTTATAAGCACAAGGCTTGTTTTTCTATATATATGGGGGTTCCTCCCCAATTGTTGAGGGTTAGAAATTTTGGAACAAAAAATCTCTCTCTCTAGATTTCTCTCTCTCTCTCTCTCTCTCGTAATTTTGTGCTTCAAAGGTATAGCACTTGCCTTATTTACTTTGTTTCAATATACTTGTTTTACCATCTTTTCTTACTATTTTGGGGCTGGTTTTAAACTGTAGAAGTTCTGTTTTTGTGGCTTAAAAGTGGTGGTTTCAGCCCTTTTTTAGTTAGGGGGTGGTTCACCCTTCTTTCTTCATAGTTTGTCAAGTTTTTCTGCCTTTATTCATCACTTCCAACCTAACTTTTTTGGGCCTTTTAACCACTGAATTTTTGAGGTTTTTCAGTGGTAAAAAAACTCATTTTGAAGTCCCAAATTGGAGGGGTTAGCCTCCCCTCCTTGTGTCTTGTTTGCATGTCTAGTTAGCCCCATATATTAGCTTAATGTTTTAGCTTTTTGTGGCTCAAGTCTAGCATGTTTTACACTCTGTTTTGAACTATTTTGCCACTGTTTTGGTTGTTTGTGCTATTTGAGCCTTGTATGGCATGGTTGTAGTGTAAGTTTCTTCACTAGCTTAATGTTTTAATGCTTTAACCACCATTGGTTTGAGTTGGTTGCATGTTTTAGTGCTTTTATCACTCATTTCCAACACTTAATCATCTCTGCAACCTCCTTCCTTGATTTTATTTTTTCTTTGAAAGTGGTTCAAACCATTTGTTTGCTTAAAGCATGAAATTGAGGTGTTTGTACTTAATGGTTTAATCCCTTTTGGGGTTCTTTACTAACTGCATGAGGTCTCTTTCATGCCTAAAACAACCTTTGGTTTAAACCTTCTTTTCATTTAGAGGACTTGAACCCACCAATGGACAATTGATTAAAGGATGACTTGGTAATTAAAATGAGTAAACAAAATTGGCAAGTAAAAGAGGCAAGATAAGCATTCTTTGTGTTGCATTGCATGTGTTCGAATCAGACGTTAATTTGAACACAAGGGAAATGGGACATTTCATACTTAAAAGTGATGAAATGTGCCATTTTCCTACGTCTCCATTGCCCTTGATCATTCATGATAGGGTGATGGTCATTTGAGTCTTGTTTTGCATTCATTAAACTTGTACAAACTTGGTTCTTTGGCCACCATGCAATGAAATTGCTTGGTTGATGGTTTGAGAGCCAAAAGTGACACCATTTGAGCTTGTTTGATGATAAGGAGGATAACAATACAAACAAACCTTCAAAGAGTACACAGTTTTGCTCTCTATTACAGCAAGGAAGTTCAGGATAGCAGTGGCCGACAGCTACCACCAGTGGCCGACTGGCTACCACCAGTAGCCGACTGGCCACCAATGGTAGCCGACCAACCACCATTGGTAGCTAACCGGCCCCTTGTCAGCCACCAATGAAATTTGCACAGCTTATTACTAAGATGGAGCAGAGGTGTTTTGGAGGTGGGTAGAATTTTCAATGATCAAATGTGCAAACAGAGGCTTGCAGCATCAAAACAACAACTTTTTGGGTGGAAATCGAGCACGTGCATGAGCCTTCCTTGCATTTCAAGCTTATTTAATGTTTAAATAGCTAGCTTAAATACGTGTTGCAATTAATTAGTTATAGCTAATTAAGTGTTGTAAATAATTAGTTAGTTTAACTAGTTATTCGATTTCGCTTTGTAATTAGTTAGCTATTATAGCTAGTTAATTAATTCGAGTTTTGTATTAGTTAGCTTAATTAGCCTAGTTAGCTAGTTAGCTTTTATTCATTCGGACCTTCCTTCGCGAGGGCGTAATGTTGTAATAAATGTGTGTGCGTGTGTATATCTTCCAACCCAACGTCTTTTTCCCTTTTATTTAATCTCTTTTGATGGTTAGATTAGAAGCATGTTTCAATTAGCATATCGCATGCTTGCATCCATTCATCTCATCTTGCATACACCAAGGTGTAGACATCCCCGAACGTCCTGGGAGGGAATCCCGTTTTGTTCATTGGGCTCACTACAGTTTGGACTCAAATGTCGCGGTTCTTAATCTGATCTTGCAAAGTGCAATGCAAGATTGATAAATCACCAAAGAGTCCAAATCCGGCAAATCGTTTTGGAAAACTGATTTTTAAGAAAGAAGTGCCAAACATGGACTGCTTTGCCAGATACAGAGTCGCCACCTAAATATTTTATTTTGGGGAATTTAGGAAACCCTAACTCGTTGCCTAAGGCCACGTGTCCGTCATCACCAAAGTTGCCTCGTCTCGGGAACTTGGGTATGATTGGAGAAGGTTAGCTATGAGCATCCCTGCTCGCCCGATCAAAGATCGGCCACTACTAAACATGATATCTTGTTTTTGAAAACACATGCATTCTTATTCCGGTTTATTAGCTAGAATTACTATGTGATGCGCACAACACAAGTATAGACTAGATCGCCTAATTTGGAACAAAGCATCACATATCCGTTTGTTTAAAAAATGGTTTGAAGGTGCTGCCCGCAAGTAGGCTAAAACACATTTCGATGAATTATTCTAATTCAAGCAATCCAACCTTCACCCACAGGCATTCAGGCAGTTATATCACATAAGCAATTAGTCTCATAGCAAGCATGCTTTCATGGCAACATTAACATACATGCAGTATGCTAAAGCATAAACACTCATAGTGTACTCCAAGCCAAAATAAAGAACTAGTTAGAAATCAATGCATGATCCTAGTTCATGTTAAAATGGCTAATGCAACGCATGCGAAATGCAACTAGAATAGGCTCGGCTAGTCTAAGAATGGCATGTGAAATGCGACAACTCCATACACGTATTCAAGTTGGAATTGAAATACAATGCAATTAGCATGATGCGCCAAGCCCGGTGTATGCAATATAGATGAATGAATGAAAACATGCGGAGCATAAGTATGCTAATTGAAATATGCCCTAAATCTAACCATTGTAAGCGGTTAAATAAAAGGGAGAAAGAAATGGAGGTTGGAAGACATGCATCACACACACGCACGCTTATTACAAATTCGCCCTCTCGACAGAGGGTCCGAAAGAATAATACAAACCAAATAAATAATTAACTACTCTAGCTAATTAATTATTACAGACCCTTAATTAATTAACAAATTAATTACAAAATAAACTAAGTATGAAATTTGAAAGGCCGCCGCAGCTCCGCCTCGAAATGATTGGATGATGCATGCTCGATTTGCTGTGCTCGGAAACCCATTGCCATACCAATTGTTGCCTCTGTTTGCACTGTTCTGTACCTCTGAGAAATATGAAAATCCTTGAGATGCCTCTGAATTACTCCCTGAGCATCGTGGGATGTCACCGGCCAAAAGATAGGACCACCAGCCATTAGGAAGTGGTCACTGACCAAAAGTGGGGCCATCGGCTAGACTTTGGTAGCCGGCCGGCACTGAAGAGGGCCGATCGGCCATCTCTTCCTGCAGAACTCTATTTTTGCTGCAGCAGAGGACAGACAGTGTATGGCAAGGAATTTACAAGACAATGTATGCACGACCACCCTCCCTATCATGCTATGAACTCAAGGGGGTTTAGTTCTCGACCCTCGGGCCACCAATCACGTATTTTAATGCATGATGGCCAAAGGTGCCAAGTGTGCAATTTGATATCAAATGAAATGCACAAAAACACATAAGGGTCCCAACCTCTATCATGATTGATTCAAGAGGCAAGGGATGCGCACACAATGCTATGCAACCTAAGCATGCAAGCAAACTAATGCAACATGAGCATGCAAGCAGCAATGCTATACAAGGCAACTAGCATATAACAATATGCAAAGACAAGCATGCAAACAAGCATGTAACTTAACAAGTATGCAAGATGGATGAACATGCAACAACATGTCAATAGGCTAACATTTAATAACATGCAAAGGCAAGTATACTTAGACCAATGTAATACATGCATGATGAACTTAACAAAGCAACACAAGCATGCAATAGGCAATAGGCAATAGGCATACAACCTAAACATGTGAACATGTATAGCATGCAACAACATGCAAAATGAAACAAGCATGAAACAACATGGTGAGACGGACTTACACTAACATGGGTAGCTCTCAAGCATGCCAAAATCAGTGGCCAAAATGGTGCAACAAAGGCACAAAACACACATCGAAACATGCATACACGAAGACCTATCATCTAAGGCATAAAAGAGGCGACTCTTAAACACATTGAAAAGAGACAAACAAGGGCATTTTACAAACATGCTGTGCTCTGAAGTCGTGCTAAGAGGAATGCCAAACCAAATACACAAGTGAAGTATAGCATGCTAATGGACCCAATGCTCAAAGCTAGCCAAGATACTTGAACAATGGCCATATCAACCAAGCCCCACAAGGCCAAGATGACTTAAAACAGTCTAAGGGTAGACCAAAATAAGGCCAGAGCGCACATGAAACAAGGCCAAAACATGCTATAAAGGCGAGCGCAAAACAAGGCGGACACAAGGCCCAAAAGGGCAAATGCACTACACCTATTACAACCAATCAAGGCATGGATTAGGCCCATAAAATCAGAGTTCTAATACGTCAAAAGGAGCCCCAAAACCCACTGATATGGCAGCCCAAGGACTTAAACAAAGAGGCATGCAGAATGACCCTTTTTTAAGGCACAAAAGAACAACTCCTCAAAGTATTGAAAGGATGGTAAATACAATCATACAAGCATGGAACATGGACTAAAATAGCATGATAAGTGATTCCAAATCACTGAAATAACCCAAATAAAGCATGCTCATGACTCACACACCCAAAGCCAACAAGCCAAAATGCATGGTAGTTATACAAAGCATGAAAGGCATGACCAAATCAACACCAAACAGAGCTTAAACATGATGAAACATGACTAAAAGCTTCATGAAGTCGAGCTAAAATATGCAAGCATGGTGGTCTAAATGCATGATGCATGTTTAGGCAAATGAGGGGATTGCAAGGCAAGTGTATGATGCATGCAATGGACTACCAATCTGACCAAAAACAGAGATATAATATGACCAAATAACACCAAAAAACCTCTGGAATGGAGCCAAATAAAGCTAAGCAAACATGCTACCTTTATGAGCCCTAAATGCAAGCAAATGAGACACAAAGGGAGAGGGGTGTACCTCCCCTATACATGACCTCAAAACCACTTCTCCACCACTGAAAATCCTCTAGATTTTAGTGGTGAGAAGTTTGAAATAAAGGGGTTCCAAATCCCAAAGAGAAAGGTACCAAAAGAGGCCAAACAAGGCAAAACGGGGGGGGGAGGGTAGACAACCCCCAACCCAAAAGCAACCTTAAACAAACATCTTAAGCATGAAAATACAAAAATTTATTAGTAGAATACTAAGCTTAAAACAGTATGCAAGATAAGCTAAAAGCCCATGCAAGAATGGGGAATATAAAGTAATAGTGCTCACCCTTGAAGAACACTTCAAGAACACCAACTTCAGTCCCTCCTTTTGATCAAAACCAACTTAAAAACTCTGAAACCAGCTCCTCAACACCTCAGTAACTGGAGTATAGTGTAACACTAGGTGTCTTAGTGCAAAACTAAGAACAAAAACCCCTTTAGAACACTATTACACACACAACTATATAGAGAGAGGGAGATATAGAGATATATGGATATATCACTTATATCACAGGTTGTTCCACCTCTGGAAAGGGAGGAGAGGCCCTCCTCTTATAGGAGATGCAATCTAAAGCTTCCAAGGGAAGCTAAGTAAAGGATGAAATCCCTCCATACATGGAGGGCAGGATTTGTGCTCACCAGCTGGCACAGCTGGCATAGACAATGCCCGAAAAAGGCAAAGAAAAGGTCTCGGCCAGAAAAAATGGCCGATCGACCAAATCAATGGCCGGCCGACCAACTATAGTGCCGATCGGCGAAAATAATTGCCCGGTAGCAATAAAACATGGCCGGTGGCCTCAAGCCAAGGCTGGTGAGGTGTGGGGATGGCCAACAAGCCATTCCTTGCCCTCAGAAGCAAAAACACAAGTGTTTGGTGCATAACCAAGCACAAAGCAAACAAGTCGAGAGGTCTTGAGGCAAGGCGCGCGACCGAAACCTCCGAGAACTCAAGACGAACACGAACATGGATGATCACCGAGTGTTCAAATGGTGACGTCCAAGTCTTGAGGACGGTCAAAAATGGGGTGTCTACACAAGGCTCAGCGCATCATTCAAACTGCATCTCCATTTCGATATCTTATTTGAATACGTGTTTAATCGCATGTTATCAAATCGATTCACATGCCATATTAGTAGTCGAGCCTATTAATTGCATATTGCATGTTTTACATTAGACACTTTGTATAGTTAGAAATCATGAATATTTCTAACTCATATTTTCTTAGCTTGGAGTACTAGGTGAGTTTTACGCTTTAGCATACTTGCATAAGTGTGAATGTTGCCATGATTAGCATGCTTGCCATGTGGCTATGTGCTTAAATGCTAAACTGCTTGAATGCCTGTGGATGAAGGCTCGTTGTTTGAATTGGAACGATTCAACAAATGTATGTTTTAAGCCCACTTTGTTGAGTGGCAAATCATGTTTTAAGCCCACTATGTTTGGTGGCAAATCTGCAAACTTTAATCCCACTTTAGGGTGTCAAATTCAAACCATTTTCCCAAACAAACATGAGTTGAATTGTTCCGAATTAAGCAAACTAGTCTATACTTGCTTGTGTGCATCACATAGTAAAGCTAGTTAATAACCTGAATAAGAACACATAATGTTTATAAAATATCATATCATGATTAGTAGAGGCCGATCTTTGATGGGGCGAGCGGGGGTGCTCAATTCATGACATTCCCCTCTCGTACCTAAGTTCCCGAGGCGAGACAACTTTGGTGATGACGGACATGTGGCCTTTGGCACCAGTTAGGGTTTCCTAAATTTCTCCAAAACAAAAAATATTTAGGTGGCGACTCTATGTCTGGCAAAACAATCCAATTTTGGTATTTTTGATCGTAAAATCAATTTTCCAAAAGATTTGCCGGATTTGGACTCTTTGGTAATTATCAATTTCACATTGCACTAGTGAGATTAGATTCAGAACCGCAAGAGTCTAAACTGTGAGGCCTTTCTTTCAAACCTTCTAAAAGGGGGCGCGAAAAAGGCAAGCCACACTTGTGTGCGCATCACATAGTAAGCTAGCCTAATAATCAAAACAAGAGCATATAATGCAGATAAGAATCACATCATGATTAGTAGAGGGCGATCTTTTGATCAGGTGAGCGGGGGTGCTCAATTCATGACCTTCCCTTCTCGTACCTAAGTTCTCGAGCCGAGACAATCTTAGTGATGACAGACACATGGCCTTTGGCACGAGTTATGGGTTTCCTAAATTCCCAAAAAAATATTTAGGTGGCAACTCTATATCTGGAAAAGCAGTCCATTTTTGGCAATTTAATTCAAAATCGATTTTCCAAAAAGATTTGCCAGATTTGAACTCTTTGCTATTTATTTATTTCACATTGCACTTGTGAGATCAGATTCAGAACCTCGGGAGTCCGATATTGTAGGGCTTATTCGTCTTCCAAAAGGAGCGTGAAAAGTCGAGCTACAGCTACCAATTTGCCTTTTTGCATCAAAACACATCCTAATCCTTCTTTAGAGCCATCAGAATACACCGTAAATCCCAAGTCACATTCTGGAATGATGAGAATATAGGTGATAGTCAACCTAAGTTTTAGTTCCTAAAAAGATTTCTCACAAGCTTTGCTCCAAATGAACTTTGCTCCCTTACGAGTCAATCTAGTTAAGGGTGATGCTATAGAAGAGAAATTCTTTACAAATGGGCGGTAGTAACCGGCTAAACTCAAGAAACGACGAATTTCAGAAGTGTTTTGGGTTGTTTCCAATTCTGTACTGCTTCTATCTTTGAAGAATCCATCATAATCCCATCTTCGGAGACTACATGACCCAAGAACTTCACATCTGGAAGCCAAAACTCACACTCCTCATATTTTGCATTTAAGCGATGTTCTCTAACGATTTGTAAAACACTACAGAGGTGCCCTTCATGCTCTTCTTCAGAAGGTGAATAGATAAGAATGATGTCCACGAAAACGACCACAAATTTATCAAGAAACTCTTGGAAGATTCGGTTCATCAGGTCCATAAATGTAGCTGGTGCGTTAGTTAAACCAAATGGCATAACCTAGAATTCATAGTGACCATATCTGGTATGAAAGGCCATCTTGGGAATATCTTCCTCCCTAACTCGTATCTGATGATAATCCGACCTCAAATCTATCTTCGAGAAGCAACGTGAACCTCTGAATTGGTCAAAAAGATCATCTATTCTAGATAAAGGATACTTATTCTTAACTATCACTCAATTCAGTTTACAATAGTCTTTACACAATCTCAATGACCCATCTTTCTTCTTAGCAAACAAAGCAGAAGCTTCCCAAGGTGAGGTACTAGGGCGTATGAAGCCCTTACCTAGCAACTCATACAACTGTTTCTTCAGAACAACTAATTCAGCTGGAGCAAATCTATAAGGCAACAAAGAGTTTGATATGGTAGCTGGTATCAAATCTATAGAAAATTTAACTTCTCGATGAGGGGTTAACTTTGTGAGGTCCTCGGGAAAGACGTTGGGATACTCATATACCACCTTCGGAAACCTATTCCAGACCTTACCACTTCTATCATATACAAAAGCTGCCAAAGATAGTTAAATTTGCCTTGGCTGTGTGGGTAGTATGATGAGTGTAAAGATCTATCGCTCCTATCCCGCAAAAATGTAAAACAATCACCATCCGATGTGCATACCGCAATTCTCCCACGATAACAATCTTTAGTAGCCTGGCAAGAGAACAACCAATTCATGCCGAGAATAACATCAAAACCCGACATGTCCGACAATACAAAATTAAAAGGAAGTTGTCGACCAGCGACCTTAATTATACATCTACAACATCCTTGGTTCAAGACAATTTTACTCCCAACAGGCAATTCTATCGTAAGTGGATACTCTAGTTGCTCACTTTCTAACTCTAACAAGGATGCAAATGTAGCTGATATAAATGAATAAGAAGCCCCAGTATCTGTCAACACACTAGCCCAAGTATTGAAGATGAGATATGTACCTCTCACAACAGATGGTCCTGAAGAAGGCTCTGAAATGGTAACGGCATACACCCTTCCTTGAGACCTCTGTTCTCCTAAATCACCTCTGTGAGCATAAGTCTGATGTGTAGATTATGCAGATGTGGCCCCATGTACTGTCCTGGATGCCTGGCTTGACTAGGCCGGTTGATAAGATTGTCTCTGCCCTTGGCCCATCTGAAAACCCTCGGACTAGTGAGACCATGTCACACTTGTTGATCCTGCTTTCTGTGGACAAAACTTCTTCAAATGCCCTAGTTGACCACACTGATAACAAGATGGTGAATGGCCCCTATTCAGAGATTGATTTTGGGAATGAACAGCTTAAGACTATGATCCACCTTCTTGTCTGCACTTCGAAGCTTTGTGACCCAGTTGACCACATTTATAACATACGCCAGAGATTCGACCCATGCTCCCTGAACTTTTGTCCATCACAGAGTAAGAAAATTTGGTTTGTTATAGAGGTGACTGAAATGATGATGACAAACCCTTAGACGTTTTGGAAGAGCCCAAACGCCCCGGGACTGAAAGTGTCCAATCCTCTTCAGTTTCTGCCTTGCCTCCTCTACCTCCACTGTAATTTCTACGTGGACTGCTGCCTCCACTAAACGATCGTAATCATGGATCATGTTGCCTTTCACCTTCATTAAAAATTTTGGCCTCAACCTCTTTTCAAATTCTAGGCATTGGCGTTCTTCCGTTGCTACTATTTTGGCTGCAAAATGAGATACACTTGTGAATGATGTTGTAAACTCGGCCATAGGTGTATCAAGTTGTCTTAGCTCCTCAAACTGTTTTCTCAGTCGCCCCCTAGCAGTGGGAGTGAGAAACTTTTCTTGGAAAGCATACATAAACACTTCCCAAGTGTTCTCAACTCTATTCTTAACGTACTTCCACCATTGTCTGGCCTCTCCTTTCAACTGATTAGCCGCTAATGCTACTCGTAATTTATCCTCACGGATATCCAAAATTCCAAACAATTTGATAATTTGTTCCCACCACTCATCTGTCTTCATTGGGTCGGGCCCACCACTGAACACTAGGCGGGGTTGGAACAAAAGAACTCCTTTTTCAGAAAGGAAGCTTTAGTTTTCCTTTCAACTGTTCTAGCTCTTGCTCGGTTCTAAGTATCTCCATGGACTCCCTAAGAGCCCCTACCATCTCCCGGGCCAAAGTGCCCATTGCGTCTTGGGCCGATGAAGCGGCCACATTGTTTTGACCCATTCCTTCTTCTTGTGGAGGGATCTCGGGTTGGGCTAGAATATTACGGCCTCTTTGGCGGGGTCTGCTATGGCCTCTAACATGCTCGGACATTCTATAAGAAATTGAGGCGATATTAAGTTCAAGACTCATTTTTTGTATCTAAATATTCCACTCAATATCTTCATACATTACATAGAACCCCAAACATGTGTCTATACATGTACCTACTTTCATGTATAGCAACTCACATAGTCACACAAGCACATAAAACACATAGAAGTCGCCCTCTTAGGATACCAGCTAGTTCCACAGCAATCAAGGACCTCCAAGTGGAAAGTGCATTGATCATGTGCCTTTCCAAAAGGATCTCGATGAATGCAATGGATATTAGCCATATCTTAGAAGCTTAATCCCCATATCCCCATGACCACATAAACACACAATGCATAAACAATACAAAAACATCTCTTTCCTATCTTTCTAAACCCATTGTGACATATGTCACGTCCCACGAGCCCAAGGTATTCAAACCTAGTCAACTCTGATACCAATTTGTAACACTCCGACATAACTTGCTAGAACACACTACAACCACACATAACATGATACAATAGAGTCATCTTTCTCATTGAACTAAGATTTAAAATTTGCAATTCCCTAGTTTATACACTAACCATAGTTTATGTCCTTAAGTTAGTTCAACAAGCTAGAAGAGTATACAAAAGAAATTTTCCTTAATGTCTAACACAAGAAAAATTTCAAGGCCTTGCCTTATACAACAAAATAGATTCCTAACTCTTGTCACAAAGGATCTAGGTCTTCACAACAAAATATTCTTGAACCACAACTTTCCAAGTACACAAAATGCATGCTTGAAATCATTGTTATGGTAGCACATCGTCAATTCCTGAAACATCAGATAGGGTTGAGCTATATGCCCAATAGAGATACATTTAACAAAGTATATAATCATTCGAACACTTACATGGCATAACCGTACCCCAATACAAACCAAAGTTCATAAAATTCATGGTTTATAATTAGAAATTTAAAATATAAAAGTGAAGTAAATATATTCATTGTAAAAATGCTTATCAACACTAGAGGTAAATAAGTCATGAATCCCTTATAAGAGTCCAAAATACAAATACTTATAACGTATAGTTAAAACGATCCCCATATTTATTGACTATTAATACGGTAGGACGTGGACACCCAAAATCATCTGTTTTTTCACTTTTACCGACTACAATATGGCAGGACCAGTGGACACCCAAAAACATTTTCCCACATTTGTCCGGCGATATGCGCAAACAGGGCAACAAGGAAATTGGGCACTTTGACTCCCTGCACGAGTACCAACATACAACACAACATTCCCAAATCCCGACACGAGTACCAACATACAACACAACATTCCCAAATCCCGACTCTCTACCCGGACTCATACTCTATTTACCTCCCCTTGAAATAATTTTCAAAGAACAAGGATCCAAGAGCATATGAAGCAAACAAGGTAGTAGAAGTTACAATCTCATCTAAGGTCAAATCACAATTCCAACTCAATAATCTTACCGTCCATAAATTCCACCCATCAATCATCATAAAATCTCAACTATTAAGGATAAATTTAATCATAACACCATTCTTTATCAAAATCAAAATTAGGGTTTTAAGAATTTTGGGGCTTTTACTCTATTTTCATATATAAATAATTTCTCAACCTCAATGTCCATATTTTATAAGAAATTGGGTGAAACTCAAACAATAGTCAAATAAAATTTCCCTTTTTGTCAAACCCACAAACTTGATTTCACTTAGTCATTAAATCAAAACTTATATTTACAATCGTACCACATAATCATCTTCAAATCAAAGAGATACTAAGTTAAAAGTAACCCTACCTCAAGAAAAGAGCAAAAGACTTCTAGGAGAATCCTTCGCAACACCAAGATCCAATCAGTAAAAGAACAATATCCTTATGTGTACTCCTTTTCTTACCAGTGATTTGGGCTTAGATATTGGAGAGATGAGAGATATTTTGGTTAGGAAACCTAGGGTTTTCGGAAGGGAAGAGAAAAGGAAGAAGAGAGAAAGGAAAAAGGTGAAGAAATGATCTAAAAAGTGCCTTTTCAAAATACTGATTTCATGTAGACCGCTGGAGCGGTGAACAATATCTCTCAGTTCTTTTGTCTACAAAACGAGATACTGGAATCCTTGCATTTTTGGGTCGAGCGACCATTAGTTCGCTCAAGCAGTCCACCTCGACTTGCAAAACTACTGGATGCTTTCAATATTCGCTCGAGCGATACTTTCACCACTCGAGCGGTCACTTGGAACAAAATGTTACATAATATATGAGGGAGTTTCCATAGCATAGCTCTTTTTTTTTTCTTTTCCCATTTTTCCCTTGTCTTTTATTTTGTGTTTCTGTTTGTCTTTTTCCTTTTTTTTTTTTTCTTTTTTTTGCTTGGACAATTTCGTAATTTTTATATTTTGTTTGTAATTTTGTCTATTTTGATAACACTTATAAATCAATTATTTAATAAAAAATCACTAATTGTGTTTGATTGCAATTTTATATTATAATTTATTGTATTTTTTCAACTAATTTGAAAAATAAAAATAAAAAATGAGAAATATTTTTAAGTTATATGATATAATTTTGGAAACTTGATTAAGACTTGGTGGTTGTAATTTAGATGAAGGTTTTATCATAATTACGCAAAAAGTCTTGGTCAGTCATGAAACATGAATATTTTGTTTTTAATTAAATTATAAATACATTCCTGAGGTTTTTTTAATATATGAGTCGTCTCGATAAGAAAACCAAACCAAACCAAGTGTTAAGTCCCATCAAATAGGGTCGGTTACGTGAATCATTCTTCTTCACTCGACTCTATCAAAGACCATTTGGTTAGTCAAAATAAGGAGATTCATACCTCCATTTACTACACTAGCTCATGTCAATCTAGGTGTGCCCCTTCTCCTAACACTTCCATCTACCGTCACTGTATCACATCTCTTTATTACTACCGCTGTTGGTCTTCGTTGTATATGACTAAACTATCTCAATCTATTCTTTCTCAACTTATCTTCTATTGGTGATGTCCTACCCATCCACGAATAAACCCTTGTAATACTAAAAATTACAAAAATTGCTTATTAAAAATTTTAATTTAATAGAATAATCAAAAAGATGGGGGATTTTTTTTTTTGGTCCCTGATATTAAGATTTTATAGCATAAAGGACACTCAATATTTTCATAATGTCTAAAGTCTCTCAATATCGATCTAGAGAAAATTCGATCCACAGAATTTCTTTGAACTTCTGAGAGAATTTCCCTATAGAGAAATTCTCTAGTCTAGAGATTTTCTTTGGATTTCCAGAGAATCTCTCTAGTTTTCACAAGAATTTCTCTGTATTCAAACTATAAAATTTCTCTTCCTTCCCAATCACAATGTGCAATACACAAATTGATCAACCAAATAAGTAACAACAGCAACCAATATACATATATATATATATATAGTGAGAAGGAGAAAAAGAGAGATAGAGAGACTCACTAAAAGGAGAATTTCTCTGGTTTTCGCAAGAACTTCTCTGGGTTCACAAATTTTTCTACTTTCCCAATCAAGATGTGCAATACACAAATTGATCACCCAAATAAGCAACAACAACAACAAACAATATATATATATATAGAGAGGGAGAGAGAGACTCACTAAAAGAAGAATTTCTCCGGGTTTAAACCAAAAAAATTATCTACCTTCCCATGATGTGCAATACACAAATCAATTACCCAAATAAGCAACAACAACAACCAATATACATATATATATATATATAGAGAGGGAGAGAGAGACTCACTGAAAGTTTTTTCAATCCTAGAAGCTACTTATGCCTACTTGAACAAAGAAATGCTACGTATATGAACATATATATATATATATACGCAGCAAGTTGAAGGAGCTTTTTCGAGAGAGTTATACCATGTAAATCCCCATTCTAACATTCCTCATTCATGCTCATTGCCTTATGAAGACGATAACATCAAAGACTCTAACAATTGCAATCAGATCTTCTAAGGGACTGTAGACGTCCCCGAACGTCCTGGGAGGGAATCTCGTTTTGTTCATTGCGGCTCACTACAGTTCGGACTCAAATGTCACGATTCTGAATCTAATCTCGCAAAGTGCAATGCAAGATCGATAAATCACCAAAGAGTCCAAATCCGGCAAATCGTTTTGAAAAACTGATTTTAGAAAGAAGTGTCAAACATGGATTGCTTTTCCAGATACAGAGTCGCCACCTAAATATTTTATTTTGGGGGAATTTAGGAAACCCTGACTCGTGCCTAAGGCCACGTGTCCTTCATCACCAAAGTTGCCTCGGCTCGGGAACTTGGGTACGATTGGGGAAGGTCAGCTATGAGCACCCCCGCTCGCCCGATCAAAGATCGGCCACTACTAAACATGATATCGAGTTTTTGGAAACACATGCGTTCTTATTCCGGTTTGTTAGCCTAGGATTACTATGTGATGCACACAGCATACAAGTATAGACTAGATCGCCTGAGTTGGAACAAAACATTCCATGTTTGTTTATTTGAAAATGGTTTGATGGTGCTACTCGCAAATAGGCTAAGACGTGGATTTGCCACCCTCGAGTGGGCTTAGAAAACATGATTTTGCCACAATCAAGTGGGCTTAAAACTCGCATTTCAATGAATTGTTCCAATTCAAGTACTCTAACCTTCACCCACAGGCATTCAGGCAGTTATATCACATAAGCACATAGCCTCATGGTAGGCATGCTATCATGGCAGTCACTCACACGCGTGCAAGGATGCTAAAGCATAAACACTTACCGAGTACTCTAAGCCAAAGAAAGAAGCTAATTAGAAAACATGCATGAATCCTAACTATGCTGAGATGCCTAATGCAACACATGCAAAAATGCAACTACAATAGGCTCGGCTATTCTAAGATGGCATACGAGATGCAACAATCGATACATGTATTCAACTTGGAATTGAAATACAATGCAGTTAGTATGATGTGCCGAGCCCGATGCATGCAAGACAGATGAATGGATGCAAACATGCGTGCATAAGGATGCTAATTGAAACGTGCCCTAAAACTAACCATCATAAGCTGGTAAATAAAAGGGAGAAAGACGTGGGGTTGGAAGACATGCATCACACACACGCACACTTATTACAACAGTTGTGCCCTCTCTCGGAGGGTCCGAATAAATAATACACAACGAAATGAATAACTAACTACAGCTAATTATTACATAACATTGACTAATTAACAAATTTAACTAAGCAATAAAACTATCATGCAAGCTACATGAAATGGACTGCCTTAGCTCTGCCTTGGATGGTAATGAATGCATGCATGCTTGAATCGCTTTGTCGGGAAATCCATCGCGATGCTCCGACTTGCCTTTGTTTGCAATTAACCTCAGAACACTGCACAAGGCTCCAGAAGGCTGAAACTCCACCCTGGGAAGCTGTAGGAAGGCTGCCAACCAGCTATTGGCCTTGGAGACCACCTGCCGACCACCATTTGTGGGAGAAACCAAAAGGGGTGGTTGGCCTGCCAGAAAAGCTGGTCGGCCGACCAATTTCTGCCTCTGGTTTCTGGTTTTCTGCAACACAAAGCAAGGGAGAGGCATGGCAAGGTATTTTCAACAAATGTGTGCACGACCACTCTCCCCATCATTGCACAAGCTCGAGGGAGTGTAGTCCTCGATCCTCGTGCCACCAGTCACGCATCTCGATGCATGATGGCCGAGGAGTCGGATTGCACAACTCGATGTAAAATGAATGCACATATAAACACAACAAGGCCTAAACTCCATCATGGGTAATCTGGAGTGTCAGCGACCGAGAATCGAGGCACGTTTCGTCACTTGGAGTACGAAACGTCCCTCGTTTCCCGTGTTTGGACTAAACCCTATTCCAAACACAATGCAATATACATGGCATACACAATACGACTAGCATGCAACCCTAAACGCAATGCAACCTAATCACGCTAGCATGCGAGGAATGATATGCAAACATGCAACATAGCATCCACAATGCTATGAACTAAGAATGGCATACTCAATGCACATGAACTATATGGCATACGCAATGCACATACGAAGATGGACATGCACGAAGACATGAACAAGGCATACACAATGCAACGATCAAGCATGCGACAGCATGGATATGGCATACATAATCCAAGATGGACTTAAACTAAAATGAACGGGCCTCAACCACACTCAAATCAGTGGCCATACACGATGGAAATGAAGCAACAACACACATGCAAACATGTACAAATGCAAGGGACCAAACCTAAGGCACCAAATGCAACTCTACCAAAGCATGGCAAGGGATGAAATATGGCATACAATCACATTATTTTCCAGCTCTGAAATGACATGCAAGATGGACCCGGATCATGTAAACACCTCACACAATGCATGCTAGATGGCCCGGATACCGAAACTAGCGAAGTGCATTACACTAGAGGTACACAAAGCAATGCTCAAATGACCCAACCAGCCCCAAACAATCCCTATGGAGGTCCAAGACAGTGGGAAAATGGTCTAAAATGATGGCTCAAAATGCACGGGAATGAAGCTCATGCAATGGTCCAAAAATGAGGTATTCGTGCACAACTCTCAAACACATTTAAAGAGTGGAAAACATTGGAATATGGCATACATGTAAGCTCTAAAATGTGATGCACAATGGCCCCAAAACATGGATACACCTCAACATAAGCATGCAATAGGTTCCGAAACTCAAAGCTAGGAAAGGGTATTACACTACAACCATGCATAGCAAGCATCATTCGACCATGAGGCATAAAAACAAAGCTAAGGCAGTCCAAAACATGCACAAAATCAGCTTACGACATGGCTGAAAAGTGCTGGAATCAAAGGCCAAAGTAGCATGCAATGTAAGCTAGTAAAGAGGATTTGCACTACAAGCATGTGAGGCAATCAGAAGGCCACCAAACCAGCAAAAGTCAAAGGTGTGACACGTCAAATAAAGCCCAAAAACCCACTGAAACATGGTCTATTCATGCAAGAATTATAGGCTCCTTTGATAGGCTATAAAGAGGGTTGTTCTACAAATGTAAGATGGACACCCAATATGGCAAAATGGGCTCTGGACAGAGCCTATGCAGGTCCTAAAACCCACCAAAAATGGCCTGAAACATGGCTTGGAAGCATGCAAATAAGGGCCCCTTTGTTAGGCGAAATATGCTAGAAATCAAAACAAGGAGAGAGAGGGTCACCCCTCTCTGATTTTGTCACTGAAAACAGCATGCTAGCCACTAAAATCCACTGGATTTCAGTGGCTAGAAGGCTAAACAAAGGTCAATGCAAAGGCCCTAATGCATGGCTCAAAATAAGGCAAAATGAAGCATGCAAGGGGGTAGATGACCGCCAACAGAAAAATGATCTTAAACAAACATGTTAAGGACCTCAAAATAAGACTTTTTTCAGTTTACACCGAAGCTCAAAAATTCTTTCAAGTATAGCTAAAACATGAAGCAAAATAAAGCTTAAAAGAGGGAATAGTGTGTTACCCTTGTAGCTCAGCAACTCCAGTAGCTTCTGGACCAAAAATGTAGCTCCTCAACCTCTGAAAAAGGGCTCCAAGAAGCTTAGGTTGGTTTTGGAGGGGTTAGGCTAGGAAATGGGGTGCAGAGGGCCAAAAACTTCACACTTTCTAAGCCTAAAGGGAGAGATATAGAGGGAGATAGATGTATATGCCTCTGCCAATTCTAGAACCCTTGCAAAGGAAGAGGAGCCCTTCCTTTATAGAGCCAAGGGTCCAAAGCTTCTCCAAGAAGCTAGAAAATAAGTTTGAAGATCCTCCATACACGTGTATGAAGGATCCCTTCATTGCCTTCCAGCTGGCACACACTCACAGAGACAGAACTGAGGTAAGCTGGCCGACCAGTTCAGGTGGTCGGCCGACCACTTGCCCTGGTCGGCCGACCAGTTCAAAAGGGTCAAGGTGGTCGGCAGCCTCCCAAGGTGGTCTCCAAGTTGAAAGCAAGCTAGTGGTATGGTGGAGACCAGTCAAATGTGGCTCAAAAATCAAAGAGACCAGCTTCCTGACAAGAAAACTGGCCGGCGGGAGAGAAGGTGGTCTCCAAGAGAAAAGGTGGTCTCCCACCCTTGTACCACCTTCCAAACAATGAAAACAAGGTCCATGCCAAAAATGAACCAAGATGGATGCAAAACGAGGGTTCGGGGGTCAAAACGCGCAGCCGGGTGCCCCGAAAACTGACTGTTAAGCATCGAAAGTGGCGTGTGACCACGAAGGTGGTCTCCCGGGCCAC
This sequence comes from Camellia japonica, assembly GCA_030407325.1. NCBI lineage: Eukaryota > Viridiplantae > Streptophyta > Magnoliopsida > Ericales > Theaceae > Camellia > Camellia japonica. The sequence goes on from JAPPVO010000031.1 coordinate 86,884,288, forward strand.
AGTGTCCCTCTAGAGAGAGGAAACAAGGTGTGTGCCAAATACCGGAGCAAACGGAGAAAGTTAAGCGGTCCCGAACCGAGGCGCACGGCCGACGGCTCTGAAAATCAAAAACTGGTCTCCAAACGGGAACAGTGGTCTACGACCACGAAAAGTAGCCTACGGCCACTGAGAGATGGTCTACGAGACCTCTCCCTCCATTTGAGAAGAAAAAATAGAACCTGGTTCGCAAACCGAGGCAAAGCACAAAATAGTCCTGAAGTCCGGAGGCAAGGCTCTCAGCAGAGAGCCCGAAACCTCAAAACGGGCACATCATGCGCAATCACCGAGCGCTCAATCGATGACGTCTGAGTCATAAGGTCGGTCAAAAATGGGGTGTCTACAGTTGCCCCTCTTTGACAGAACTCGAAAGTCATAACAATGACGGGAGTGAATGTCAAAGCCCAGAGACGACCCATTTTTGACAAGGCCGAAGACTTAGACAAACAGGCGAGATAATAAATGAGTAGTGCCCGCAGGCAGGAGCAAAATGCAAAAGGCATGCACAAAGCTGAACATAACTTATCATCATGCAAAGAAAGCTATAACGAAGCACATCATGCAACAGTTTTAAGCAAGCATATGCAAACCTAACTACAACTCATGCAGAAAGGGTGTAAGAGAATTATACAATTCTCGCTACGTCTCACACGAAAGACATACAATACCTGTCCAGTTCGCTGGCCACACCAGCCTCAAATGAACCGTACATACAATATCGTGGCTGCAAAAGAAAAAAACTCAACAGGTACAATATTGTTGGAAATATGCATAGCAATGCAAGTGAAAAGTGCACGACAACGCTGGTGAAGTGTGCACAACAATGCAAGCTAAGTGTGACGCATGACAATGCGGATGAGATGTGCGTAACAATGCGGTTGAAACAAGCATGACAATGCAAGTAAAGTGCACAAAACAGTGCGGTGCGCAAAAGAGCGCAAGTGTAAACTGCACAAAACAGTGCGATGCGCAAGAGAACGCGAGGGTAAACTGCACAAAACAGTGCGATGCGCAAGAGAGCGCGAGCGTAAACTGCACAAAACAGTGCGATGTGCAAGAGAGCGCGAGCGTAAACTGCACAAAATAGTGCGATGCGCAAGAAAGCGCGAGTGATAAACTGCACAAAACAGTGCGATGCGCAAGAGAGCGCGAGTGATAAACTGCACAAAACAGTGCGATGCGCAAGAGAGTGCGAGTGTAAACTGCACAAAACAGTGCGATGCGCTAAACCGCACGAGTGATTTTGAAGTGCACTAAACAGTGTGATGCGCTAAACAGCACAAGTGATTTTGAAAGGCACTAAACTGTGTGATGCGCTAAACAGCGCGAGTGATTTTGAAATGCACTAAACAGTGCGATGTGCTAAACAGCGCGAGTGATTTTGAAATGCACTAAACAGTGCGAGTGAAACACCACCACAAGGTGCACAAGACAGTGCGAGTGATATGAAATGTGAGAGTACACAAGACAGTGCGAGACAGACACAATGCACAAGAAAGTGCGAGGAAGGTGCACAAAAGAAGTGCGATAAAATGCATCTTCTGTGCAAGTATGGGCACATTTTCTATGCAACATGGAAAGCATATTCTATGCAATATTGAAAGCATATTCTATGCATGAATCATAACGATGCACGGCACGCATGAAACAGAAGCGTATATGAAAGTGCACATTCTATGCAATAGAGGGGCATCAAACACGTACTCTGGTGCCTCCGATTTATCTCTCGGAGGGCTTTGCAACACACTCTGCTCGAAAAGGGGACACCCTGTTTATATTGGCGAGAGATAACATCTGCTACTGCTTTAATTGCCATTCTAACTTGAAGCAGGCTTAAGCTCTGAGTAGAGGCACACTCATTCTTCAAAGCACTGACAAGGCCTGAAGAGGTACATCCGGAGTACAATCACGGCATATGCCGAAGTCGAAACACACTAAGATGCTTCGATTTTCCTTCTTTTCTTTTGCTTTGCAGTCTGGAACCCATATAGCTTCAGATAGGTCCTGGTTTTACTGTCCTCACACGACCTGGGTTGAACCCTGCGGTTTTATGAAAGAACAAATCCTGTTTTGGACAAATATGGAGGACAACACAGCACTCTGAGCACAAAACGATTCATTTTTGAGATTGAAATGAGAAAAGGGTTCTCAACCGGGTATCGAGCCTACAACTGACCATTGCCAAAACGACTCAACAACGGAAAATAAAGGTAGAACAACCTAAACACCACTTGACAAAGGAAAAACAAGGTAAAATAACCTAAACACATCTATTGACACTCAAACGACTCAAAACAAGAATCGAGACAAACAAAAACACATAAACACAACACTCAGCTGTGTTACAAAGGCAAGAGACCTCTTGGTGCACGAGGAGCCAGTTTTCTCTGGGTATTGTTTTCCACCCTTTCTTATTTGTGTTTCTTACATCACTCGGCCCTCAAGCTCAATTTTTTCTCTCAAAACCCTTTTCCTCACTTTTTCTCTCAGCACACATCTCTCTATTCTTCAATCTCTCATTTTTTATCCCTCCCCTGGGTGGTTGATGGATAAGAAGGAAGTTGTGGGTTCTTGCCCCTGGTATTCTACCAGATCCCCATTCTTGTTCACAACAGTGCATTTCTCCCACAGAGGGGTTGCAATGCGACCAGACGTGCACCAGATCTACAACTAACATCGGTTGACGATGCTCTGCTGGGGAGTTTGGACGTGATCAAATATGTCCGAATAAGGGAGTGGAATACCTTGCTCCATTCCAGTTCGTGCTTCACACTTCGCTCGATACCTCGCTGCTCAGAGGATATGAGAGCTTTCAGCCCTTTTCTGTTAGCTTCCGCTGTGCCCTTCTTGGCGAATAGGGTGCCCTTTCCGGCAAGTATGGTGACCTTTCTGGCAAATGCATTGACAACGGGGGAAAGATAGTAAGCCTGACTCAACTGTGCCCCTAGTTCATCATTTCGACCAATTTTTTGTTTTGGTTTTCTACTAAAACAATTTTAACCAACACGAGAGTTAGATTAACATGCTTGTTCGATTTTCTGATTTGAAATCATGCAAGTCAGGTTATGACCATTGAAATTTTTTTTTTTTTGGTCCAAGAAATGGTCCAGTTTTAGAAAAATGAAATAATTTTCGAGAGAATTAGTCAACCTCATTAAAAATTCTCAAAAATTATTTTTGCAAATGGCCACTGCTCGACCAACATAGAATTTACTCTTGAGATGCACAACCTCGGATCCAAAACAAAGGAAAATTGCCCCTTGTTTGAATAGTACTGCAGCACACTGAATGGTAACGGAAAGTTGCCCCTTATTCGAATAGTACCGCAGCACACCGTAACCAGTTCTCATAGTGACAATTACAACCAAATTCTCGGATATAAAGAAGACAAAGATGACCAGAACCATTACATGGACACAGTCAAATTTGAAGTGTTTTACGGCTGGACTTCAGAATGAAGTTGCCTACGTATCCCAAAGATGGGAATCAAGCCTTACATAGTTTGGGGTTAAGGTACACTCGGGTATTAACCTCTCATTTTGCACTCTAACTTTTGCCAAGGCCGCCCTTCTTGGTTTTCAACCTTGCGAGGTATGTTCTTCTTTTCTTTTCACTTCTTTTCATTTCTTTCTTCTTTTTTCTTTTTTTCATTCTTTGCATTTTTCTTCTTCTTCTTTTTTTTTTTGTTCTTTTTTTTTTTTTTCTTGCTCTAACTTTTGCCTGGGTCGCTCTTCCAAGTTTTCAACCCAGCGAGCCTCTCAAGGGTAAAAGTGTAGCTTTGTCCATGTTGAATGGTTTGAGATCTCGGAGCCATCTGAATCCAAGAGAATGGCTGCTGTTCGCTGATGATGTAGAAGTCCATCCAATGGAGGGTGAATTTCCCCCTAGTGTTGTGGATAGGAACATGGTTGTCCTTCAGCAATACTTTCTTCTTTCCTCCCTTCTAGGGTTTGGCATTCTTGTCGATCTTCATTGATTTGTGGAATGATCCATCTTCGGCTCTTCGAGCACATTTGGCATCTTTTGCCCTTAGTTAGAGGGGTGCTTCTGATCTAGCTTTGCAAGCTTCTTTTGACAAAATCTGATCTTCTTGATCTGACTTCCCTGCCCCTAGTTCGAGGGCTGCTTCTGATCCGGCCACACAAGCCTTACATGGTGGTTGACCGTTGAGCATTCTGAATCTAAGTTCAAGGTTCGAAAGCAAGGGGTCGAGTCTCGAGGCTGAGAGCGATCCTAGGCTACACAATCTCAAGAGCGATTCCATACAGGTCTTCACAGGACCGCGCAAAACATTTTTTGAACTTTTTTTTTTTTTTTTAAAGAAAGCGACAAATTGCTCGCGCTGAAAACAATGTAGAACCAATCTGGATCAAGCCAGGGTCCTTCTCAGTACTCACATTAACAAACATGATTTCATTCATTAAGGGCTTAGCATGCCTCTCTTTCTTCTCAATTGATCAAATTTTGCAAAACCCGAGGAATTCCTCCCTCTTCATTTTCATCACAGTGTTTGAAAAGTTTTGGAAAACTTAAGTCAATGCAATGAGTTTGAGGCATAGAAAAGTAGGCAAAAAGTTCTGCCGTTTCATTCAAACTTTCTGGCACAACTGGTGCAAGGCAGAAGCAAACACAAGGGTGTGAAAATCATTGTTGTTCATTCAAATCTGTTGGCATTACTGGCTCCAAGGCAAAAACAGACTCAAAAGAAAACGAAAAACAAACACAAAATAAGCAAGTGATGTCCGAGGTAACACCCCCGAAATCACCCGACTCTACAAAACAGGACTGACTCGATACAACAAGACAGACCCAACTGACTCAGCATAAAAAGATTGACTCTATACAAAACAACAAGACTGACCCAATACCCAAGTCAAGAAGCACAAAAGCTAGCATTCGCAAATGCTGAAAATAGTGCGTTCCATACGCCACATCTGGAGTAAATTGAGCGCCGCCCGCAGGTGGTTCATCCCCTTATCACATACTCGTACTATCCCCTAAGTTCACTGATCCAGTGCCGATAGACTTTGCAGGACGTGGTGCGACGATGACCTTGTTGTCAATCAAATCTTGCACTTCGTGGCGAAGACGAAAGAAATTGTCAGTGTCATGACCGGTTTGTTGATGGAAGGCACAATACTGGACAACATCATGTAGCCGGAGGAGGATTCGGGAGAGGCCGAGGCTCAAGGGGTTTGAGATGGCCTTGTCCAACAAGGATTTGGAGAGCTTTGGACAAAGGCATATAGAGGGCATGGAAGACCCTCTGACCTCGGGGTTGGTACTTCAAGGTTTGTGAATTTTTGCTGGACACACTAGCAAAGGAATTGGCAGGTGCTGACTGAGTTTACTAATCTCTTCCGACCACGGGATTAGAGCTAAAAGGAACATTCCTGGTACAACGGCCCTTCTCCCGGCTTACCCCTTGATTCAAACTGCCCTTAACTTGAGTGGTGAAAGTGTCATCCACAGTTTTTGCAACAACTGTGAGGACTTGCTCTTTGTTTAGTCCCTCAGTTTCAAAGCCTCAACAGCCAACAGAAGATGTTCATGGGGATCCATGCCCGCCCCTACCTTGTTCTTTCCACTCGCCTCCACTTTGCCAAGAGTTTGGCTTTCTTCAAATGCAACACGTCCCAAGATTGGGGAGCCTTTTGGCATGAAATTCCCGGTATGTGGTGTGGTTGATGATGGAGCCAATATCCCAAAGGCTAAATCTGCCACAGTTCTTTGAAGATCTTCAATCATTCTCATCAACTCGGAAGTAGTGGGTTCACGGTTTGAGATGATTGGGGTTCAGGTGCACCCATCATGCACAAGTCCATGCTTTCTGGGATAAATACCTTAGGCTTGGGTAGATAGGCCGGGGTGATGTATATGCTGGGGTCATAGGTGGATGGCAGTATATGGATGAGATTGAGGTGGGCAGGAGATGTTTGGTCATTGGGGTCTGAAGGTGGAGCTATCGTCTGGTTGTCAATGAGATTTTGGACCTCATGACGAAGGCGGTAGCAACGGTCGGTGCCATGACAGCACTGCTGATGGTACACACAGTACTTGGAGGGATTATGTCTGGTTGGGAGTGGGTCAGGCAGAGGTTGAGGATCGAGGGGTTTGAGATACCCTCTTTCCATCAAGACTTTAGTGCGCTAGTCTGGCTCATATAGAGAGGAGTGAAAGTTCTGCCCTGAGCTTGGGTTAGGCCGGCGGTTTGTAGGCTTGGATTGGCAAAAGGGTCGGCTGTGGCGATTGTATTGATTTCAGTGGGTTTGGGAATAGCGCTACTACCAGCATTGGTACTCCCTGCAAAAACCCTCTTTATCGGTTCACTTGTTCTGGGAATGATCCCACTGTTGAACGCATTCTCAATTTGAACCCCCAGTTCATGCAAACTTTTGAAAGTGAATAGCGGAGCGACTATCAACTTTTGCAACATATCATGCTCGAGGTTTCGCGCCATCATCTGCACTTGATCCCTCTCAGAAGGGCGATCTGTCATCTGTGATGCCTTTGCTCTCCACCTTGTAACAAATTCCACAAAAAGCTCTGTTGGGTTCTGGCAGGTTGTTTCAAGCTCTTGCATGGTCATTTCAACTTGGGTATTGTAGGAATACTGATCGAGAAAGGCCTCAGCCAGTTCTTCCCAATTTTGCTTCACTTTAACCTCCAACCTAGCGTACCAAGTGGCTGCTACACCTGACAGGGTTCTTCCATACAGAGAGAGTTTCTCTAGCTTAGTCAGACCCATCCGCTTCAGGACATCCAAGAAAAGCCGGATATGTACCATAGGATCTCCAGACTCGTCGAAACGGTCAATATGTGGCATTTTGAATCTGTTTGGGAGCCGTACGGTAGCCTCGGTGTATCCATCCTCAATGTCGGGAATGATGTTAAGGCCCTGTGCTTTCTTGAATTGCTTCTCAAGGTTCGCAATTTTCACCGCGGTCGGATCGAGGTCATTAGCATCAAGAGGATAAAGCCTCTCATTAGGCTGCACGAGGGGTCTGAAAACTCGGGTTTGAGCCAACTCTTCTCAGGGATCTGGACCCTGCAAATCTTCAGCTGGCGGAAGTGGGTCAAAGTTCGGCTGGGGTCCTGAAGCTGGATGTGAGGCAGATGCCCTAGATGGGCATTGCGTTTCAGCATTGGTCTCAGCCTGTATGGCAGTCCCCTGATTTAACCCTGCTATCACGGCCACAAATTCTTCCGAACCCTGTGCCATCACAGTCTGCTGAGTCTGAACAAAGGTGATGTGACTGGCGACTGACGGATCAGATGAACCGGTGAGCCCTGACTGGCCTTTCTTTGCCTTGCTTCAGCGAAAGAACACTAGTTGCCCTTGAATTGAATCTCTGACCTAACAAAGTCTATCAGCACAAGTCCAATGAACCCGGGGGATATCGGAGCCTTCTGAAGCTATAGTTCCAGGACTACCCCTAGCAAAAGAGAAAACAAACAGCATCTCAGCCTGATTTCATCAAAACAGATATGAGCAGTCGAATAACTGTGATTTCTACTGAATTCTGCCACCAGTTCTGCCTGTAAACTGATACCCTCAGGTAAAACTGATTCCCCCAAAATACTGATGCCCTTAGGCCTGCTGCCCAGACTTGCAGACTGATACATGTGTTCCTGTAGAGGCGCACTCTAAAAGCACATAGCAAGCAAGTGAGAGCCAAAAACACCCCTATGTTGGGATAGGGTTTCCCTGTCCTATTTTGTCAGGAGCTAGGGTTTCACTATGCACGCAGCGGTTTCAAACAATCTACAATTGGGTGAGCAACCTGCCCTAGTTTGGGATAGTCACTATGGATTCCGATATGCACTAGGTCGAATGGTAAAAAAGGGTGCCCCGGTAAAACCGGGTTTGTGTTCCAATCATGGCAGAGCCCGTAACCAGTCAGCCTTATGGCACGCAGCTGTAACAAGCCGCGAGGGACCTCGCTACAGTTCGGACTCCCCTTTTTGTTTGTTGCGGTTCTTAATCTGAACCAAAGAGTCCAACTCTGGCAAATCGTTTTGAGAAAAAACAGATTTTGAAAGAAGTGCCAAACATGGACTGCTTTGCCAAATACAGAGTCGCCACCTAAATATTTTATTTTGGGAAATTTAGGAAACCCTGACTCGGTGCCAAAGGCCACTTGTCTGTCATCACCAAAGTTGCCTCGGCTCGGGAACTTGGGTACGATCGGGGAAGGTCAGCTATGAGCACCCCCTTTCGCCCGGTCCGAAGACCGGCCTCTACTAACCATGATATCCGATTTTGAAAACATTATGTGTTCTTGTTCCGGTTTAGCCTAGATTTACTATGTTATGCGCACAGCAAACAAGTATAGACCACATCGCCTAAATTGGAACAAAACATTTAATGTTTGTTTTGAAAATGGTTTGTTACTCGCAAGTAGGCTAAAAATGCAGGTTTTGCCATCCTCAAATGGGCTTTTAGAAAGGATGGTTTTGCCACTAACTAGTGGACTTAAAACTCACAGTTTTAATGCATTATCCCAATTTAAGCAACTTGACCTCCATCCACAGGCATTCAAGCAGTTATATCACATAAGCAGCTAGCCTCATGGTAATCATGCTATTATGGCAACACTCACACGCATGCGGTATGCTAAAGCATAACAGCTCACCTAGTACTCCAAGCCAAAACAGAAACCAGTTAGTAATCAAATGCATGATCCTAGTTCATGTTAAGTGGCTAATGCAACACAAGCAAAGATGCAATCTATATAGGCTCGGCTATCCTAAACATGGCATGTGAAATACACAAGTAGCATGTATTCAATTTGGAATTGAAAATACGATGCAGTTAGTATGATGTGTCGAGCCCGGTGCATGTAAACGAATGTATGGATGCACGCATGCTACCATACTGTTATGCTAATTTAAATATGCCCTAATCTACCATCATAAGCAGGTAAATAAAAAGGAAGAAAAACGTGGGGTTGGAAGACATACACACCACTCACACACACTTATTACAAATGTGCCCTCACACGGAGGGACCAAAAGAATATACAGTCCCAAATAGTACAGTCCAAATACAGGATAAATTATTACAAAGATTCTAATTATCAAATTAAATCAAATGTAAAAAGAAGGGGGGCCTCAACCCTGCCTCGGGATGCGCGAATGATGCATGCTCGATCCGTCTTGGCCGGAAAGCCCGTACCATACCACTGCCGCCTCTGTTTTCACTGTCCTGCCTCTCCAAAGACTGCCAAAGTCCCAGGATACCTTATATGCACACTGCTTCACACCATCGGCTGGATGAAATGGCCACCGGCCATATAAAATATCTGTCGGCTACTTATGAGGTTGTCGGCCACCGATACATTGCCGGTCGGCACTCTGTACTGCCGGTCGGCAAACAATTCCTACAGAATCTGGTTTTTGACAGTAACAAGAACAGACAGTGTATGGTATGGAATTTTGGGCACATGTAAGCATGGCCATGCCCCCTATCATGTATGGGACTCAAGGAAGCATGGCCCTTGGTCCTTGGGCCACCAATTATGCATTTTGATGCATGATGACCTAAGGGACCAAGATTGCAATTCAATGTAAAGATGCATGCAACACACAAATGAGGACCAAGATCCTATCATATCCAAGTCAAGGGCCTTAGTGACATGAGAATTGAGACGTGTTTTGTCACTCAAAGTACAAACACCTCTCATCTCTCACACTTGGTTTGACACCCCAAACCAAGAAATGCAATGCATGTTATGCAAACATGGCTTAACAATGCAACATGATACTAAAATGCAAGGCATGCCAAATGCTATGCAACATCATGTTAAGAATACAAAATGCTAGAGCATACGAGATGCAAATGCAATGCGAACAAGGACAAATCATGTAATGGAACTATCATGCTACCACACTTAATGAAGCAAGTATGCAAAGAACATGAGACAAACATGCAAAAGTGAGCTTAAACCATAAAGGGGCAGACCTCAATCCACCCCAAAACAGTGGCCAAAAATGCCTAAAACCATGGACAAAATGTTCAACAAGCATACAAATTAATGGGCCTAAGGCTAAGGCACAAAAGAGGGTACATCACTACCATTAGCAAGACCACCTATGGCATGAACCAAGCAACCAAAAACAGGTGTTTAGCATGTAAAACAACCCCCAAAGCCCCTGATATGGCAGCCCAAATGCCTTAAATATGCAAGCATGCTCAATGTCCATTTCAAAGCACAAAAGACCAACCTTCCAAGGCATGAAAGTGATGACCAATGCAAGCATGTAAGTATGGATTAGGAACTGAAATATAGCCTACAATGATGCCAAATCATGAGAAGAAGCTAAGTTAAGCATGCTAGTGATCTACACAACCAAGGCTTACAAGCCAAAATGCAAAGCAACCATACCAAGCATGCCAAACATGGAAAAATCAGTGACTAACAGACCTAAAGCATGACAAATCATGACCAAAAGCTTCAATAAGCCAAGCTAAAACATGAGGATATACAAGGCTAAACACATGGCACATTTCTAGGCAAAGTAGAGCATTTCAAAGCAAGTATAAGATGCATGCTAAGGGCTACAAATCCAACCAAAAACAGAGATATAACACATCATATGAACGCCAAATAAGCTCTGAAATGAAGCCAAAACAAACCATGTATGCATGCTCCCTTATGAGCCAAAAACAAAGACAAAAGAGGGACAAAGGGGAGAGGGGTGTCCCTCCCCTATACAAGACTTCAAACCACCTTCATCACCACTGAAAATCCACTAGATTTCAGTGGTGAGAAGATCAACACAACAACATAAGCAAGACTTAAGGAAAAGGGACCAAAAGAGGCCAAACAAGGCCTAAGAGGGAGATTTCGACCCCCAACCACAAAACACCCTTAATGAAAGTTCTTAAGCATAAAAATATAAGACTTTTTCATGTTAAACACAAAGCCTAAATCAGCAAGAAAGACAGGTAAAAGCTTGTTGCAAAAATGGGGAATCTAAAGTAAAGTGCTCACCCTTGAAGAAACCTTGAAGAGCAGTTGGTCCAGCCACCCTCTATTGATCAAAATCAGTCCAAATGCTCAAGAAACAACCCTCCAAACCTCCCAATCTCGAGCTAAGGTGTGATAGTGTGTGTGTGAGTGCAAAAGTAAGGTAAAACTACACTTTTAGGCCTAAAAACACACACACAAGAGGAGAGAGAGGGAAAATCTAGAGAGAGGAGATATATGGCAGATATATAGATACACAAGCTCTGGTTTTTTGTTCAAGAATGGCCAACCTCTATCAAAGGGAGAGATATGATGCTTATATAGGCAAAAAACAAGCCAAGAAGCTTAGTGGCTAAGCAAAGGAGAAAGGGTCAAGAGGTGCAAAGGGGTCTTGGCTTCTTGGAGAAGCTAAGACAGCTGGCCAAGCTTCTCCAAGAAGCTTGGCCAAAAGGGTTCAACCTTCTAGAAGGTTTGGGGGTTCAAAGGTGCAAAGGGGTCACTCCCATGCATGGGGATGAGTGAGGGTGCATTCCAGCTGGCACAGCTGGCATGCACCATGCCTCAGGGGTGCAAAGGGTGCACGCCGGCCACCAAAAGGGGTCACCGGCCAAGAGAAGTGTCGGTCGGCAAAATATAGTGCCGACCGGCCAAAGGTTTTAAGAAAACACTACCGGTGGCACAAATTTGCAGCCGGTGATGATAGGGGAGGGCCGGTGGGGTGTGGGGATGGCCAACAAGCCATTCCCTGCCCTTGAAGGCAAAAACACAGGTGTTTGGTGCCAAAACCGAACACGAAGCAGTCGAGTCAGGAGGTCCTGAGGCAAGGCGCGCAGCCGAGACCTCCGGGAACTCGAGACGAACACAAACACGGATAATCACCGTATGTTCAAACGGTGACGTCCAAGTCTTGAGGACGGTAAAAAATGGGGTGTCTACAGTTGCCCCTCTCCCTCCCTTCGAAAAGAGAAAACAGAACTTGGTTCGCAAACCGAGGCAAAGCACAAAAGAGTCCTGAAGTCCGGAGGCAAGGCTCTCATCCAAGACTCCAAAGCCTCAGAATGAGCACATCATGCGCAATCACCGAGCGCTCAATCGATGATGTCTGAGTCTTAAGGTCGGTCAAAAATGGGATGTCTACAGGGACCAGATCTGAAAAAGAGCACAGTAGAGGCTTCTGAGTCGAGAAACTCTTTTCCAGCTTGATAGCGGTTATTCTGTGCACTGAGGAAAGGCAGACCATATACACGCAATCATTGTTAGAGACAGAAAGAGAGAGAATTAGATGTGAGTGGGTTAGTGGTACAAAACAGGTGAGGGACCTTAAACTACCATATATATATATATATATATATTGTGTACCTCTTCCATTATCAAAAGTTGGAAAGGGATGTTAGACTAATTTTTCCAAAAAAAAAAAAAAAGAAAAGAAAATCTAACTACTTTCCTATGCGATAATAAAATTATCAAAATTATTCATTGAAAGATATTTCTTATATCATTAAAAGTTGTTAATTAACTTAATGGTTTGTTTATTAACAAAATGGATCATTTGTTATATGACCATGATTTATTTACAAATAAATAAATTTATTAATGTTGCATACAAATCAGAAAACAAGTTTTAAATTAAAATAATAAGATGTATAAAATATATAAAAATACTTCATTTAAATTTTAATTTCTAAAATTTATTTAAAAAGTTAAGTATTCTATGACTCTAATAAAAGAGAGTACACAAGTAATTAATTTAAATAATCTACTTAATTTACATTTTATTATATAAACTTTTTATTTTATTATTTGATCCGTATCTTGGACGGAACTTTTTTTAACTAGTATATATATATATGTAGTATAGATATGAAAGAAAATAGCTTTTTAGCAGTAACCAAATTTATTATTTGTATCATTTATTAGCATGTTGGCAATTTGGCAGCGACAATTTTACAGTTACTATCAAAAAGGAAAATTTGATTTTATCCCCCTCAAATTATTAGACTTGCGATAAAGTATCATTATCAAGTTCATTAGAGCATTTCCTTTAAAGCACAAAATCATAGAAACATACTTCCATCAAACTCAATATTCGGCTAACTACTTTAGTTGAACATTGTAAAGGGATATAAATTAAGAGAGAAATTAAATATGGACCTAAGTGCTGAAATCGCCTCTGTTAGGCGGCAAGAATACTTAAGAGAGCATGGGTTACAACCCAAGGAAAGTGGGTCAACAATGGGCCGAAACAAATCCAACCCGCCAAAGGTTCGAACAAGCTCCATGAAGAAAAATAGCCAAGTCAAGTTGCACAAGCAACACTTGCAGCGGCCAAGTTACTGAAGTACTTTGTCTCAACGTCGCCATTGTTAGTATTGTCAGCACCGCCATTTGATTTGTTGAGGGAAAGAGAAAACCACAACAACTAACTTGTTAATGTAGCACTTGCAGCGGCCAAGTTACTGAGGTAATTTGCAGGCACCACCATCTCTAGTATTGTCGGCACCACGACTTGTACTTGCTTGGGAAACAGTCGCCGCAACAATTACAACAGTCGCTACTAACTTGAGGAGGGAAAACTCCACCAAGGTGATAGCAGTCTTTGAGAGAAGCTTCCCCTCCACAAGTAGTGACTAATGCTTTGTGCTGATAGTGGGCCCCAAAGTCATTATTAGCTCGGCACTAATAACAGACCTCAAACCTCACTAGCTTGGCGCTGATAGCAGACCCCAAAACTTACTAGTTTGAGCTAATAACAAGCATAGAGATACCAATATACTACGGCAACTCTGCGAAGATGGGAGTAGGGTAGCCTGAGCGCAAGGGACTCCTTTCCCATTTGCCCAAATCATAGACCTGCCTTGGTTGCACAAGCAGGACCAAGGGAGCCCCCTTGGGCTTGGTACAAGGCACAGCCCTAGCTGTGGCCTTGCCTTGGGAAGTTGGGGAGTTTGTGGTTAGGCGACTAAGGGTGGAGGAGTCGCTGAGGTAAACATGAACATGACTGATAAAAGGTTATGAAGTCCTAAGAATGCATGTCTTGGCCAAACTGAATGAAGAAGGCAAGTGCAGCAGCAGATATTATCGCTGCAAGTGCACTTGTTGAGGTTTAAAAAAAGGAAGTTACTAAGGTATGTGCCAAACAGATAGTATAGTGCACATGCTGAGGCACCTGTACCAAACAAATAGTATACAGTACATGCAGAAGGACACGTGGCAACCTTAGCCTAGTGGTCCAAGACAGAGTATTCCATGCGATCCTTAGGGACACATGCCCTCATCTTATTTGGCCACTTGGTACTCTTTGGTGCCAAGAAAAAGCCTATAAATAGGACCCATTTCCCAAGGCCAAGTGAGAGAACTTCTTGGGATTTGGGGTATATGCTGCCTATTTGTGCACTGTCATTTCCTTCTTCTTGAGCCACTTGTTTCACTCTCACCCAACTACTCATTCTCCAACCTTCCTATATTTATTGACTAATTAACATAGTTTTGTCTCTCCAATTATTCTCATAATCACTGTTCATTTCAAACCCCCTACAAACATCAAACCACTAATTACATGTAGTTAGGGAAAGAAGAATCAACAATTTATTTTAGGTAATAAAATATTTAATATATTTTATTATATTTATCAATTAATCAATTATTACTATATTAATAATAAGAAAAATGTTTGGTACCTCGAATTTATGTGGCCCAAATGACTCGAATATATTAAAACAACATCGTTTTACTTCCAAAATAACGTCGTTTTGAGACATTCAAGCCATTCGAGCCATGAAAATTTGGACTATAAATCATTGTTGTAATAATAAACATGAGTTGTGAAATCATTAAACTAATACAATTGTAATACATGAAATAAAAAACACAATTTGATAAATTAAAAAATATATATTTATAAATAAAATTTATACCCAAAAAAAAAAAAAAAACCTTCATCATAATGATATAATTGTGTTATTTTTTTAAATAGAAGTTAGAATGGTAGGTATTTTAAATTGTTTTGTATGTGAATTCAATATAATTTTTTTTAGGATAAATTTCGAAATAATTAAATCAACTTCTTTATTAGCAAGCTTAAAGGGATCGAAACGAATGTGTGTAGCATTAAGAATTAAAGATAAATAAAATAAAATATACATTTTAATGTAAAAAAAAATATGACAACAATCACTTTTTTATCCGTAAGACTAATGAATTACCGAGAAAATGGGTTAAGTGTTACGTAAATTAAAATCTTAAATAAGTCTAATATAATTATGCAAACTTGTGATATTTATTGTATTTTCTTCAAATTTTAAGAGTTGTGAATGTAATTTGTAAAATATTTTATTTATATATCATTACCCAACAAATGTGATCATTCATTATTTAAATTCTCTCTTAAATATTAAATTTGGAACTAGAAAAAAATAAAATAAAAATAGAAAGTTTGTTAGAGAATATATTTGAAAAGATGGTTAACTAAAATAGAAAAATAGACTTTTAGTTACAATTTTAACTAAAAATTTGACTATTTTGATGAAGATGCTCTTAGGGTGGTTCTATTTTCACACACCATTTATTATATGTATACACACTTAATGAATAAAATTTATATTACAATTTTACAACTAAATAAATTTTCTAATATAGATATAAGTATACACATGCCACCTCAAATTTTAATTTTCTTGGTACACATCTTTGGAACTAAAAAACTCGTAATACATATCTATTAGAAGTCTTGACATAAATCCTTGTTTTATTCTCTATTGTTTCCCACTCACATCTTTCAAAGTCTTTATCTTTTAAATTTATTATTACTCAAACCTCGCATTAGTTTATTATTTGAATCATTTGTCATCGTTATAGAATATTTGAAAGATAAAAACTCATATTTTGAGAAGGATATTGTTCACAACAAAACTGATAACAAAGACATGAGTTTTTATGATAAAATTGTTTTTTAGCACTATTTTATTTAGTACAAAATTGAAATTCCATTTTTAGTTCGGCGGTAGTCCTTTGAAAAAAAAAATAAGCTTAATTTGAAAATACAAGTCCAAAATTTTATTTTTGGTTCAAAGTTAGAAGTTCGAGTGAGGGAAAATTGTTCGATTTACTACGTCTGAATCGTGAGTTCCATACAAAAAAAAATCAATATCGATTACCAAACAACCAAAAAATGTTTCAAAAATGGTAAAAAATAAAAATAAAAATAAAAGAAACTGAATAACTATAATCATTATCACACATGTTCCTTGATTTGTATTAATAAAGTAAGCATTACAAAATTACATTCACATACATATAATCATAATCTAAAAAAATTATTCATACACAAATATATGTAAATACCAGCATAAATCTATACAAATATATGTACTAGTAACACATTTCACTAGATCTTCATGAAATTATACCTTTAAACAGTGGAGATGCTTTCAACAATGGAGATTAATGGAGGTCTGATGGAATTTGTCCTACAAATGGGTAACTATATGATTGAGTGTGTGTAACCAGAGTATGTGTACACTTCTGATTTGTTTATCATGAAAGGATATGCTTCAAATAATTATGTGTTTGTGTGTGAAGTGAAAAAATTATAATTTTTTAAGTGTGTGAACTAAGAGAAATATGCACTAAGAGTAAATAATGTGTAGAAATAAAAATTTTCCTTGTGTCAAAAATAAAAATTAAAAAAACAAATGGAGTATGAGATTTGCTTAATTTAGTTATATCCAAAAGCAATAATTTGCTACAATTGATTCTATTTTATGTTTTATTAAATATTTTTAAAATAATTGGTTGTGCCTTTATTGTACAGAATCTAGATGTTTATGCATACTTTAGCTATAGCGATCCCGATTTTCCCTTTCGTTGTGTAACTGTAATCCGGACTCGGTTCCGTAGATTTGTTGTTGTCTTATCCTCATTCCTATCCCTTACTCTTTGTTTTAGAGTTTTGGGTTGTGTTGGGCAAGTTGGGAGTAAGTTGGTTGTGTTTTAAAACTTAGAATTTTTGCCCAGGTTTTGGTCTATCCGCTCGAGCGGCGCTTTTGACGCTCGAGCGGGCTTTTGTTGTTGCCTCTCCGCTCGAGCGGCATTTTGGACGCTCGAGCGTGAATTTCCTTCTCTCAGCATTTTGGTCGTCTGCAGAAAATTCTGGGAGGGTGCATCCGGCGCTCGAGCGGATCTTTGGACGCTCGAGCGTGAACCTGTGTCTGACGCTCGAGTGGGGTTTTGTACGCTCGAGCGGACCTGTTTTATATCAGTCCGTGAAATCACTTTTTGAATGACTTTTCACTTTTCTTTTCTCTCTCTTACTTTCCCAAAACCCATTTTTTTGAGAGCTTCTCTCTCTAGAAAGTCCCTTCTCTCTAGGGTTTGATCTAGTTAGAGTGTCTTCCTTCCCTTCGGCCTTTGTAAGAAGTGTGTTGATCGTCGAGGGCTTCGTTTTGATCCAAGAAATTTAGGATTTGGAGCACTTCCGAGTTTTGCTCTTCTTCTCCTTGGGTTCTACATTTGAGGTAGGGATTCTCCTTGTTCCTTTTCAATACCGTCTATAGATAGACATGTGGTAGTTTTTGTATTGCATAAAAACACTATATCATGTTGGATTTGTGAAAATCATAAGATTGAATCTTGGGGTTGGTTGTTGAATTTGGGTTTATTATCATTCGTTGTGGTTTGGGCTAATTGGAGTGTTAATTAGCATGCGGTTGTTGAAAGGAGAGGAAACCCTAATTTTTATTTGGTTTAATAAATTAATAGAGGGGTTTTGGTCTTTGGGCAAATACTTATGTTTTGGGTCTTGAATGAGGTAATTGTTGTTTGTTGTAGATGATTGAGCCTTTTTGATCAATATTGAGAAAGAGGGAGGAAAACCCTAATTTAATGATTATGACTTAATTTGCATAATTAAATCGTAATATTGGAATGGCTTTGAAAAGAATGTAGTAGATTAAAATGAGTTGTGGCCTTATTGTCCCTGGAATTGAATTTGTGAAAACAAAAGGTATGAGAATCGGATTGTTGTAATTTGAGGGTTGAATACACACATATGTGGAAGTTGTATCTTTACTATCATGTTAATGTTGTTGTTGGGTTTGTAATCTCATGATAACTGAGTCTTTTAATAGATGTACTAAATACCTGCATCTAGAGGTTTTGTCCTTGGTCATCGGTGGAGGATGACACGGTTGCGTTGAATTGTCGTGTATAAATTACACCATTGTTGATTGAACATCGTACGTGATGAAATGTTGAGATACACTATAGATGTATACTTGTTAGGGAGGAGAGAGGGGTTGTACTCCAGTGTGTGTGAGAAGATAGGGGATGGACTCCACACACCTATGTGTTTATATATCTTAACACATTATTTGTTTCCTGATGGTTTATGTGTTTGTTTTACACATGTTGGTTATGCCTTGTGGTATTGTGGTTATTGGTGTGATATCCTGCGCTGATAATCAGAGGTACTGGTACCTTCCAGCTAGCGCCTGGAGAACTGTATGCGCTGATAATCTAAGGTACCACACCCTTCCAGCTAGCGCCTGGTAAAATGGTACGTTGTTGTGAGAAGTGTATCTTTGGCTTACTACGCACCTAGCTAGTAGAGCAAAGTTTTGTTGTTATTGTTTCGGTGTATCTGGGAAGATGGTGGATTGTGTTGGTTATAGTTTTGGAGGGCTGAGTTGCCTCATTGGTTTATCTTATGCATGTAGTTGAGTTGTTATCTCCTTTTTATAAAGGTATGCATGTGTAGTTATTATAGTTTTGGGATTGAACCAAAATGGCTTTTGTCTTTTGGAAGTGTAAAGAAAATCAAATCTTTTGGAAATATGTTTTGAAAGGGCACGTCTATTGTATGCTTGGAAAATGGAAGAGAGTAATGGACTTAATGAATTTATGTCCTAAGTAATTGTTAAGTTATGAAAGAATAGGAATGGGGGTTAATGAAAGGAAAAGGAAGATAAATCGCTTATAGCGTTGAATGTAATGGCTGTTTTCGAGAAAAGTTCTTACATATATATATTTTGTATAAACTGTCACATTACTATTCTAGTATGAGAATGAGCATTCATGATCATAGCTATCTGTAAGTTGTTATTGTTGAGGATCAGTTGAGATCCCTACTGGACTATATGTTCATCCCACGTTGTTGAATTTTTTCAGGTATTTAGCAGGATGTGCTACAAGATTTGGGATCTTCTTATTTGTTGGCCACGGGGCCTCTTTGTTGTAGGCGGAATGCCATATATGTAAAAGGGTTGTACCCTTCATTTGCTTATTTAATGTTGTAAGCCTGAGGGCAATTTATATGGAATGCTCATGTGTATTTAATTTTCATTTGAAGAGTAGTTGTTCATCACTTCTAATTGAACAATTGAGTTTATTTCCGCATGTTATCTCTGAAATTGAATTAAGTTAAGGAACTTGGTAATGACTTCGAGTAATAAAAAGTGGGGCGTGACAACTTGGTATCAGAGCTACCGGGTTTGAATACCTTGAGCTCGTGGGAAGTGTTTTTCACAGTGGGTTTACTACGTATAGTGAGGACGTTGCATATAGATATCATGAAAGTTAGGACTTATGTGTTGCATTTATGTGAGTATGGGATTCAGTCTTGGATAGTATTCATAGCCGGTGAACTTGCTTTGAGGTCCTTTTGGAAACGCCTGATCAACGTGGTTTCTGATAGGAATTCCTTGAAGTTCCGGGTGAGTGGCTATCTTTGTGGACTTGATTCGATTATGTGTTTACATGTTTAGATGTTTATATGCAATAGAGATGTAAATTTTGAGACTAAGTGTGTCTTGTGATCTATTGGTGGTAGTGTGTGCCTCGGAGGAGGCTATTGTGTTATGCACTAAGTGTATTTTACTTTTGTGCTTTATAGGATGTCTACACGAGGGAGTAGAGGACGGTTGAATAGTAGAAGTGTCGGTAGGGGCACAGCAGTTCCTTTAGCACCCGCCGTTGCAGCATCGGCTGTCGGCGAGGATGTCGCACGTGAGATTGTAAGAGTAGTGCAAGACGCCCTAGCTCGCACTGAGGGTGGCAGCGGGCATGCTCTCAAGCTTACTAAGGAGTTTTTCCGCTCTGGCCCACCAGAGTTTGTGGGGGAGGCTAAACCGTTGGAGGCAGAGAGTTGGTTAGAGCAGATTACCAAGACTCTTGATATGCTCAGAGTCGAAGATGAGGAGTTGAGGGTTTCTTTGGCGACTTTTCAGTTGAAGGGCGATGCGAGTTATTGGTGGAAGTATGTTAAGAATAATGTAGGTAGCACGTGGGTTGCTTTTACGAGGCCTTTTGGGCCAAGTATTTCCCTCCTTCGCTCGGGAAAGGTGAGGGATCAGTTTTTGGAGTTGCGTCAGGATGATACTCCTGTGGCACAGTTTGAGATGCGGTTTACTAGTTTGTCGAGGTTTGCTCCAGAGTTGGTGGCAACAGAGGAGCGTCGTTGTTATGAGTTTGAAAGGCGATTGTGTTTCGATATTCAGGAGAAGGTAGCTGGATCCTTTTGGAAGGATTATTATAATTTAGTCGAGGCAGCGGCCCATGTGGAGGCCATGGTTGTCAGTGATGGTCGGGATGGGGAAGAGACCATCTCGGTAAGTACTACGGTTCCTAAGCACTCTAGGCTCAGTAAGGGGTGGAGGCGGAAACATGCTCAGTCAGGGGCTGGTTCCTTTTCTTCGCCAGGGGTTTCGGACACTTCGGTTGGGAGGTCCGGGGAGGTTCAGGTTTCAGACCAGTCTCAGAGTAGGGGTCTGGTAGTTGTTTTGTTTGGTCAGCGGGCCATGGTAGACGTTTTTGCTTTGCGTGTGAATTCTTCAGTGTTTCAAAACCTAGTCAGACTCAGTCGTACCCGTCCAGTCGGGACGCTATCGGTACCAGAAACGGGCAGGCCAGGCTTCGGGAGCCTCGCGAGGGGCGACTTATTAGTTAGCCCTATAGTGTTACCCTGAGAGAGACTTTTTGTAATGTTGGCCGGTGGTGTATCACGTTTATTGATTTTGTTGTTGACCGGAGTACTGTTGGATGCTGAGGCACCATGTTTATGTATCGCATGTGTATAGTATTGTTTGTTTAATCCTCATATATTGGGGAGTATGTATGAAATTTCGAACCGTCTATTTTATGTATTGAGAAGTTGTTAATGGGATCAATGATCCTAGTGTTGTTGCTTGCTTAGTACTATATATTGAGATAGTCTTGTGGCGGCCTGTGGGCCTTGTTCACTTTTTGAGATTATTTGTTGAGAACGGGAATCCGTGGGTGGATGTGATTGATATGATGGTTTCGAGAGTTGCATGGTATTAGCAAGGTTATGTGAGATTTGTATCTCGAATTAGTGGGAATGGTACATGTATGTTGATTCGTGTTTTGGGGCTTTGCTAGTTAGTGAGTCCGTGGTGACCCCAGTGGTGATATAGGGATGGTGATTCCCTTAGACGCAGTGTTGATGTGGTTTAATTTTAGGAGATCCGGTGAGGTTTCAAAATTTGGGGGTTTGTGTGGGGAACTCCGTATCTGGGGTTAGTGGTTTGAGTAGCACATCAGTGTGTGGATTACTGAGTGTGGAGTTTTTTTTTGAGTTGTTTAGTCAGCTCGTTGGTATTGGGTTTTGGGTTGACATTGGTCACCTTGAGGTTAGTCTGGTTTGTTGTAGACTTTGTGTGTTGATTAGGGAAAACTGAAACTAATCATCTGGTTGTGTCATTGAATATGACGGTTATTATAATACAGCAATTATGTGTATTGAATTATCATTGTGAATGATTGGATTTTTTTTTTATACATTATGTGTATGTATATTGTTTGGGAGGAGATAGGGGATGGACTCCGATGGTACAGCACCAAAATGTGTATCTATTGAAAGATTGATATAGCTCATATGCTTATCTATTGTGAAGTGAAAAATGTTTTATATGAGTTACTATCTCATTTAATTGTTTGGCCAGGTTCTGAGCCGGGTGTATGTTATTAAATTGGTTAAGTAAAGGGAGGCGGGATGAAATTGCAAAACCATGAATTTCTTATGCCTTATATGTTGATAGTATTGTTGTTATTTCTATTAACTATCATTATAGAAATGTTATGTTCTGTGTTGGTTGTGGCATCACTGTGTGCGTGATGGTTGTTGATGGTGTTATGTTGGAAAGAAACGGAAAACTAAAATTGTTCCTAGTGTTTGGGCCACCTAAGGGTGTTGTTGAGAAATTGATTTAATTCAAGGGTTTTGAGGAATTTCAAATGAATCTTTTGGAAAATAAACTGGATGATTATGTGTTTTGGATAACACCGTGTTTGTGAAAAATGTTTACAAAACTTCTGAGTTTCGCATGGAAAATGCAAGGTTTATTTTGGAATGTCAACATTGAAAATTTGACTATCTTTGTGAAATGTCCCTTGAACAAGAAAATGTTTTCCTTATATTAATGCAAAAGATTTGCTTTGATTACCCTTTTATTGGAAATAATGGTTGTTGAGTAGTGATTTAGCTTGAAGCGCTAGTCGGTTGTTGGTGAATTGTTTCGGGAAAGGTCTGGTCTGGTTCTGTTGTAGCTTTTGTGCCTACAGTGTTGCCGTTTGGAACGCGTTCCCTTAGTTAGTCTCTTCCTTGGTAAGAGCGAACCAAAGGTTTGTAGGGAGAATAGTTCCTCTCCTAGCACTCGGGTGTTGGTGTTGTGTGATCAGTTGGCCTTGAGTTTTGGCGTATCCTTAATTTCGGGGACGAAATTCTTTAAGGGGGGGAGGTTATAGCGATCCCGGTTTTCCCTTTCGTTGTGTAACTGTAATCCGGACTCGGTTCCGTAGATTTGTTGTTGTCTTATCCTCATTCCTATCCCTTACTCTTTGTTTTAGAGTTTTGGGTTGTGTTGGGCAAGTTGGGAGTAAGTTGGTTGTGTTTTAAAACTTAGAATTTTTGCCCAGGTTTTGGTCTATCCGCTCGAGCGGCGCTTTTGACGCTCGAGCGGGCTTTTGTTGTTGCCTCTCCGCTCGAGCGGCATTTTGGACGCTCGAGCGTGAATTTCCTTCTCTCAGCATTTTGGTCGTCTGCAGAAAATTCTGGAGGGTGCATCCGGCGCTCGAGCGGATCTTTGGACGCTCGAGCGTGAACCTGTGTCTGACGCTCGAGCGGGTTTTGTACGCTCGAGCGGACCTGTTTTATATCAGTCCGTGAAATCACTTTTTGAATGACTTTTCACTTTTCTTTTCTCTCTCTTACTTTCCCAAAACCCATTTTTGAGAGCTTCTCTCTCTAGAAACTCCCTTCTCTCTAGGGTTTGATCTAGTTAGAGTGTCTTCCTTCCCTTCGGCCTTTGTAAGAAGTGTGTTGATCGTCGAGGGCTTCGTTTTGATCCAAGAAATTTAGGATTTGGAGCACTTCCGAGTTTTGCTCTTCTTCTCCTTGGGTTCTACATTTGAGGTAGGGATTCTCCTTGTTCCTTTTCAATACTCCGTCTATAGATAGACATGTGGTAGTTTTTGTATTGCATAAAAACACTATATCATGTTGGATTTGTGAAAATCATGAGATTGAATCTTGGGGTTGGTTGTTGAATTTGGGTTTATTATCATTCGTTGTGGTTTGGGCTAATTGGAGTGTTAATTAGCATGTGGTTGTTGAAAGGAGAGGAAACCCTAATTTTTATTTGGTTTAATAAATTAATAGAGGGGTTTTGGTCTTTGGGCAAATACTTATGTATTTTGGGTCTTGAATGAGGTAATTGTTGTTTGTTGTAGATGATTGAGCCTTTTTGATCAATATTGAGAAAGAGGGAGGAAAACCCTAATTTAATGATTATGACTTAATTTGCATAATTAAATTGTAATATTGGAATGGCTTTGAAAAGAATGTAGTAGATTAAAATGAGTTATGGCCTTATTGTCCCTGGAATTGAATTTGTGAAAACAAAAGGTATGAGAATCGGATTGTTGTAATTTGAGGGTTGAATACACACATATGTGGAAGTTGTATCTTTACTACCATGTTAATGTTGTTGTTGGGTTTGTAATCTCATGATAACTGAGTCTTTTAATAGATGTACTAAATACCTGCATCTAGAGGTTTTGTCCTTGGTCATCGGTGGAGGATGACACGGTTGCGTTGAATTGTCGTGTATAAATTACACCATTGTTGATTGAACATCGTACGTGATGAAATGTTGAGATACATTATATATGTATACTTGTTAGGGAGGAGAGAGGGGTTGTACTCCAGTGTGTGTGAGAAGATAGGGGATGGACTCCACACACCTATGTGTTTATATATCTTAACACATTATTTGTTTCCTGATGGTTTATGTGTTTGTTTTACACATGTTGGTTATGCCTTGTGGTATTGTGGTTATTGGTGTGATATCCTGCGCTGATAATCAGAGGTACCGGTACCTTCCAGCTAGCGCCTGGAGAACTGTATGCGCTGATAATCTAAGGTACCACACCCTTCCAGCTAGCGCCTGGTAAAATGGTACGTTGTTGTGAGAAGTGTATCTTTGGCTTACTACGCACCTAGCTAGTAGAGCAAAGTTTTGTTGTTATTGTTTCGGTGTATCTGGGAAGATTGTGGATTGTGTTGGTTATAGTTTTGGAGGGCTGAGTTGCCTCATTGGTTTATCTTATGCATGTAGTTGAGTTGTTATCTCCTTTTTAAAGGTATGCATGTGTAGTTATTATAGTTTTGGGATTGAACCGAAATGGCTTTTGTCTTTTGGAAGTGTAAAGAAAATCAAATCTTTTAGAAATATGTTTTGAAAAGGCACGTCTGTTGTATGCTTGGAAAATGGAAGAGAGTAATGGGCTTAATGAATTTATGTCCTAAGTAATTGTTAAGTTATGAAAGAATAGGAATGGGGGTTAATGAAAGGAAAAGGAAGATAAATCGCTTATAGCGTTGAATGTAATGGCTGTTTTCGAGAAAAGTTCTTACATATATATATTTTGTATAAACTGTCACATTACTATTCTAGTATGAGAATGAGCATTCATGATCATAGCTATCTGTAAGTTGTTATTGTTGAGGATCATGTTGAGATCCCTACTGGACTATATTCATCCCACGTTGTTGAATTTTTTCAGGTATTTAGCAGGATGTGCTACAAGATTTGGGATCTTCTTATTTGTTGGCCACGGGGCCTCTTTGTTGTAGGCGGAATGCCATATATGTAAAAGGGTTGTACCCTTCATTTGCTTATTTAATGTTGTAAGCCTGAGGGCAATTTATATGGAATGCTCATGTTGTATTTAATTTTCATTCGAATGAGAGAGTAGTTGTTCATCACTTCTAATTGAACAATTGAGTTTATTTCCGCAGGTTTATCTCTGAAATTGAATTAAGTTAAGGAACTTGGTAATGACTTCGAGTAATAAAAGTGGGGCGTGACAACTTGGTATCAGAGCTACCGGGTTTGAATACCTTGAGCTATGGGAAGTGATTTTTTCACAGTGGGTTTTACTAGTATAGTGAGGACGTGCATATAGATATCATGAAAGTTAGGACTTATGTGTTGCATTTATGTGAGTATGGGATTCAGTCTTGGGATAGTATTCATAGCCGTGAACTTGCTTTGAGTCCTTTGAAACACGCCTGATCAACGTGGTTTCTGATAGGAATTCCTTGAAAGTTCCGGGGTGAGTGGCTATCTTTGTGGACTTGATTCGATTATTGTGTTTACATGTTTAGATGTTTATAGCAATAGAGATGTAAATTTGAGACTAGTGTGTCTTGTGATCTATTGGTGGTAGTGTGTGCCTCGGAGGCTATTGTGTTATGCACTAAGTGTATTTTACTTTTGTGCTTTATAGGATGTCTACCGAGGGGAGTAGAGGACGGTTGAATAGTAGAAGTGTCGGTAGGGGCACAGCAGTTCCTTTAGCACCGCCGTTGCAGCATCGGCTGTCGGCGAGGATGTCGCAACGTGCGATTGTAGAGAGTTGCAAGACGCCCTAGCTCGCACTGAGGGGCAGCGGGCATGCTCTCAAGCTTCTAAGGAGTTTTTTCCGTCTGGCCCACCAGAGTTTGTGGGGGAGGCTAAACCGTTGGAGGCAGAGAGTTGGTTAGAGCAGATTACCAAGACTCTTGATATGCTCAGAGTCGAAGATGAGGAGTTGAGGGTTTCTTTGGCGACTTTTCAGTTGAAGGGCGATGCAAGTTATTGGTGGAAGTATGTTAAGAATAATGTAGGTAGCACGTGGGTTGCTTTTACCGAGGCCTTTTGGGCCAAGTATTTCCCTCCTTCTGCTCGGGAAAGGGTGAGGGATCAGTTTTTGGAGTTGCGCCAGGATGATACTCCTGTGGCACAGTTTGAGATGCGGTTTACTAGTTTGTCGAGGTTTGCTCCAGAGTTGGTGGCAACAGAGGAGCGTCGTTGTTATGAGTTTGAAAGGCGATTGTGTTTCGATATTCAGGAGAAGGTAGCTGGATCCTTTTGGAAGGATTATTATAATTTAGTCGAGGCAGCGGCCCATGTGGAGGCCATGGTTGTCAGTGATGGTCGGATGGGAAGAGACCATCTCGGTAAGTACTACGGTTCCTAAGCACTCTAGGCTCAGTAAGGGGTGGAGGCGGAAACATGCTCAGTCAGGGCTAGTTCCTTTCTCGCCAGGGATTTCGGACACTTCGGTTGGGAGGTCCGGGGAGGTCAGGTTTCAGACCAGTCTCAGAGTAGAGGGTCTGGTAGTTGTTTTGTTTGCGGTCAGCCGGGCCATGGTAGACGTTTTTGCCTTGCGTGTAATTCTTCAGGTATTTCAAAACCTAGTCAGACTCAGTCGTACCCGTCCAGTCGGGACGCTATCGGTACCAGAAACGGGCAGGCCAGGCTTCGGGAGCCTCGCGAGGGGCGACTTATTAGTTAGCCCTATAGTGTTACCCTGAGAGAGACTTTTTGTAATGTTGGCCGGTGGTGTATCACGTTTATTGATTTTGTTGTTGACCGGAGTACTGTTGGATGCTGAGGCACCATGTTTGTATCGCATGTGTATGCATAGTATTGTTTGTTTAATCCTCATATATTGGGGAGTATGTATGAAATTTCGAACCGTCTATTTTATGTATTGAGAAGTTGTTAATGGGATCAATGATCCTAGTGTTGTTGCTTGCTTAGTACTATATATTGAGATAGTCTTGTGGCGGCCTGTGGGCCTTGTTCACTTTTTGAGATTATTTGTTGAGAACGGGAATCCGTGGGTGGATGTGATTGATATGATGGTTTCGAGAGTTGCATGGTATTAGCAAGGTTATGTGAGATTTGTATCTCGAATTAGTGGGAATGGTACATGTATGTTGATTCGTGTTTTGGGGCTTTGCTAGTTAGTGAGTCCGTGGTGACCCCAGTGGTGATATAGGGATGGTGATTCCTTAGACGCAGTGTTGATGTGGTTTAATTTTAGGAGATCCGGTGAGGTTCAAAATTTGGGGGTTTGTGTGGGGAACTCCGTATCTGGGGTTAGTGGTTTGAGTAGCACATCAGTGTGTGGATTACTGAGTGTGGAGTTTTTTTTTTTTGAGTTGTTTAGTCAGCTCGTTGGTATTGGGTTTTGGGTTGACATTGGTCACCTTGAGGTTAGTCTGGTTTGTTGTAGACTTTGTGTGTTGATTAGGGAAAACTGAAACTAATCATCTGGTTGTGTCATTGAATATGACGGTTATTATAATACAGCAATTATGTGTATTGAATTATCATTGTGAATGATTGGATTTTTTTTTTATACATTATGTGTATGTATATTGTTTGGGAGGAGATAGGGGATGGACTCCGATGGTACAGCACCAAAATGTGTATCTATTGAAAGATTGATATAGCTCATATGCTTATCTATTGTGAAGTGAAAAATGTTTTATATGAGTTACTATCTCATTTAATTGTTTGGCCAGGTTCTGAGCCGGGTGTATGTTATTAAATTGGTTAAGTAAAGGGAGGCGGGATGAAATTGCAAAACCATGAATTTCTTATGCCTTATATGTTGATAGTATTGTTGTTATTTCTATTAACTATCATTATAGAAATGTTATGTTCTGTGTTGGTTGTGGCATCACTGTGTGCGTGATGGTTGTTGATGGTGTTATGTTGGAAAGAAACGGAAAACTAAATTGTTCCTAGTGTTTGGGCCACCTAAGGGTGTTGTTGAGAAATTGATTTAATTCAAGGGTTTTGAGGAATTTCAAATGAATCTTTTGGAAAATAAACTGGATGATTATGTGTTTTGGATAACACCGTGTTTGTGAAAAATGTTTACAAAACTTCTGAGTTTCGCATGGAAAATGCAAGGTTTATTTTGGAATGTCAACATTGAAAATTTGACTATCTTTGTGAAATGTCCCTTGAACAAGAAAATGTTTTCCTTATATTAATGCAAAAGATTTGCTTTGATTACCCTTTTATTGGAAA
The DNA here is from genome assembly GCA_030407325.1 of Camellia japonica. Lineage (NCBI taxonomy): Eukaryota > Viridiplantae > Streptophyta > Magnoliopsida > Ericales > Theaceae > Camellia > Camellia japonica. Next base: position 86,912,681 of record JAPPVO010000031.1, read on the forward strand.
TAATGGTTGTTGAGTAGTGATTTAGCTTGAAGCGCTAGTCGGTTGTTGGTGAATTGTTTCGGGAAGGTCTGGTTCTGTTGTAGCTTTTGTGCCTACAGTGTTGCCGTTTGGAACGCGTTCCCTTAGTTAGTCTCTTCCTTGGTAAGAGCGAACCAAAGGTTTGTAGGGAGAATAGTTCCTCTCCTAGCACTCGGGTGTTGTTGTGTGTGATCAGTTGGCCTTGAGTTTTGGCGATCCTTAATTTCGGGGACGAAATTCTTTAAGGGGGGGAGGTTATAGCGATCCCGGTTTTCCCCTTTCGTTGTGTAACTGTAATCCGGACTCGGTTCCGTAGATTTGTTGTTGTCTTATCCTCATTCCTATCCCTTACTCTTTGTTTTAGAGTTTTGGGTTGTGTTGGGCAAGTTGGGAGTAAGTTGGTTGTGTTTTAAAACTTAGAATTTTTGCCCAGGTTTTGGTCTATCCGCTCGAGCGGCGCTTTGACGCTCGAGCGGGCTTTTGTTGTTGCCCCGCTCGAGCGGCATTTTGGACACTCGAGCAATTTCCTTCTCTCAGCATTTTGGTCGTCTGCAGAAAATTCTAGGAGGTGCATCCGGCGCTCGAGCGGATCTTTGGACGCTCGAGCGTGAACCTGTGTCTGACGCTCGAGCGGGTTTTGTACGCTCGAGCGACCTGTTTTATATCAGTCGTGAAATCACTTTTTGAATGACTTTTCACTTTTCTTTTCTCTCTCTTACTTTCCCAAAACCCATTTTTTGAGAGCTTCTCTCTCTAGAAACTCCCTTCTCTCTAGGGTTTGATCTAGTTAGAGTGTCTTCCTTCCCTTCGGCCTTTGTAAGAAGTGTGTTGATCGTCGAGGGCTTCGTTTGATCCAAGAAATTTAGGATTTGGAGCACTTCCGAGTTTTGCTCTTCTTCTCCTTGGGTTCTACATTTGAGGTAGGGATTCTCCTTGTTCCTTTTCAATACTCCGTCTATAGATAGACATGTGGTAGTTTTTGTATTGCATAAAAACACTATATCATGTTGGATTTGTGAAAATCATAAGATTGAATCTTGGGTTGGTTGTTGAATTTGGTTTATTATCATTCGTTGTGGTTTGGGCTAATTGGAGTGTTAATTAGCATGCGGTTGTTGAAAGGAGAGGAAACCCTAATTTTTATTTGGTTTAATAAATTAATAGAGGGGTTTTGGTCTTTGGGCAAATACTTATGTATTTTGGGTCTTGAATGAGGTAATTGTTGTTTGTTGTAGATGATTGAGCCTTTTTGATCAATATTGAGAAAGAGGGAGGAAAACCCTAATTTAATGATTATGACTTAATTTGCATAATTAAATCGTAATATTGGAATGGCTTTGAAAAGAATGTAGTAGATTAAAATGAGTTGTGGCCTTATTGTCCCTAGAATTGAATTTGTGAAAACAAAAGGTATGAGAATCGGATTGTTGTAATTTGAGGGTTGAATACACACATATGTGGAAGTTGTATCTTTACTATCATGTTAATGTTGTTGTTGGGTTTGTAATCTCATGATAACTGAGTCTTTTAATAGATGTACTAAATACCTGCATCTAGAGGTTTGTCCTTGGTCATCGGTGGAGGATGACACGGTTTGCGTTGAATTGTCGTGTATAAATTACACCATTGTTGATTGAACATCGTACGTGATGAAATGTTGAGATACACTATAGATGTATACTTGTTAGGGAGGAGAGAGGGGTTGTACTCCAGTGTGTGTGAGAAGATAGGGGATGGACTCCACACACCTATGTGTTTATATATCTTAACACATTATTTGTTTCCTGATGGTTTATGTGTTTGTTTTACACATGTTGGTTTATGCCTTGTGGTATTGTGGTTATTGGTGTGATATCCTGCGCTGATAATCAGAGGTACTGGTACCTTCCAGCTAGCGCCTGGAGAACTGTATGCGCTGATAATCTAAGGTACCACACCCTTTCAGCTAGCGCCTGGTAAAATGGTACGTTGTTGTGAGAAGTGTATCTTTGGCTTACTACGCACCTAGCTAGTAGAGCAAAGTTTTGTTGTTAATTGTTTCGGTGTATCTGGGAGATGGTGGATGTGGTTGGTTATAGTTTTGGAGGGCTGAGTTGCCTCGTTGGTTATCTTATGCATGTAGTTGAGTTGTTATCTTCTTTTTATAAAGGTATGCATGTGTAGTTATTATAGTTTTGGGATTGAACCAAAATGGCTTTTGTCTTTTGGAAGTGTAAAGAAAATCAAATCTTTTGGAAATATGTTTTGAAAGGGCACGTCTATTGTATGCTTGGAAAATGGAAAGAGAGTAATGGACTTAATGAATTTATTGTCCTAGTAATTGTTTAAGTTATGAAAGAATAGGAATGGGGGTTAATGAAAGGAAAAGGAAGATAAATCGCTTATAGCGTTGAATGTAATGGCTGTTTTCGAGAAAAGTTCTTACATATATATATTGGTATAAACTGTCACATTACTATTTATTATGAGAATGAGCATTCATGATCATCGCTATCTGTAAGTTGTTATTGTTGAGGATCAAGTTGAGATCCTACGGACTATATGTTTCATCCCACGTTGTTGAATTTTTTTCAGGTATTTAGCAGGATGTGCTACAAGATTTGGGATCTCTTATTTGTTGGCCACGGGCCTCTTTGTTGTAGGCGGAATGCCATATATGTAAAAGGGTTGTACCCTTCATTTGCTTATTTAAATGATTGTAGCCTGAGGGCAATTTATATGGAATGCTCATGTCGTATTTAATTTTCATTTGAATGAGAGAAGTAGTGTTCATCACTTCTAATTGAACAATTGAGTTATTTCCGCATGTTATCTCTGAAATTGAATTAAGTTAAGGAACTGGTAATGACTTCGAGTAATAAAAAGTGGGGCGTGACATTAGCAGACTGGATTATTTTTAAGAGTTTTCTCAGGCTCTGGCGCTATGTTAGGAGGGATACAACAAGAAACATTTACCCCCGTTTGTTAGGCAAAAAGTATTTTGGGTAAATTATGCAAATGGTCCCTATAGTTTACACGATGTGTTAATTTGGTCTTTGTAGTTTTAATTTGTTCGATTTTGCCCTTTAATTTAACAGATTATGTCATTTTAGTCCAATAAATAATTGTTGTTAAGTTAATTTAACTGAAGGTCAAACAATGTGTCAATTTGGTCCATGTACTTTATACGATGTGTCAATTTGGTCTCTGTAGTTACAGGGACTAAATTGACACATTGTGGAAAATACAGGGACCAAATTGACACATTGTTTGACTTTCCGTTAAATTAACTTAACAACCGTTATTTATTGGACTAAAATGACAAAACCTGTTAAATTAAGGAGCAAAATCGAGCAAATTGAAATTACAATGACCAAATTGACACATCGTGTAAACTACAGGGACTATTTACATAATTTTCTCAAGTATTTTCTATGAAAATTTCTTTTTTAGAGAATTTTTTTTGTTGAATTATTTATTTATTTATTTATTTATTTATTATGTTTGGTGGTGGCGGTAGTAAGACGAAGGTAGAGGTGAAGATGGTGGCGTGGTAGTGCGGTGATGGAGGTAAGACTAGTTGTGGTAGTGTAGTGACGTTGATAAAATTTTAATCAATAAAACATTTGCGTCCTTTAAAAGTAGAAAATATTTTCTATTCAAATATATTTATTTTTGGTTGATCATAAAAAATATTTTTCATTAATTTTTATTTTTTATTGTGCCAAATATAAAATATAAAGATAAAAAATTCATCCAAACAAACAATGCGTTCGTGAAAGTGGACTATTATTTTTGGGCTTCTGTTCAGAAAAATAGTGGATTCTAAATATAAGTGGATCCATAAACTCATACAATCAAAGTTGTCGTGAGTGGAGATGACATTGTCATTTGAAAAAACAGTCATGATGGATACTTCACTTCTGCGTCATCGGCTTTTGATATCATCCAATCTGCCAAACCTAATCCTCCACTAACCAATTGGGACTGGCTTTAGATAACACCAACTTCTCCTAGAATCAAACACTTTCTTTGGCTTGCTATCCAAAACGAAATCAGCACTACAGAGTTTCTAACACATCGAGGCGGTCACTTTGACCCACAATGCCAAATCTGCCACTCTTGAGCTCTTAAGGACACAAATCATGTTCTTGGTCCAAACCCCTCCCAACTTCGCCTATCTCGTGATCCTTTATGCTGTATTTGGTTAGAATATTTAGAAAGAGATTTGAAAAATAAAAGAGAGAATATGTGTGAAATTAGGTAAAATATAAATATACTAGTATAGTGTAAATAAAATAAGTGAACAAAAAGAAAAAAAAATTAAATAAATAGGGAGGAAAACAAAAAAGGAGAGAAAATAAAAAAATAAATAAAAGTAAATAAAAAGAAAAGGAGGAAGGTGGGATCATAGGATCATTCATGGGATTATTCATGAGATCATGGGAGAGTGGGTGAAATAATAAAAAGTAAGAGAGAGAAACAGGAAAGTATGATACATCACAGTCGTCGTTCTGTAATTTAGACATATTTGAGCCGTCCAAATTTCCTAGTAGAACAAATGTGTGTAGGACAAATTTTGTTAGAACATTTGGAAAGAGATTTGAAAAATGAAAAAGAAAAATATGTGTGAAACTAGATAAAATATAAATATATTTTATTTACATTTCATCTATCTTTTTTCTTTTTCTTTTAAATTTGTTCTCAAATCTTCTAACTAAACACAACGTTAATCTCACTGAGTGGCTCAAATTAAATTGCACCTCCAAATCAAACCATAGCTCAGGTATTCCTTGGGCTATCATCATCACCATAACCTGCTGGAACCTTTGGCTTACAAGAATAATCCTCACCTTCAATCCCACACCCAAAACCCAAGCCCCATCCCTGACCCCACCCCTATCATTCCTTCTCTCAGCCCAAATCAGAAACCCACCTGCAAAAATCCCAACCCAGATCAGTTGGCGCCCACCATAATGTTGGTTGTTTCAAACCGAACACATGCCTCCAAAGCCAACCCTGGCCCAGCAAGTGGAGGAGGCATTATTAATGATCATGAAGGCAAATGGATCATGGGCTTCTGCAGATGAATGGATAAAATGTCAAGTATAGAAGCAGAACTCTGGGCCTTGCGTGATGGGCTTAGAATAGCAGCTGAAACAAATCTGAGAAAGATCACTATTGAATTGGATGCAAGAATGGTAATTGGCTTTGTTCTGGACAAAAATAATACAAACTCTAGGCCCGTTTGATTAACAGGATTAAAGTATAAGATTAGAATTATTAATTTGTGGGTCTAATAATCTGTGTTTGTTTTGAAATTTTGTTTCAGGATTATTAATCCAATGGATAATTAATCCAACAAATTTTGTTTCAAATATTTTTTTGATATTTATTTTATCAAATTAATTTATATTTATAAAAAAATTAAAATTAAAAAACAAACCAAACATGGCCTTTGTATTTTGTAGTTTTATTTATTTATTTATAATTTTTTTCAAAACCACATTTATGAAGAAACTTTGATAAAGTAAAGATTGTGAAGAAACATTAATGGAGGGTAAAATTAGAAAAGAAGATAAATATAGTTGTAATGCTATATTCATATATTTTCTTATCTAATGCAAATCAAACAGTGGACAATGGATAATTTATCCTACTAATCCAATTAAATAGTAAATACGACACTAATTTAAGAAAATTATTAATATTTTCACTATTAATTTTGAGAATCAAACATGACCTAAAGTAACAAAATGTCTACTTGATTGCAGGTTTTGAGGATTTCGAAGCTTAAGCACTGATACAGAGAGGCAAATGCGTGTGCTGACTTGTTGGCGAACAGGGAGCAAGATGGAGTTAGGATTTCATATATTTTATATACCTAACTTCTATTGTTTTCAATCAATTGACACTAAGGCCTCGTTTGGCAACCGAACTTTTTAGCCAAAAAGTCAAAAAGTTACTAAATTAGCCAAAAAACCAACAACCCATACCAAAAAGTCAAAGATTCTCTTTTCTCTCTACTTTTTGCACATCTTCTCGTAAAAAACTAAAAAGTCATCCCAAACATACTAGTTTTTTTTAGCTCATATTTTAGCCAAATAGTCAAAAAGTTACTAAATTAGTATGTTCCCAAACGAGGCCTAAATATAAGAGGATAAATTTGTACTCGAATAATTTAAGTTTATGGAGTACTATTTTAACAAAAAAGAAAGAAAAAAAAATAGCCGTTAGTGGTATTTTTTTTTTTTTTTTTTTTTTTGTATAATCAAGTTGAACAAAGTCTCATTTATTATATTTTTATTATATAATATGTACATATTTATATAAAAAAAATTATTTAATCGAAATAATTCTCAAAAAACAAAAACAAAAACAAAACAAAAACAAAAATAAAAATAAATAAAAATAAATAAAAAAATAAAACCAAAAATAAAACAAAATCTCTCTCATTGAATACAACAAAAGCTTCGTCATTATATTTACACATTTTTCATTCTCATATGTAAAAATAAAAATAAAAATAAAATAAAAAGTCCTTGTAAAAATTATTTTTATTGTGAAGGTTAGATATTGTTATGACTTTTAAATAGGGGGATTTTAAGAAATTATTTTTTAAGTATTTGTATCACAATTAGTTCATATTATATTCTAATAAGTCCTATTATTTGGATATTTGATTCATCAAATTGTAATTCTCATATTTTAGATATTTTATGAACAATTTTACCCTTATAAATATTTTTTGAATGTTTAGCAACTTGGTCATATAAAGATTCATTATTAGTATGAATGTTTACATTACGAAACATTCACACTGTCAATGTGAATATTATTATTAGAGATATTTTGGTAATTATGTTATCCATAAGACTTATTAGAGCATAAAAAAAAATTTTGGACTAAATAGAACGTAAGTAAGTAAAAATGAATTTATGAATAAATGCCCCTTTTAAATAATAAAATAATTTTTTTTAAATAATTATTAAACTATTTGTTTGTATTTTTTCCATAATAATACAAGAAAAATACATAAAATAAAATAAATTAAATAGAAATGACAAAATAATTTTTTTTATTAAAGGATAAAATACAGAATAAGCGACACAACTAAATACAGAAATAAATTAGATTACATTATTAAAAGAACAAATGATTAACATGGATAACTAAATATTAGAACTCGTCGATGAAAATCCTAAGTGATTCGTGATTAGATCAAGATTAAAATATTCAAATCCCAATTATTCAAAACACGCAATCTAAATCATCAAGCACTTACGAAAGTGATTTAGATTGTTGTTTTTCTGAATAAACAATAAATCGACACAAACGATTTGTACGTGGAAAAAATCACAATTGAAGAACCTTCAATTGTAATCAAAAACCACGGGCGAAACGCCACTAATCAATCCACTACTGAAGAAAGAAAGATTACAAAGATAATATACAAATTACCCAACTCAGTCAATTTATCTTCACACCTTCTATAACTCTTTCACCAAGCCTTCGTCTCGAAAGTGATCAACCTGAAGTTGAATCCACAACTTCACTTGTCGAATTAACGACAACGTACAGAGTCAAACGCCTTTTGAAACTCTACGTTTGAATCTTCGGAATCCACCGAAGAATAACACTCTTGTATGTATTCGATCAACCTCCTTGATATGTGCTTCTCAATTCAATGTTATCAAGGAAAACTCACAAAAAAACTCTCCAGAAGAAAACCTTAGAAAACCTCAAAGTAGATCTGGAAAAGTAATCCTAGTTTTTGGAGAAAACCAACTACTTATAAAAATCCGGATTTGGAAGCTCGCTCGAGCGAAGCTTCTCTCGCTCGAGCGAGAACCTTAACTCGCGTGATTTCCATAAGTGCCTTCGCTCGAGCCACGAAACCTTCGCTCGAGCAAGCAATCAATTCTTTCAGGTTTTATGCAGGCACAGATCTTCGCTCGAGCGCACAATCATCTCTTTCGGGTTTTTGCCAGACGAAGTCCTTCGCTTGAGCGAGGACTCCTTCGCTCGAGCGAGGAAGACAAAACAGTAAGGAAAATTTACAACTCGATTAACAAAGTTGTTCACGGATTGACAAGAACAAAGGACCTAACAGTCGAGATAAACTAAATTCTGGAAAATTAAAGAACAAATAATAAAAAAAGAAGCAAATCAACGCATGTGTGATACCACAGTTTCCTTAAAACAGATTCACCGCCTCTTGATCGGTGCTGGAGGTATGCCGGCGTCTGCCTCCCAAGATATGATGGTCGAAACCAGCTAATGCAGAAACACCTTCTGAATAGTTTCGGCAAACTTGATAATGAATACACTCTCTCTAACAAGAACCAAAAAAAAGTCTAGCAAAAGAAGATAGTAAAAATTTTCTTTGGTGTAAAAAACCATCTCCAACTTTTTATCTTAAAACACCATCTCATTTTCCATCACAAAACCTCTCTAAAAAGACAACCTACTAAGTTGAAGGAGAAAGGTCTCTATTTATACTAGTAGGGGAGAGCTTTAACCATAAAGGCTAACATCAATAGGATCATCAAATGTCATCAACTCTAGCCATTAAGGTTCGAGTTACAAAGATTCAAAACTCCAAAACCATCATAAAAATCATAATGTGTATATAATGTATAAGTTTTGAGAATTAAACTAGATGGGTTGCAAAATGGATACGAGTGTTGGATCACAACCTGATCCAAACCCAATCTCAAACACATGCATAAACTAAGCCTAACACAGCTCAACCCAAAGCTCAAGACTAGGTCTAAGTCCAAGTCTAAGACCAAACACTGCACATGCACAAGTATAAGTCTAGGCCCAATCCAAACCAAGAGTAAGTCCAAATCTAAACCCAACTTTATTGATGCTCACTTTATGAGACAATTATCATTCACAACTCAATGGTTTCGGCTCATTATTTTTGCATTGCAATATTCTCATTTAAGATAATACAAAACCACTCAGACCTACATCAACTGATGGTTGGGTCCTACTTTAATTTCAAATTAAAGTTACCGAAAAACCATTATATTTCAACAATCCCCCACATGAATAAAACTAGTCGAATAAAAAAAAAACGGACAACGCTTAACAACAAAGACTCAAAGAGAGAGCACACAGAATAACCCTACATTAGAAAAGGTAGTTGTTAGCCTTGAACCTTTTGTAGTGAAAGCCTATTGGATTTACTAGCTGACCAGTGAACGTGATGTCTTGAATTCTTCTGCCGTTTGTGGAAATCGAGACAATGGACCTCACACAGGAGTTACTCCAACAATTGTTCTTATTCTCACTGACGTGTCTGGTTTGGCCCTAGAACACTAGCCTCGTTCAACGAGTGTTTAAAAAATTCGACCTCATCAATTCTTAAATAAGTGGCCCCACTTCACACTCACATAAGTGACCTACATAAGGTATCTCGCTATACCACGGTTGACTATTCACAACACTTAGGTCAATAAAAGTATAAACTTAACCTTCCACCCCACATGGTATCTCTGTATAAAAGAATGGATAGGAGGATTTACCTCCACAGTGACTCACCCGTTACATGCAATTAGGTTGTTTCTTTGAACCTAAATCTTGGGATTTCCAGTCAACTAGGTTGGGTTTTCTATTCCGGTAACATTCACTAAAGGCCTTAACCCCATTCCTTTTGACGACTTTCCTACTAACTCTCGATTTAACCCTTTGGTTAACGGATTCGTAATATCGTCCTTAGACTGTATATAATCTATAGTGACAACACACGAGATTAGTCATTGTATGAAACTATATCTTTGACAAAAATGTCTAGACCTTCCATCTGTGCCCTACTAATACTTGATTGGTTGTCGCAAAGTATACAAAATTGCTAGTACAAGTTTTGATCAACATGGAATATCCTCAATAAAACGGCAAAGCCATTCAGTTACTTTAGTAGCTTTATCTAAAGCGCTGAATTCTGATTCCATCATTGATCTCGTGATACACATATGCTTGAAAGATCTCCATGACACGGTTGCAGCTCCAATTAGAGAAAAATATATCCACTAATAGATTCGTAATCTTTGTATCAAATATCCAGTAAGCGCCTTTGTACCCTTCTAGTACAACTAGATATCAAGTGTTATGCAACTCATAATCCCAAGTGTAGTGTAAATAATCTAACACATGCATAATGCCCTTACAATGAGTAGCATTAGGATTACTTGTGTATCTACTAAACCTGCTACCTGTGTAGGCTATACCTAGCTTTGTACAACTCCTTAGATACTTTAAACTTTCAATGACCCGAGAATATACTAGTTGAAATACATTTCCACTATTATTCTTGGCCAAATGTAGACATAAGTCTACTAGTGTCCTCGACACACTTGTATCTAATTTACTAAATTTCTCAAGTATTTTATCAACATAATGAGACTAAGAAAGTACAATACTACCAGATGTTCTAGTAATCTTAATACCTAGAATCACATCTGCAAGACCTATATCTTTCATATCAAACTTAGAATACAACATCCACTTTGTAGTATTGAATATCTTCTCAAGTTTTCAAACCTTAAAGATTTATTCAACTAAATCTTCATAGGAAAGCTATCTAAACATCCATCTTGATGTATTTCTAGTTGTCGTAGAATTGCTATTACACTCACTATAACTGGTGATCACGTATCAAAATAATCCAGACCTTCTCTTTGCCGATATCCTTTGATAACAAGCCTATCTCATCAGCTTTCATTCACTTGCATCCCAAGGCTTACTACCTATGCAAGATAAAGCTAAATTTTCTAGAGAAATCACAACTTCAAAGAAGTTTTTAGCCTCACTAGCCACCATATAGGTTTAAAAAGATTTAGATAGAAGAACTTTAAAGTCCAAGCATATTAACATCTTCTAGGCTCATCTCTTTTCTCATGAAAATCACTTCTTCAATTTCATGATAATATTCTTGTGTAAATCTAAATATCAGATTTGTCCACACAAAAACCCAATATGCACTACTATATTGTTCATAATCGTTGAATAAAAAGTCAACAAATTTTAAGGCTTATCCTAACCATCTTGGGTTTAGGTATTGCCACATTTTGCATGACACCCCCACATTTGCCACATTTTGCATGACACCTCCATATTTGTAGAATTTATATAAAGGCTCCCAGCCTCTCCAAAAATTCATACAGGGTCTTTAAACAATTCCATGTATCACAATGATTATGAAACTCTCAAAATCATATCACAGAAAACATATTCCCAGACCGTTATTAATCGAATTAGGTCTTTCTCGAATTCAAGGCACCAAAACAAGTTTGGTTCGACATGTCACTCTGAAGCCAATAGTCTTACTATTAGGAAACACAAATCTAGTGTTCAATAGTCTACTATTCGGAACTTCATAACATGACCAATAGTCTTATCACTAGAAATCACTAATTTCTCAACATGTGGTCAGTAGACTTTCTACTACTAGGAATCACAATGTTTTGACCTATGATCAGTAGCCACTTTACTACTAGAAATCACAACGTCCTGATATAGGATCAATAGACTCTTACATTACTAGGAATCATCATGTCTTGACATATGATTAGTAGCCTATCCACTACTAGGAACCATCATGTTTTGACATGTGATCAGTAATCTGTTCACTACTAGAAACCATAATCTCATAACTGTGTAGCCAGTGATCTAACACCTCCTAGGAACCACCAGTTTTCTATCTATGTGATCAGTGATCTTGTACTCACTAGGAGCCACCAATATAAGAATGTATTTGGAATTTAAAAAATTTAAAAATATATTCACCCACCCTAATGGGTTGTCTCATCTTTGCTTTTAAACAAAGTCATATAGCAATCATACATGCTATAATTGACACAAGGATAGCATACTAATTGTCTTTGATTAATTCAAAGATATTATCATGCAATCTTATGATTTCCTTTAATCACACTTGATTTCTCTAGATCTTCCTTTAAGAACCTCGCAAGGCTTAAGGTTGTTAGGTGGAACAACATTTTCTATTGCCACCTCTTGAAGCCATTTTTGAAAAATCACAACAGAATTTCACTAGTATGTTTTTCTAGAAACTAAACTTAACACAAGAAACTCCCAAAGTCTTAAATTTAATTCAAAACTAATCTCACCACTTACTCTAGAATCGAACATGATCAGGAAAGTTTCCAAGAATACTGGAAGGGACACACCGGTCCCACTTAAGACCTAGTTAGCCTTAGACAAAACTTTCAAAAGTATGTTGACTCCTAATCCATGAGAAACAAATTTAGAATTAAGTTTTTCAATGGATAAATCAGGTTAAAACAAACCAAGTTTACAAAACTTATAAGCAATTCAAAATTACTATCAGAATTACGCCACTCATAACAGTTAACCAGTATTCCTAGAATTGAGCCCATTATTTCAGAATAGAAATCAGAAATATTTTAGCTAACGTTAAAATTTGGTTTTTTTCCCCAAAACAAAACATTTTGGAAATAATCATATTATAACCAAGAACTTTCTCAAAACTTGGTTTCCTACCACTTTGGGAACAAAAAGATTAAACCTAAAGATTTCCTCTAACTACAAAGGTTTGAAACCAAATCTAAGTTGTCATTTCTGAACAAATCAAAAATGCTCTTTAACTAAGGCTAAACATTGGTTTCTATTACAGAAAACCAAAACACTTTGGGAATAATAAAATTAATCCCAAAGACTTTCTCTAAACTCAAAGGTTTATAATTTCTTTCCTTCCCCCTTTCCTTTTACAATGGTGAAACTATTACAAATTAGAAATTAAACCCACTACAAATGAAAATAGAAATGTAACTACAACTGTTACAATTACAAATTGTCTAAATCTGCAAAACGAAGTTCATGGTTGCATCTAGAATCGTCTGTTTAGCCAAGAACACACTTCTCCACTTGTAATTCTTATCTTTGTATAAAGCACATTACAAAACTCTATCTTCGTTGCCACTAAATCTCCATGCTCACTGTTCATATACACACTTGGATACAAGATGAGTTAATGAACCAATAAAGTGTAATTCAAGAATGTCATGAGTTGCAATGTGTAATTCAAAGGCTATAGATGCATTGTAGTTATAAGAATGTCATGAGTTGCATGGCTATAAATCAATTATACATAAAGAAATATTATGGTCATAATGCTAGCAATCCAACCATACAATTATGAGCAAATATATATAAAAATAGAGTTAAATTTCAACTTATCATTCCATGAATATAAAAATATTTTGGAATAATTTCTTTGATTACATATCGAGACATGAAAGAACTCACAATTGATACAACTAAAAATAAATAGAATAAATGAGAGTTAATATCACTACAATAGCAAGCTATACCACCATGCGATAATGCAACACAATCATAAGCAAGCTCAAAAATAAGACCATTATATAGAAAACCGAGACTATTTTACTAAATTTTCTCCTAAAACAAACCTGTTTAGAGATATTCTATACCGTCGAAAACCAATCGACTACCCGAATCTCTTGACATTCTAAAAATCCAGCTATTAGTTTTCCCAGAATTTAATTAGTCAAATTAATAGAAATTATCACCACACTTTCAAAACAATATATGGAATAAATTCGAAATCAAACTGAACTATAAAGTGAATAATTAAATTCACTAAAATTCTAAAGATCCAATATCATTCTTTATTCCACACAAAGATAATCCTGTTCAAATAAACAATTAGTGTGGGGACATATTTTCTGAGTACCAACACGTGGCCGAGGTGACACCGAAGTGTCAGCCGAGATGTCACGTGTCCTGGTCTAGATACCAGGATGATCTCGGCTATGCCGAGGTTATCTGCGAGAATACAGGAATCCGGGATAAACGGATAAAGGACAGGAGTCCTAGAATGAAGAAAGACTACAAGATGGATACAGGTAATACTCTCAGGGAGTCTATCCTTATCTCTTGAAGAGTTCAAGGTAAATCCAGAATTAGAGTCCATGGAAGTGAGACTTCTAGTGGGACTGGGATGGAGTAAAACTATAAAAGAAGGGCACCCCCGGCGGGTCTAAGGTACGCAATTTTAAGCCTTGAGCAGTAATTTAAGCACTTGAATTATCTTAAGAAACTGACTTGTTCGTCGGAGTGCCCCCGGGTGGAAGAACCACCGCTAGCCTTTTTCTTCTGTGCAGGATACAGGGTGCCATCTGTTCTGCCTGTGTTCTACAGCTGAATTACTAAGGAGGGCAGTGTGATCGAAAATCACTCACACAATTTGGCGCCGTCTGTGGGAACGAAAGAAGAGTAGATGGCCAGTAACACGCAGAAGGAAAAGATTGGGGACAACACTCCTGCTGGGAGTGGAAGACCCGTCGACCCTAACGCTGAAGAGGAGACCACAACGAAGAAACTCGTGATCAGAATCACGCAGAGAAAGGCGTCGGCCAAGATGGCGACACATCAAAGAAAGCGGACCAGGGCAATACTATAACGAAGACAACCTCCAGACTGGAAAGACAGATGTCTGAGGAGGGATGAAGAAGTAAAGGAGATGGCAAACAAGTTGGCAGACCTTCAATCGGTCGTCAACTTCATGATGCAAAATAATGTCATGCAGCCGCCATACCCGCTACAGGACACGCCAATGCTAGCAGCAAACGCCCAGAAGAAGGGGCAGAAAAAAATCCCCGAAGCCCCTCAGCACACGAGGAGTGGAAGGCACTCTCACCGACCCTCCAGGGAAGTCGGCCGAGAAGAGCCGAGAATAGAAGAGTCCTGAAGGACATATCACGAGAAGGAGGCAGACCCCAAAGAACATCGGCATGTTCCGGGGCAGGTATTGTGTTTCGATGCATCTTGCGGGGAAGGATCGAAAAGGGGCCACCATGAGGCCGAGAGTAGTCCGCCGAAAAGGCTGAAGTCCAAAGACAGCCGGGCTGCAGGGAGAAGTAAAGAAGACTTGAGAGATTACCTCAAGAGGAAGCGAGAAATGCCGAGTCGAAGTAACCTCCCCGGTTAAACCGAGGACACCATTCTCGGTGGAATTGGACAAATTCGTCGCGCCGAAAAGATTCAGTATGCCGAGGTTCCAGATATATGATGGTAAGTCAGACCCTAACTTCCATGTTGGATTATTTTTGAATTCAATGGCATTATATAGTGGGAACGAGCCGTTGCTCTGCAAAGTGTTCCCTTCATCCTTCGGGGAGATTGCATCAGATTGGTTCCACAAATTACCGAAGGGGAGCGTGAAGACTTGGGAAGGTCTGGCCGAGATGTTTGTGGCCAGGTTCATAACAAACAAACTGCAGCCATTAAGGGTGGATGCATTGATGGCTCTGAAGATCGGCAAAGATGAAAGCCTTAGGGCCTATGCAAAAAGGTACTATGAGGCGTTCAATCGAATACTTGAATGCAACCAGGAGGTGGCGGTCGTGTCTTTCAAGAACGGCCTGAAGGATGACTGTCCACTGCGGAAGTCCTTGGCAAAAACCCTGCCAAAGAGTATGGAAGAGCTCATGGCGAGAATCGAGAAGTATGCACGAGCCGAGGAAGATACATCGGGGAATAAGGAGACAAAGCCAGAAAAAGGCAACGGCTCGCCGAAGCGAGGCCGAGGTAACAATGGACCCAACAAACAGAGACAGAGTTGAGGGCTAAGCAGGCAGTGACACGGTGTTCCGAATTCCGGTCCACAAAGTCCTTGACAAATTCGAAATCAGCCCTACTTCAGGGCACCGCAAGGGCACCAGGAGAATTTATGGGAAGAAACCTTGGAGGCGTTGTGCTTACCACAATGAGGAGGGGCACCCAACTCAGGGTTGCAGAGCCCTTAAAGCACACTTTAGAAGATTTGTAGGCAAGGCCATCTGAGAGACCTTGTGGATGAGGCCAAAACAAGGGAAGAACAGGCACGATTGCCTCAAGCACCAGCAGCCCCGCCTCCCCCAGCGCAGCAACCACAGGCAGGCGGACCTCGGGTGGTTAATGTGATCCACTCAAAGGTGAATGAAAACGAAACACAGAGGGTAAAACACCTGCAGCACGTCAACCAGGTTGGACTGAAAAGACCTCGGCCTGAAGAATGCCAAGGACCGATGATAACCTTCACAGAAGCCGACCTAGATATGGTCCAGCACCCGCACAATGATGCCTTGGTAGTATCCCTCCAGGTTGGGGAGTGCCAAGTGAAACGCATCCTGATTGATCAAGGCAGCTCCTGCGACATCATGTATGTCAGATGTTACAAGGAGTTAGGCCTTCACCCTGATGACATGGAGCAGTCAAATGGCCCGATGGTCGACTTCAATGGAACGCCGACATGGCCATTAGGCGCAACAAGCTTGGAGATACAGGCTGGCACAAAGAAGATCAAGACAGAATTCATTGTGATTGACACGCCCTCGCCTTACAACATTATCTTGGGGAGGCCGTGGTTGCATGCAATGGGGGCAGTTCCCTCAACACTGCATCAACTGCTACGGTTCCCGACAGAACATAGGATTGAGGAAATCAGAGGAGATCAGTTGCAGGCAAAAAATTGCTCCATGGCAGCAATGAAATTAACCTGCAGCATTCGGGAACCAGAGAAGGCAGAAGTTGAAAAAGAGGACATGAAGGTCCTAGATGATGTCGGCAAGGAGCCGACCGAGAAAAGTGAAGAAGCACTGAAGAAAATCCTCGTCCAGGAGGGCGATGAGGAACGCTTCTTTCTTCTCGGCACAGGATTAGCCGAAGAAGAGGAAAGGGTGGAAGCCTTTTAGGAAAAATATTGAGGTGTTCGCCTGGACACCTTATGAAATGCCTGGCATTGACCCCGAGGTCACATGTCACAGACTCAACGTTGACAGGTCGGCCAAACCTGTAATACAACGGGCCAGAAGACCGACGTTGATGCACGTCGAAGCAGTGGAGGAGGAAGTGACAGACTTCTGGAGGCCAGGGCCATCAGAGAAGCCAATTACCCGACATGGCTGTCAAACACCGTGGTAGTGAAGAAGAAGAATGGCAAGTGGAGGGTCTGCGTAGATTTTACAAACTTGAACAAAGCTTGTCCCAAAGACAGCTTTCCTCTACCAAAGATCGACCAGTTGGTGGACGCTACATCGGGACATGGAAAGATGAGCTTCTTGGATGCCTATAGGGGGTATCATCAGATAGCCATGTACCCCCCGGATGAGGAGAAGACAGCGTTTATCACCCCAAAAGGTCTGTATTGTTATAGAGTTATGCCTTTTGGGCTGAAAAACGCAGGAGCAACTTACCAAAGGCTGGTAACCAAGATGTTCAAACACTTGATCGGCCGAACAGTGGAAGTCTACATTGATGACATGGTCGTGAAGACCAAGGAACCAAAGGATCATCTTGCTGACCTAAGAGAGGTCTTTGACATACTCAAAACATATCGGCTCCGACTCAACGCATCGAAGTGCGCGTTTGGAGTCGGATCCGGTAAGTTCTTGGGATACTAGTGACTAGAAGGGGCATTGAAGCCAGCCCAGATCAGATCAAGGCCATCCTGGAATTACAGAGTCCGACATCGAAACAGGTTCAGATGCTTACTGGAAGGGCCGCAGCCCTAAACAGGTTCATAAGCCGAAGTTCGGACAAATGTAAACCTTTTTTCAATCTGGTGAAAAAGGCCACGGATTTTCTATGGACTGAGGAATGTGAGGCCGCTTTGGCCGACCTAAAGAAATATCTTACCACGGCTCCAGTCCTCTCAACACCTGAACCTGGGGAGGAACTGTTTTTATACTTAGCAGTTTCAGAGCACGCAGTAAGTGCTGTGATAATCCGAGAAGAGCAGGGAGAGCAGAAGGCTGTTTACTATGTAAGTAAAACCTTGGCCGATGCAGAAACAAGGTATCTACCACTGGAGAAATTAATGCTGGCCTTGGTAATGGCATCAAAGAAGCTAAACCATTACTTTCAGGCTCACAAGATCGTGGTACTAACAGAGCACCCATTGAAATCCTTGTTGCAACAAGGAGATTTAACTGGGAGAATAGCAAGATGGGCCGTAGCTTTAGGCCAATATGACCTGGAGTTCAGGCCGAGAACAACAATTAAGGGCCAAGTCTTGGCCGACTTCGTGGCCGAGTTCTCTCCAGAATACATCGAACATCGGGCTCCGTTGAGCCGAGATGAACGATGTCGAAACAAGGAAGGAGAAGCCCAGCCAAAGGCTAAAGAACCAAGGAAGGAAAAACTCAGACCCTGCAGCATTTACATCGGCGACTCCTTTCAACTTTTTGTTGATGGGAGTTCAAACCGGCAGGGGGCAGGGGCAAGAGTAGTGTTAATATCCCCCGATGGAGAGATATTGGAGCAGTCCATTTGATTGGGGTTCAAAGCCTCGAACAATGAGGCGGAGTATGAGGCATTGATTGCTAGACTAAAGCTGGCAGTAGCAGCAGAGGCAGATGAGGTAATAGTTTTTTGTGATTCACAACTAATAGTGAATCAAACTACAAGAGAGTTTGCAGCCCGAGATGAAAGGATGTCGGCATACGCGAAAGAAGTCATCAGACTGGCAGCCATGTTTCAAAACTGCCGGCTTCTTCAGGTTAGCCGAGATGATAACAGCCACGCCGACGCGTTGGCCAATTTAGCGAGTTCAATGCAAACCGGAAAGACAAGGACAATAATGATCGATTACCTATCAGGCCCGAGCATAGAGCCACCAAACACAATGCAAGAAGCATTATGTGTGGACATGGGACCAAGCTGGATGGATGCAATTATTGCATTCCTGAAAGAGGGAAAGCTGCCAGAAGAACGAAAGGAAGCACACAAGGTCAGATTGAAGTCGGCAAGATTCAGTCTGACAGCAGAAGGACATCTCTACAGAAGATCCTTCACTGGACCTCTTTTAAGGTGTGTACACCCTCTTCAGGTCGAAGACTTTTTATATGAAATTCATGAAGGAGTTTGTGGAAGCCACGCAGGGGGCAGATCGTTAACTCACAGGGCCATTACCCAGGGGTATTGGTGGCCCTATATGCAAAAAGATGCAGAAGCCTATGTGAAGAAGTGTGAACAATGCCAGAGGTTTGCACCGTTGATACATCAGCCAGCTGCTGACCTGAACCCGGTTTCCAGCCCTTGGCCATTTGCCCAATGGGGCATGGATCTCGTTGGACAATTGCCCCAAGCAACTGGGCAGCGGAAGTACCTACTGGTAGCAACAGACTACTTCACAAAGTGGATTGAAGCAGAGCCTCTTGCCAAAATCCGAGATGTGGATGTGAAGAACTTCATCTGGAAAAACATCATCACCAGATTTGGGATTCCAAGAGCAATAGTTGCCGACAACGGAACACAGTTTGACAGCAAACTCATCAAGAATTTTTGTGCAAAGTTCAAGATAAAGAATTACTTTTCAACACCAAGCTTTCCCCAAAGTAATGGGCAAGCCGAAGCATCCAACAAAGTAATTCTAGATGGGACAAAGAAGAGGCTACAGGCAGCAAAAGGAAAGTGGGTAGACGAATTGCCTAACGTGCTCTGGGCATATCGCACTACGCCGAGAAGATCAACAGGGGAATCCCCCTTTGCCATAGCTTATGGCATAGAAGCAGTCATTCCATTGGAGATCGGCATCCCAGGGATCAGAACCCAGAGAGTTGAGAACGGGACTAATGATGTGCTCTTAGCCCGAGACCTGGATCTACTAGAAGAAAGAAGAGAGAAAGCTGCAATCCAGCTTGCAGCATACCAGCAACAGCTTGCCAAAGCTTACAACAAGAAGGTCAATCCAAGGGATTTTCAAGTCAACGACCTAGTCTTGAGGAAAGTCGTCGGCAATAAGAAGGATACCAGAGAGGGCAAGCTTGGCCCAAACTAGGAAGGACCCTACAGAATTACTTCGGTGTTAGGAAATGGGGCATATCGGCTCGAAGATAATGAAGGCAAAGCATTGCCTAGACCATGGAACACTTGTAATTTAAAGTTTTTCTATCATTAGATGCTTGTTTGATTTTTTGCCAATATGATCAATAAAATCTCAGCAGAATTTTCCAGAACTTATGAAACTATGTACAATGATTGTTTTTTGAATAATGAGAACCCAAGTGGAACTTAGGTTCACATTGGGGGCAGAGAGAAGACAGTAATACTCAGCTAAAGTTAAGCCGAGATTATGTTTAACCGTGGTTAATCCAAGATAAAGTTTAACCGAAGTTAAACAGAAATTATGCTTAACCGAAGTTAAGCTGAGATAAATTCCTTATCTTTACTTGTTGAAATTTGTAGCAATTTACAAGTTAAAGTTAAGCTGAGATAAATTCCTTATCTTTACTTGTTGAAATTTGTAGCAATTTACAAGTTAAAGTTAAGCTGAGATAAATTCCTTATCTTTACTTGTTGAAATTTGTAGCAATTTACAAGTTAAAGTTAAGCCGAAATAATTGTTTATCTTCACTTGTTGAAATTTGTAGCAATTTACAAGATGAAGTTAAATTAAGTTTATTGATTCAGCCCCTTGTTAAAACTTGAGAAAAGTTTGTCAGTTAAAATTGTATATGCTTTATACTTGTTAAAGTTTATGGAAAATTTACAGGTGAAGTCCTAGCCGAGATAAACCTTCAGGTAAACATACCCGAGGTATTTCTCCCCGAGGAGATTGTACAAAGGAGGAGAGACTTGCAAAATATTCTAAGTAAGAAACAGAAAGGAAATAAAAGTTCCAAGTAGGAACATTTACCTGAACAGAGTGTTGAAGCATGAGACAGTAGTTCTCATACTCACTGATCTCGGCGTTCCGCTCAAGATCACCGGGGAGTAAGAGGGCAGTGCTGAGTGCAACGCCGATATTAATATCCTCGGTGCTGTCACTCTCAAAGACTGGCTTGTCCTCCAGAGTAATTTTTGGCTCCCAGGGGACCAGGGGTTTTTTTTGACTTAGAGGTTATGCCAGAGGACAACCTTGGCTTCTTTGATTTTGAAGAGGAGGATGGCTGTGCTTCAGCAGATCTTTTTAGGAGAACAGAAGCAGTCTCCTGGCTCCCAGCCAATTGTGAAATTGGCAGTGTGTCTTCAGTCTCGATTTGAGAGGCTATGGCCGTCGGCTGAGCTTTTTTGGTTATTTTTGGTTTTGGTGGGGGCATGGTGTGTGTCGGCTGAGCATCGACATCGGTAGGGAGATCGGCCAGGAGATCTTGAGCCACGGGCTTTCGACGAACCATCTCGGCAGTTTTGACAAGTCGTCGCCGACGTTTTCGTTCAGGAATAGGGATCAAGTAGGGTGCCGAAGTGGATGGCAAATCCGCTGGGTCAGACGTTGATCCTTGGTCTGTTCGTGATGTGGACGCAGTCTGGGTTGTGACAGAAGGTGGAGAGTGACTTTTCTTCTTTCGTTTGGGGACGTCGGGCAAAACGGACTTGTACGTTGGGATGAAATTTAACAACAGAGGAGCTTTCTTTTTGGCTACAGGGAGATCTAGAAGTTTTTTTTAAGTCTTCACTGGGGGCGTAGAATTGGCGAAAATTTTTCGGTGGCTGATGAAGATCTGCAAAAGAAAACTAGCGTTAGAAACAGACAAAGTTTTGAAGACTTAAAAAAGAAACAAGTGATTGTCAGTGGGCTCTTACCCTTGCCCTCCTTAACAGTTCGAGGAAGAGGGTATAAATGGACATCTTCGTCTGGGGCAAACTCCCAATTTCCAGTGGCAATAAGGTAGTCGTCTCCAGCCCCCTTGTTGGAGTCTGGGAGGTCGGCTATAATTTTGAATTCGGTGGACCTCGGCTTGAGGTAATAGACAAAGCCTCTTTCTTTTAAGTTCAGGGCGCACATGGTATAACAAAACTGGATATCGGCAAGGGTAATCCTAACATTCTCACGCTTAGCCAGGGCTATGATACCATTAATCACTCTATAGGAGTTAATGGTAAGTTGCATAGGGTTCAACTTATGAAGTGAGAACCTCAACGAAAAGGTAGTAAGTTGCAGCCGAAGTCCACATTCAGTGAAAGCTACTATGGGAAAGGGCATTGAGTTGTCAGTGGGCATAATGGAGTCATCATCCCCGGCAAGTCTCAGATGGACATCGTCGGGAATAGAGAACTCCTGCCTAAAATATTCTAGTTTGGTTAGGGTATTCACCCTGTGCCTCCACATATCCATGATATCGGCGAAAGGGTATTTAAATTCAAGAAAAAGAGGTTTTCTAAGGGTTATGGTATTCTCGGCTTCAGTTTTCAGTTTTCCTATGAATTAATAGGTCCTACAGACAATTCCCAAACCTAAATCTACGAAGAACAAGTATGGAGGGCAGAAATCTGGAAAACAGAAAAGCAAGAGCGAAGTTTCAGAATCAAGAACAGAAGTAGGGCTATCAAAAGCATAAAGAATACATGGAGTATACGGTCAAGAACAGTGACTAGAGTGCAAGAAAGTGGTGAACAGTGTATGGACAGAAATCAAATTCACTTGAATACTTTCAGATATATGACTCACAAGATTTGAAAGAAAAATGGGGGCAAATAATATCAACAGAAATGAAAGCGAAGGGAACAGTGGCTTACTAGAGAAATAGAGCCGGAATGAGTTTCGCCGAAGTCAGACGGCAGTTACAGATGTGACGAAACGATGACAGCTTCACGAGAGAGGAGAAGGAGAGACAGTCACAGAGCTTGGAGCTTGAAGCAATGGCGGTTTCGAAGAAGAAAGTTTAGAGAGAGAGAAGGCAAGGAAATCAAATGCAAAAGTGAAGAGCCAAAAGGCAGAGGCAAAAGTTTTGTCAAAATTTGAAACGGCGGCAAAACAGAAGCATTTAATGCGCCTGGGGTAACGCGGACGTCAGACGGCGCGGACAGATGAAAGACGGCTTGCGAGCGCGTCACGGGCACGAGCCAATGGAAACGGAACACGTAGGTGAACTGGTTAAAAAGTGACGCATGACAGCTCATACGCGTGAAAGAGTTCACTAGAATTCTTGTTCTCCGAAGAGAGCATGTCGGGCCAAAAGTAAATGATCTCGGCTGGGAAGTTCTCGAGCCGATGTTCTTCTTGAGCCGATGTTCAACAAGAGTACCAATGTAGGTTCCATCACCTCAGAATGCCGAGGTAATAGAACCTAGGGGGCAGTTGTGGGGACATATTTTCTGAGTACCAACACGTGGCCGAGGTGACACCGAAGTGTCAGCCGAGATGTCACGTGTCCTGGTCTAGATACCAGGATGATCTCGGCTATGCCGAGGTTATCTGCGAGAATACAGGAATCCGGGATAAACGGATAAAGGACAGGAGTCCTAGAATGAAGAAAGACTACAAGATGGATACAGGTAATACTCTTAGGGAGTCTATCCTTATCTCTTGAAGAGTCCAAGGTAAATCCAGAATTAGAGTCCATGGAAGTGAGACTTCTAGTGGGACTGGGATGGAGTAAAACTATAAAAGAAGGGCACCCTCGGCGGGTCTAAGGTACGCAATTTTAAGCCTTGAGTAGTAATTTAAGCACTTGAATTATCTTAAGAAATACTAACTTGTTCGTCGGAGTGCCCCCGGGTGGAAGAACTACAGCTGGAACCTTTTCTTTCTGTGCAGGAGGTACAGGGTGCCATCTGTTCTACCTGTGTTCTACAGCTGAATTACTAAGGAGGGCAGTGTGATCAGAAAATCACTCACACAATTAGAAATCCAATTTACTAATTCTAATTTATTTTATTTGTTTGTATTATATATCATCCTTTCTCGCTTAGGTAAACATGTAAAGAAAGTTAGCTACAAAAGAAAACAATCAAACAAATTAAATAAAATAGTAAGAATCTTACATAATAAAATTTTTATTTTTATAAACTCCTACCAACTTAAACACTAACAATCAAATAACTCATGCAATAACAACTGATTAACATAAAATAAATCGCATGAATAAATTATTAGAAATAAATAACTCAAAACAATCCAATAACTCTAGGCAATTAAATTAATTTTAATTCCAAAAGTTACTAGAATAAATTAAAATAAAAGTTAAATTGTTTTTTCAAAAACTATTTATAAAAAAATATATTTTAAGATTGTTGGTATTTTTTCATAATAATACAAGAAATATACATAAAATAAATTAAATAGAAATGACAAAATAATTTTTTTAATTAAAGGATGAAATACAGAATAAACGACACAACTAAATACAAAAATAAATTAGCTTACGTTACTAAAAGAATAAATTATTAACAGGGATAACTAAATATTAGAACTCGTCGAGGTAAACTAAATTTTGAACAATTAAAGAACAAATAATAAGAAAAGAAACAAATCAAAACCTGTGTGATACCACAGTTTTCTTAAAACAGATTCATCGCCTCTCAATGAGTGCTGAAGGTATGCCGGCGTCTACCTCCCAAGAAACGATGGTCGAAACTAGCTAATGCAGAAGCACCTTTTGAATAGCTTCAGCAAACTTAATAATGGATACACTTTCTCTAACAAGAACCAAAGAAAAGTCTAGCAAAAGAAAATAGGAAAATTTTTCTTTGATATAAAAAACCATCTCCAATTTTTTATCTCAAAACACCATATCATTTTCTATCACAAAATCTCTCCAAAAACCAACCTACAAAGTTAGAAGAGAAAGGCCTTTATTTATACTAGTAGGGGAGAGCTTTAGCCCTGAAGGCTAACATCAATGGGGTCATCAAATGTCATCAACTCTAGCTATTAAGGCTAGAGTTACAAAGGTTCAAAACTCCAAAACCATTATATAAATCATAATGTGTATATAATGTATAAGTTTTGAGAATTAAACTAGATGGGTTGCAAAATGGATACAGGTGTTGGGTCACAACCCGATACAAGCCCAATCTCAAACACATGCACAAACTAAGTCTAGCACAGCTCAACCCAAAGTTCAATACTAGGTCCAAGTCCAAGTCTAAGACCAAACACAACACATGCATAAATACAAGTCTAGGCCTAGTCCAAACCAAGACTAAATTCAAATATAAACCCAACTTTATTGATGCCCACTTTATGAGACAATTCTCATTCACAACTCAATAGTTTCGGCTTATTATTTTTGTGTTGCAATCTTCTCATTTAAGATAATACAAAACCACTCAGGCCTACCTCGACTGACAGTTAGATTTTACTTTAATTTCGAATTTAAGTTTCCAAAAAATCATTATATTTCAACAATATTTAAAAATAAAATTCACAATATAAAATTTATAAAGAGTTCCAATTAAAATATAGTTGTTGATCTCCCCTTATTACCCTCTACTTTTCGATCATCAAAATATTTAGTTTTGCATTATCTAGGAATAAAATTCACAAAATTATAGTTGTATCACCAAAGTAAAATAATCAAATGTCTTAGCTTAGTTGGCTATTTATACATTAATTTATTTTGGAGGTCAATGGCAAATTTTTGCTAGGAAATCATTAATTATTTCTCTCCAATTATCAGGGTTCTTTGCTGTATTGGGTTGTTTACCTTCTCTCAAGGATCAAATCTTGCTAAAGAAAAAGATTAATTATTTTTCTCTTATTAATAAGAATTTATTTATTTATTTTGGTTGTATTGAGTTGTTTACTTATAAAATATTTAGACCTCATTTGGGAACAAGCTTTTTTAATAATTTTTTGATTTTTTAGATAAAATGTGATGTAAAAAAAATTAGTACGTTTGTGATGACTTTTTAATTTTTTTACGAAAAGATGTGCAAAAAGTAGAGAGAAAATGAAATTTTTTACTTTTTTGTGTAAGTTGTTAGTTTTTTAATTTTTTTAGTGACTTTTTAACTTTTAAACTAAAAAATAATGTTGCCAAACGAGACCTTAGTGATCAAATCTTGCTAAAGACAAAGATTGGACTTGTTTATTTTCACTAAGGGGTCAATTTTTGATGTAGTAATCTAGTTAGATATATTTTTCCCCATATTTATAATTAATCTTCCACTTAATGAAAAAAAACAAAAAAGACAAAAAGTAAAGTAATAGAGGAAACACATTTTAGGGATTATAAATGTATTTTATCTGTAAATGATTTAGACAATCCAATTGAAAGTGGAGCATTTGGGCTCAAATTAGAAAATTAAAAAATAAAAGTGACAAAACTAAAACTTAGCTAATCATAAAATGTGTTCAGTAAAGACTATATGTGTATTTTATCTCAAGTTACATTATGTTAAATCAGTAGGATTACTGACAGCAAGAACATATATATGGGATAAAATATATCTATTTATATTAGCTACTTTATTATTATATCATCTTTAATGTATTATCTCATGTGTTAGTACCGATATGAATATGACACAAACACTCTACCACTAAAATTTTTAAAAAAAAATTTGTAAAACACGACATGTGGAGGACATAAAATATATAATTTTATATAAAGATAAAGGGACAAACTTCTCTTCAGTCCACTGTTGTTTGGGCCCGTGGGGCTCACTATGGGTTCCAATTTGATGACCTGAACCGTTTATTTTTTAAGTCACAGTATTTTGATCATTCATAACAAAAGTTAGGTCAATCTGATAATTATAACCGTATTAGTTTGTGACATTTATATGTAAAAAAATGAACGATAAATATTATTTGAAAACTAAACCATCCTTTTTTGGAGAGACAAATACAATATTAGCCATATTAGTTTGTGACATTTATTTGTAAAAAAAGAACGACAAATATTATTTGAAAACTAAACTATTTATGTTTTTGGCAGACAAATACAATAAGCTACCGTAACTACGATTATCAGATTGATTTAAAATGCACGAAATAAAAATAAATAAATAGAACTCAATATAACATGTTTTTTAATTCTACTTGCCACATGTACAAAAATTGATTAACAGCCTTATATGAATTAACTGAAAAAATAAAATTTTTAATTTTTAACTAAAATAAATTTATGACATCATCAAAAAATGGTTATTAACTTGATGATTTATTAATAAAATGAACCATTTATTACGAAATTGGAAACTTCAAGGGACATCATTTGATCTTTGTGTCATTTTAGTAAGTATAGTCTCCATTGACTCGATTTTGACCATAAATTTACAGATTTATCTCAATTTATTCTAATTGCTTATAATTGTTAATATTTTCTAATAAAAAATATGCATATAACTGAACATATGTTATTTTTGAGAGGCAAAATTACAAATTTGCGCAACTCGGTTAGTTAACCTCAACCAATTCAATAATTATTTTTCATCAAAACACTAATGATATTATTAATTGGACCAAATTAACACAAAATTTACAATTAAAAGTCAAAATCGATCTAATTAAAGTGTAGGGACCAAAATTAATATTTATTTATTTTATATAAATTGTTAACAAACTTATTTAAATATAAATAAATAAATTTATTTTTGGTACTTCACCTCACCTCACCTCACCTCATCATCAATTCTCTACCTTTCTCTCTCTTTCTCTTTTTATTTTATTTTATTTTTTTAACAAGGGAAATACGGAAACACGGGAAAGCAAAACTTTCAGCGCGGATAGGTTTTTCGGCCCGTTTGTTTTCAGAGGTAGAATGGAAGGGATTGATAGTGTGAGAATTGTTAGTAAGAGAATTGATAATGAGGGAATTAAGTAAAATTGTGTTTGTTTTGATGATAGTTGTTAATGTAGGATTTGTTAAATTATTTTTATATAAAATAATAAAACAAATAAAAAAATACAAAAACATTAAATATTAATGTTTTTAAAAAAATGCCCAACATGTAAAAAAAATTTATAAAATAAAAATAAAATAAAAAATTTCCCAAAAAAAATAAAACAAATAAAATAATGATTTTTACTTAACAAAAAATACAAAAAATTAAACATTAATGTTAAAAAAAAATGCTAGACTTGTAAAAAATAAAATAAAAAATAAATAAAAATAAAAAATTTCTAGTCCGCCGGACTATTTTTCTAATACCAAGTCCTAGAGGCCCATCCGAATCTCCTTCCTAATCCGGAGCTCACTATCAATCCCCTCCCCATCTCTCAAAACAAACACAATATTAGTGGGTCCCACCACACTATCAATCCCAATCCCCCCTCTAACTCTCCAAACAAAGGAGGCTTCACCTCATCACTAACAATAATTATTATTATTATTATGGCTTTTGGGAGAGGAGAGGTGTGGATAGGTTCTTCAGTTTTCTCAGCCACCAATCATGACATTATCATAGAGTAAAGAATGGAAATTGAATGATTTAAAGCAAATTCATACAACTAGAAAGTTCAACTAGACAATCAATAGGTCACATTGACAATAAGAACAAAGAAATCAAAACGAGCTATGAATCTTTTTGACCTTTGCCTTGATGAAATTTCATACTCCAGCCATGAATGCTGCGGGCACAAAATTCCAATGCAGTGTTATATGCTTTTAAAGCCAATATTGTTCTGTATTAATATAATATAGTGGCTTATCTTCTTGGATGCCTGTTATTTTTATTTTTATTTTCTTCTTTCCTTACTTTGGGTGCGTTTGTGTCCCGAGGAATTGTATAATTTCATTCTGTTTGTATATAGTAATAATAATGAGTGCAATTTGTGTAATGTTTGAATTTTGAATAGTCTAAATCTAGTTGCAAGTTTGGAAATGAGTTGAGATCAAGGTTCTGAAAAGCGGTCGCGGTCGCCGTAACGGTGGCGGTGGCGCGGTTGCGGTTGCGAGGTGTAAAGGCTATAGCGTAACGGTTACGATAACCGGAACCGTGAATTTTTTTATTTTTCGCACAATTTGAAAAAAAAAACTTATCGATACGCACATTTTTTTTCCATGATCATATTTATTGGGTTTTAAAATAAATATTGATCAATTTTTATAAATTTTTAAGTTTGATCCAATATATTTCATATTTTTAAATCACTATAAACTGAGTTTTTTTACATTTTATTTTAATAATTAATGACTTTATATTTTACAAAAAATAATCACTAACTATTATATATAAGATAAACAATGACAAAAGTAAGAGAATAAATAAAAGTTTAAATATATATATATATATATTAATCAAGCCAAATAGATGATGACTACACTTATTATTATTATTTTCAAACAATATATAAATAGACACACACAAACAAAATGGTTGAGTGATAATAGCTGAATAGAATAGCATAGGCCTTACAACTTCAACAAATCAATAACATATTCTTCATCTTCCCTATTTTCTCTCTCTATCTCTTGTTCCTCCATCTCCCATCTTCTCTCTCTATCTCTCTTCCCCCATTTTCAACTTTTTTTTTGTGTTTTTTTTGTGTTTTTTTGAAAGAAGCAATTCGGAACTGTTACGTAACGGTGCGTAACAGGCCGTTACGGCACCGTTACGACCGCTATAGCAGCTGCTACGGCCGATACACCTGTGAATCTCAATCACACTGCAAAAGCGGCCGTAACGGGTGGCGGTAACTACCACAACCGTTACGTAACAGCGTTACGTAACGGTTGCGGCTGCTTTTTAAAACCTTAGTTGAGATACATGAGGTGCTATTTAAAGGCATTGATATTTTTTAATCATTCTTCGTCATTGTAGCCGTATTTTCTTGATTATTCTAGTCTATAGATTTCCATTTTCATGGAGCATACAAACAGAGCATGATGTAGTATTTATACTATAATATGATTGTGCACTTTTGCAATATATAATGCACAAAGTAGATCTTATATATATATATATATATTGAGAGGGCAATTTATATGAAAATTAGGCCGAGCTGGGTAATGGGCCGTTATGAGCCACAATACAAAGGGCTGAGTAAAAAAGGCCTTGGAGGTAGACCGGTCCTAGGAGGCCTTAGAGTTAGTCCGGCCCAAAAGGGCCTTAAAGTTACTCCGGTCCAGGGGAGGCTTGAATCTAGTCCGGTCCCAAAGCCTTAAGGATAGACCGGTCCCAGAGAACCTATTGCTATCTCGGTCCATAAGAGTACTGCGGATAACTCGATCGCCAGGTTGCCACACTCAGAGTTAGTCCGGTCGCGGCGTAGCACAGCTAGCTCGGTCAAGCCTAGCTAATTATTTTGAGAACCGAAGTAAGAGCAGTGAAAGGAAGAACCAAACTTAGTGTAGTTCGGTCTAATCTGCAGCCTAGCATAGCCATGCTTACTTCGGTCGTATTGGAGTTCGGCCATGAAAAAACCATCTCACTTGGTTTAAGCAGTGAGGGGGGTGTTGAAAGATAAGCATTATCTTTCAGGAGTGTGAATCCTAGGAGGACTCTTCATGGAGGAGTAAGAGTCCTACTAGGATTGTGCCACATGGAACATATAAAAGCTCACAACATCACCTATGGAGAGGTAACTGAACTTTGATTCCCGAATACACAGAGCTTTTGTCTACTTGTCTATTTTGCTGACTTAGGCATCGGAGAGGTTTCCGGCACACACCCGCCGGCTAGCTCACGTTTGTGTTTTCAGGGAGTAAAGCGACGACGTTCGGAGGAGTGCAGACTTGATCAACAGGATTATACGAGAAGGTTGATCTCTTTCCCGTACATATATATATACCCCCACTATATATATATTGGTTTGTGTCTGTTGACTCAGCTAAGTTAGTGAGGAATTTAACAGAACAATTATTTTTCTTGCTTGTTTTGTTTTTAGAACAATTAAGCATTACCATTTTATTTGATCAAAATTACAGGCAAACAAATAGTTAACCTGGAATTTAATATTACCTCATCTATACACAACTGCTAAAATACTTAACATTATTTTATTATTCACATGAATGAATACAAAGAGCAGTAGATCAAACTAAAAATCAGTTTGAGAGCAAATCAAACTTTAGCAGTAAAGTTTATCTCACAACAAAAATGGCGGCAGCACTAGTTTGGCCTACTGAGTGTACAACTACTCCCCTCATCCTGGTGGAGGAAATTAAAATAAAAGAAAGAAAAACTCTCTAGAGTACCTGTATGAACGTATATGTCAAAAAATAATGCTATCTTCAACAAATCAATTTTGAAAAACACCTCAAATATTCACATATTCTTCCTCAATCTTTGGCAATACTAAAAATAAAATAAAATTAAGAATGAGTATATTTATGAATGAATAAGAGTAGTATCGATAGAAAATAAGTTAAGAGAGAATAGATTGAGATAGTTTGGTCATATATAACAAAGACCAATAGAGACAGTAGTGAAGAGATATAATACAATGACAATAGATGAAAGGGTAGACCTAAATTGATGTGGGCAAATATAGTAAATAAAGATATAAATCTCCTTAATTTGAATAATCAAATGGTTGTTAATAGAATTGAGTGAAAAAGAAAAATTTATGTAACCGACCCCATTTAATAAGACTTAAGGCTTTGTGTGGTTTAATTTGGTTTGAATTTAGAAGGGGGAAGTTGTAGAATTATCTTCTGATCTATAATTTTATGAGTTTATACTTTTTTCTTTTTCTTTTTTTCTTTTTCTTTTTTGTTCAATATGCTTTGCATAAGTAGTCACACTATACTAGGCCTAGGATTATGAGGCGCTATCCACATTCATCAGATGGAGAATTTAAATTGCTTTTGACTTTTCTCGTATCATCTTCTCTAGATTTAAGTGTAATATCTAAATTTTTGAAAATATATCATTGGCATAACTTTTTTCATCCCTTCAAAAGTTCTAGAAAATCCTTGGCATTTTTCATTTCTAAATTCTAACCTATAGAAAAAAGTTAAAAGTAGTGAAGGGATCCTGATATTGTTAATGGGTACGATTTTGATTATTGTTGATTGATACTTTCAGTTGTTGTTGAATTTTTAAGTTATTTTTTGATATAGTCTAAAGATTTACGGTTGCTACTTTTATATAATTTGTTGTAGCTATAACAAAAAAGGTCTTTGGTGACAAACTCATTTTGTCCCCAAACATCAAATTGTTGTTACCAAAGTGATCTGCAACAAAATAATTTTGTCACCACGTTCGTCGCCTATACGTTGTCGTTGAAAGTAGCTGGTGATGAAAAATTATTTTGTCGCCTATTTTCATTTTTGGTGACGAAAATTTTCATCTCTAAATGTTGCATTTTTCGTCCTCTATAACATCAATTTTGTCACTAGAATTAGATAATATTTTATTTTAATTGTTTTGGCCACGAAATATTGTCACCAAATATGAAAATAAAGGTTTTAGTGACGAAATTTGTCCTCACAAATAATATAGATTAAGGTGACAAAAAAAATCCTCACTAAAATGAGCACAAAACAAAATTCTTCAATGACAAAAAAAAAATTTGTCACCAAATATTTCAATTTAGCAACGAAATATTCAGCAAATGTGACGAAATTATCTGTTTGGAACTATATCATTAGTGACAAAATTATTCGTCATGTTGTTTGAAAACTAATAGCAACGGTTTTTTATTTTGTCGCTAATAATAATTAAAATTTTTAAAAATGAGGGTAATATTTTCAATTTTCCATTTTTCTTTTCATTAAAAATTCCCTGCGCATTTTAATAACCTGTTATTATAGATCAATACAAAAATCTGTTCATTTTCATAAACATCACACTCAAAATGTGTCATAACATCCACAAAAATACAATATCAACTGCAGATTACCAAACACGTCTCCTAATATCCACAAATATATAATATCAAGTGCAGATTACCAAACATATCCCCTAATATCCACAAAAATATAAAATTTACAACGCAACCAAAATACATATAAGGTAATATTAACAAAAACACAAAATGAACAAGCTTCTGCTCTCCAGATTACCAAACACGTCCATATCTAATCTCCAATCTGCAACAAAAAACAAAAAACAAAAAACAAAAAAAGAAAAGAAAAGAAAAGGAAGACAATTATTATCTTATCAATCAAATATACAATTTAACATTTTTCAAGCCTAAGTGTTGGAAAAGTGCATTTTCAACTTAGTTTTCAAACCGGGAGTCCCTTGCTAGTTTCATAAATTTCCACAACTAACATTGGTCCCTCCCGAGATATTCGGCGTGTTCCCTGAGCCTTCTTGTAGCTGTTTCACGATTTTTGCCCTCGATGGCCTATTTTCAAGCCTAAGTGTTGGAAAAGTGCATTTTTCAAATCAGGAGTCCTGTGGTAGTTCCGTAAGTATCCAAAACTTACATTGGTCCCTCTCGAGGTGTTCAGGGTGTTCCCCAAGCCTTCTCGTCACTGTTACACGATTTTGGCCCCCGATGGCCTATTTTCAAGCCTAAGTGTTGGAAAAGTGCATTTTTTGACTTAGTTTTCAAACAGGGGAGTCTCGTGCTAGTTTTGTAAGTTTTCACAAGTTACAATGGTCCCTTCCAAGGTGTTAGGGGGTGTTCCCCAGGCCTTCTCATGGTTGTTTCACGATTTTGGCCCTAACGGCCTATTTTCAAACCTAAGTGTTGGAAAAATGCATTTTTCGACTTAGTTTTCAAATTGGGACTCCCGTGCTAGTTCTGTAAGTTTTCAAAACTTACATTTGTCCCTCCCAAGGTGTTCGGGGTGTTTCCCGGGCCTTCTCGAGGCTGTTTCATGATTTTGGCTCCCGATGGCCTATTTTCAAGCCTAAGTATTGGAAAAGTGCATTTTTAGATTTAGTTTTCAAACCGTGAGTCTGGTGCTAGTTTTGTAAGTTTTAAAAACTTAAATTAGTCCCTCCTGAGGTGTTCGGGGTGTTCCCTAAGCCTTCTCATGGCTGTTTCACAATATTTGGCCCCCGATGGCCTATTTTCAAGCCTAAGTGTTGGAAAAGTGCATTTTTCAAGCCTAGAGTCCCGTACTAATTTTGTAAGTTTTTAAAAATTACATTGGTCTCTCCCGAGGTGTTCGGGGTGTTCCCCAGGCCTTCTTGTGGCTGTTACACGATTTTGGCCCTCGATGGCCTATTTTCAAGCCTAAGTGTTGAAAAAGTGCATTTTTTGACTTAGTTTTCAAATCGAGAGTCTCATGCTAGGTCCGTAAGTTTCCACAACTTACATTGGTCCCTGCCAAGGTGTTAGGGGTGTTGTCGCGCCTTCTCATGGTTTTTTCACAATTTTAGCCCTCGATGGCCTATTTTCAAGCCTAAGTATTGAAAAAGTGTATTTTTGGACTTAGTTTAAAAAACTGTATTTTTCTACATAGTTTTCAAACCGGGAGTTTCGTCCTATATCCATGCATATATTATTATGACTATGACTTATGAAGATGTATTAGATATTTAATTGGTTATGTTTCTTTTTCTTCTTTTTTTCTTGATGTTATATTTCCATTTGACATATATGGGTTTTCAATAATGCTACAATAAATAAAACAATATACATGGGTTTTCAGTAGGTTCACCCGCAACCTCTACCAACAACCCATGCAACAAATATAACATATTCGGGTTTTCAGTAGGTTCGCTTTCAACCTCTTGAGACCATTATGGGTTTTTAGTAGGCTCACCTTTAACCTCATCCACGTGTGTGATTGTGTACATGCGTGTATATATATATATATATATATATCAATGTGTAGAAGATACCTGCTCGTTAATTCCTGTCTAAGGCCTTTGAGAAGTGTCACCTTAAGATCAAACTCGATTACAAGATCCACAAAACTTGAGGCCAAAACATTCAAAGAAAAACACAACATAACTAATAAGTGTTCAAAGAAAAACATTCACCTAAACTTAATTATATTTAACTTGAAGATTACACAAAAGTTATAGTTGTAACAAATCATAAGCAAGCAGTAAAAGAAAAACTATCTTAATCTTGAATCACATAATTTGTTTGCCATAATTAATTTGCTGTTGTCGGAGGATATCCATATGACTCCTGCAGATGTTGCAGAAAATTTAATGCCCAAGACTGTTTCAATGGATGCTGAAACTTGATTGACAATTTGATTGTAGCTCTTAAGATAGAAAAAGGGGAAGCCAGAATGAAAACAAAGGAAAAGGCACACAAAAAAAAAAAAAAAGAAGAAGAAGAAGAAGAATCATTAGGCAAAGAAGTGACAGAGAAGATAAGGAAAAAACAGCTACAGCATAAAGAAAACAGAGGAACTAGTAACTAAAGAAGCAAATGGAAACAGATCATCATCCAAGGAAGATTTGGTATGGAATGAGAGCACACAGGTGAAAGTAAATAAGTACCGAGACCATAAGAGTTTTATCAACTAAGATTACAAGATTTAGGATAGAGAAGAGTGGCAAAGCTTTTGTCTCTTTATACCAACAATATTAATTGTAGTAGTCCAATCCAATCTTTGAGAAAACTAATATACCATAAAGAAAAGGGCAAGCAAAAAATGAAGGTGGTAATTCGATAGTGCCTAAGAACTCATGCCTAATTCGATAGTAAGGTAGTTTGTCAGCTCCAAATCACATCAGATGCCTAATTTGATAGAAATATAGATTTTCTTACCCCTTCAGTTTTAACGATTTTAAGGGCATAATCAAGAGGACCATTGTATCTACTGGACAAGAAGATACAATTTAATTTATTGTATTTTCATTGACCTTTTGGATCAAAATTCACAGTGTTTATTTACAAACTTCATCGAGATAAATAGACAATGTTTCATTGAGAATTATTCAAATTAAAAATAAAAAAAAATTCCCAATTTGTTGAAAGTATGAAATAAGATCAAATTCAATATGATAGAAACTTTTACACTAGAAACAATGTTCCACTGTCAAGCCTTTTACCATGAGAATGTTCATACAAGGGGAAAAAAGATGATTGGCAATAATGGGGTTGGTGCAATGCAATCATATTCTCAAATAGGTCAATAACAAAGCTTTGTATTTTTGAGAGATCAAACCTGGTCTAGGCTAATATTGGTGGTTACTCAATAATACCTGCTTCAAGCAAATCTAAGGTTTGGCATGTTCACAATTCAGTTCCTTTGTAGTCCTTTCAGTAATACTCGAGACGGACAAATGTTGAAAAAGAACTTCATTCTCAATTTATATATTTCTGGGGAAGTGTCAAGGTATCACAGTATAATAGATTACATGGAAAACATCTAATCCATCTGAACAATGGTAACAACATAGTAATAACTGATGATAATCTTTACAAAGTGTCAAACACACAAAAATTAACACAACAGCAATTAGCTACAAAAGTCTAGTAGTTTCTTGACAAATAAACCGTGAGCCATCTTTGTCACTTGACTGAAAATCCATTCCTCTTGCTAATCATTCAGAACATATTATAAATAGGCAAAGGCAACTGAATTTTAAATTTAACAACATAATAAATTTCTAAGCAACACTAACATACTAGCCAAAGAGATAGAGAAATTGAAGATCAGATAAACAAAGCATGGATGAAGATGAAGATGAAGATGAAGATGAAGATGAAGATGAAGAGAGAGAGAGAGAGAGAGAGAGAGAGATTCATACCACTGGAGTTGCGACTATAGCGAGCAAGAGAGCGAGAGAGACTGTTCATGAATGTCATGATTCATAATTCGTGACAGTGAGAGGGCTAAGGCATTGCTATATAACAAAAAGAGAACATAAATAAAAGAAATAGGAATAATAAATTAGGATTCATTTATTTGTGAAAGTAAAAGGGCTAAGGCATTGCAAATGTTATTTTTTGCGACGGTTAAATAGTCGGTCATAAAAAATAGACTCAAAAAGTCTTTTTTTTCTAGTAGTGTTCGCTCTGTGAAACTGCCTCTGGCCCTAATTCGAGTTTGAATTTGCAAAATCATTTCAAATTGAGTCAAATCTGATGGATTTGAACCATATTTGAACCAATTTGAAACCCTAGCAATATGAATTGAACTAAAATTCCTTTTAATTAAGTTCCGGACTACGACGAATTCATGTGTGAAAGGTGCGAACATGTTTCCTGAATTAGTTTTAAATCTAAGTCGAATTGTTAACAACATTTTCAGACATAGAGAGAGAGAGAGAGAGAGAGAGAGAGAGAGAGAGAGAGAGAATACGGGCAGTAGGACTTAGAGAAGATGACGATGGAGTGGGACGTTGTTGCCACTGTCCTTACGCGTCGCCGCTACTCGTAGTCGCTCTATGCCACCTTGCTGCTCTACACCGTTGAGTAAGTGAGAGAAAGACGATTGAGACTGAGTGAGCGCGCGAGAGAGAGAAAGAGAGAGATGCCGTTGAAAGAGAGAGAAAGAGAGAGAGAGAAAGAGATGAGCAACTGAGAGAGATGCTGCCGCTGTTGCACGCCACTACCTCTACTGCCCTATGTCATTAAGAAAGAGAGAGAGAGAGAGAGAGAGAGAGAGAGAGAGATGAGCGCGACTGAGAGACAGAGAGACAGATGAGCGATTGTGAGCAAGAGAAGAAAAAGAAAAATGAGGGGAAATTTTGGAAATAATTTGTTGTTTTGTTTTTATTTTTTTATTTTTTTTGCAGACGTGGCAAATAGACGGGTTTGAATGACTCAAAATAGGTTTTGTATTAAAAATTTGTTTCAATTTTTGAAAAATTATTTTTTGAGTTTTAATTGTTTTTTTTATTTTTAGTGAAATTTTTCAATATTTAATCAATTAAAATATATTTTAATCAATTAAAAAAATGATTAAAATATTTAAAAGGTTCACTAAAAATTAAAAAAATAAGGATTGAAACTTGAAAAATAGTTTTTGAAAACTGAAACCAAACAAAATCAATTCAAACTCACCTATTTAATAAAGGGGTTTAAATGGGTTCGATGGAGGTGGAGTGCTAGTGGTAGTGGTAGAGGAGTGGTGTTGGTAGTGGAGCGGCGGCGGTGGAAGTGGAGTGGCGGCAATGGTAGTGGTAAAGTAAGGCAATGGCGGTGGAAGAAAAATGGTAGCGACGGCGGTGGTAATGGTAGTGGCGGGGTAGTGGTAGTGGTGGTGGTGATGTAAGTAGTGAAGAGGTGATGTTGGTAGTGGTGGTAATGCAGTGGCGGGGGCGGCGGTGATGGAGTAGCGACAGTGGTGGTAATGGTGGTGGTGAAGTAGTAGCGGTAGTGGTGTAAAGGTAATGGTGGTGGTGGTGGTGGTGGTAAAGTGGCGGCGGTGGCAGTGGTGGTGGAAGAGAGTTGGTGGCGATAGTGGTAGAGTGGTGATGGCGATGGTGGAAGATAGGTGGTGGTAGTAGTGATAGTAATTGTAGAGTGACAGCGGTAGTGGAGTAGTGGCAACAGTGGTTGTGGAGTAGTGGCGGTTGTGGCGATGGAAGTGGAGAGGTGGTGGTGGAGTGGTGGTAGCAATAGCGGCGGTGGTAATGGATCCGTGGCGGCATAGATGGTAGTAGTGTTGGAGTGCTGGCAATGGTGGTAGAAAAATTCATTTAAACAGGTACTCATATCTAACCCAAAGAGGGCTTTGCAAAAGAGGAACTGATTTTGGAAAATAAAGAGGGCTTCTCACTTATAGCATGAAACGACGTCGTTTTGCATAATAAAATTATAGGAGATAAAATTATTTCCTCGCGGAAAATTTTTTACAATGGTGACAAAAATTTTGTTTCTAAAATGGCGCTCAAATATTCCGTGAAATTTTCCAAGGGCGGGAATTTTTTTTGCAACAAAAAATAAAATATAGAGACGAATAAAATTTTCGTTACCAATTGTTTTATTGATTTTAGGCATTTGGTGATGAAATTTGGTTTTTTTCTCGCTACAAAATATTACAATTGGAGATGAAAATCTTACTTTTATCTCTAAAAACATGTATATATTTGGGAAATGATTTTTTTTTTCATCATGGTGT
Source organism: Camellia japonica (assembly GCA_030407325.1). Lineage (NCBI taxonomy): Eukaryota > Viridiplantae > Streptophyta > Magnoliopsida > Ericales > Theaceae > Camellia > Camellia japonica. The sequence continues at coordinate 86,951,278 of JAPPVO010000031.1, forward strand.
TTTCATCACCAGCAGACCTTTTTTGTTGTAGTGTAGTGTAGTGAAACAATTAAGTGATTAAATCATGATAATTGATTTCCAAAATATTTTTGTTTCTTTTCACTAAAAATATATATATGTGTGTGGTGTATCCAAAATATATAAAAGTAGACAAGTTGTATGTGGCTTTACTTATCATTAGAGAAATGCATATCACTTTCAGTTATGAACATGTTCACTCTAGCATTTTGTATATAATTTTTTAAATATTATTTATTAATTGTAATACATATTTTTACTTACGTAGTTAAATCTTGATTTATAAGTTGGACATATAGTTTGTAACGCCCCCCAAAAAAATAATGCCATAAATACATCCATGAACATATATAAAGGATAACATAAATTAGAGTAAATAGTCCTTGCATTTTCTGAAGTTAAAGATACAAGAGAGTTTAACAAAAAGTAAATGCCCTATTGGCTTACACCTTTCCAAACCTTGGCTTGGTTACAACAAAATGAGCTTCGCTCAGTACAGATTTAGCCCTAGGCTATACGAAATAAACAAAATATGAAGCTCTTGCTTCTCAAGGGTCCATCCAATGCTATTGTCTTGGAGGAGGCATACCTTCATTACCTGAAAATGTTATTCCCAAATAGGGTGAGCCATAGCCCAGCAGAAATCATCTAACACAATATATCAAACTTAGCAAAGATATAAGGGCAATTGCATAAATAATGTTGGTGCAAAACCTTTCATGACTACACAAACGTTCATCAATTATCCACTCAAAGCCTTAATCCGTTCACTTATTTGTCTCCATCCACGATTCACTATCATTATTCTTCAACAATTAAACTGAGACTACAACTCAATAAATTTCAAACCATACAACACATATGCATAAAACACGTTCAAACTTTCCATTTCACACGGATATTTCGTCCGCAGCGGGGGCAGGCGTCAAACGGGACCCATGTAAACGTAGGCTATATACAAGCGCTACAATTGCCATTTTACGGATATTTCTTCTGCGGGCTAGGCACCCATGTATAATTTCGAGACTTTCACCTAGGACATCCGGCCCAACTTAATTATAGTGGCCAACCCCTTTCTCTCCCAACCAAATATCCATGATATGCAATTGTATTAATTAAAAAGATAATTCAAACATGAAACACATCGCCCTTTCCATTTCCAACAAACATATATATACAATGTAGATTAATCACGTCATATTCAATGACAACCATCAAAAGATTAATTTTCAGTTTACCTAATCCGCATGCAATTTCTACAACAATCAAAGTTATCCTCCACTGATAGCCAATACAGTTATCTCTAGACAGAATATTCAATCTCAAACAAATAGTTTTAAGTCAAAAACTTCCAAAATAGTAAGTTAATATATAACCAATTCCACCATTTATATCATATCCTCTCAATTTCACATTTCCAAAGCAAATTCCAATTTTTGTATAAAATAATAGTTTGACCCAATTAGGGCGATTTCCCTCTTTTCCCAAATATTAGCCAAATGCCAAAATCATCAAATTAGACCTTGTACAACAACATTTTCAAACCCCGCAAGCATCAATTTCATCTACACCCAAAACCCCTCTTGGTATCTTATGCTTCAAGCCCTAAATTTGTTTAAGATATCCCCAAATCACCCAATTGTTACACAAGAGAAAATAACTAAGCTAAATGTCATATAAAAGTGTAGAAAGATCCCTACCTCAAAGGAAGAAGATGAACCACACAAGAGGTAAACTCCTAGAGTGCCGAAACCCACTCCTTTTCAGATCAAAACAAAGATCTTGACGAGCTCTACCTTTTTCTCAAAGGCACTAGGGTGGAAATCCCAATGGACCTAGATGAAATCCTAGAGAGAAGGTGGATTCTAGAGAGAGAAGCTCAAGAACAAGCTTTTTGGTGAGTTTTAGAGAAGGAGAGAGAGAAGAAAAAATGATTCAAAATGTCATCTTTTTAGACTGAAATACACGCAGTCCGCTCGAGCGTGGAAAGCCCAGTAGAGCGTCAGACACAAGGTTCCGCTCGAGCGTGAAAGTGGACGCTCAAGTGTCCGATGCACATTTCCAGTATTTCAGACCTGCAAAAAGAAAATACTGAGAGTTGACGATTCCCGCTCGAGCGCAAGAATGGCCGCTCAAGCAGAGGAGCAAAATTGTGTAGCTCGCTCGAGCGGGGAAGCAAAAATCTTGGGCATCACAGGTTTGAAAAAGAAACACAACCAACATGTTCCAAACGCACAGTCACAACCCGAAAGCCAATTGTAAAGGGATACAAGGGGAATAAGAGGTAAATAACAATATGAAAACATTAACCCGAGTCCGGAATACAATAGATAACGGGTCAAAACCCGGAATCGCTATATAGTTGTTCTAAAAAAGTATCATTAAGCCAATAAAAACAGTTGCAATCAGAATACTTAAAAGTACAAACCTATCTAAAGAAGAAGAATTAGGACCTAGCTATTGAGAGGTACATGGATTCCTCATCTTTTAGCTTTGATTGGCTCTCGAATTGGCCTATGTCTAAGTCAAAAATGGAAATCTTGTTCCAGCGTTCAAGTGCCAATCAAACCTAATGAGAGTTTGATCCGAACATATGGACTTATCAAAACAATTGGACAAGCTATTGGGATTCATGTTGCTTGGTCTGCTCCATTTGTAGTATATTATTAATAAATTTATATTAACTTAATATAGCTTTTAATACCTTTATATGTTTTTGTTTTGGATGTAGATTTCGCAAGTTATAGATGCTAGTCGAGAATATTTCTATAAGTGAGGTTGAGAATTTGAGGACTAAGTTTATTTGGTAATTTGTCTCTGTAAAAGATAGATATAACTATGGTTTTTGAGAACTTACATTTAGTTTGTCCATGGTTGGAATAATTTTTTTTTTTTTTTTTTTGACTTTATTAATGTGGTAGAATGTTTTATAATTTTAATTATGATTTAAATTTATATCTTTAGACCAAAAAATAATTGTGTTTTGAATTTTTGTTTGTTTGTTTGTTTGTTTGTTTTGTTTTTGATGTGATGATACTATGGTGATAATATTTGTTTATTATTATGGAAATATTACAGGATGAATGGATGTCAAATTGTCAATGTAGAATGTGACAATTAACATTTAATTTTTTTTATAAAATAAATAACAATTTTTATAGGCATTTATGCATGCTTATTTGTGGCTTTTAAGAGTTTTGCTAAAAAGAACATATAAGTGGTATTTCATAGTAGTGGTAGCAGCTTTGCAAAATATCACTTGAATAAGTTTTAATAGCACTTATATCCATTTATGGCACAAATAAAGTGTCAAATACTAGTACTTTGAGCCGCCACTAAAAGTTAGGTTTGATGACATTTATAAAAGTTATTAAAAATATCAATTATGGCGTAATAAGCGTCATTAAAAAAGCATAGAGTGACATTTTTAAGATTGTAAGTCTTCTTTAATCGCGTTTGGTAGTATCACAAATAGTGTCTATCGTGACATCAAAGTGTCATTGAAAGCTTTTAACCTTGATGGTTTAATGACACTTACAAGTGTTACTGATGTGTCACTAGTATCTATTGTGGCATGGATATAAATGACATTTGTTCAAAATGTCACAAAACTAAAAAATATTAAAAGAAAAGTAGTTTTATCACACTTTCTAATGTCCCTGAATTAAGAAAATATTGTAATATAATATAATGTTGACACGTGAAATAGTACATAAAAATTATAGGGTAAATTTTAAAAATGGTCCATGTAGTTTACACGATATGTCAATTTGGTCCCTGTTGTTTCAATTTGTTCAATTTTGCCCCTTAATTTAACAGATTGTGTCATTTTAGTCTAATAAATAACGGCTATTAAGTTTGATAGACGGAAAATTTACACAATGTGTCAATTTAGTCCATGTAGTTTACACAATGTGTCAATTTAGTCCCTGTAATTTTAATTTACTCGATTTTGACAGGGACCAAATTGATATATTGTGTAAACTACAGGGACCAAATTGACAAATAGTTTGACTTTACGTCTGCCAAACTTAATAGCCGTTATTTATTGGACCAAAATGACACAATCCGTTAAATTAAGAGGCAAAATCGAACAAATTGAAACAATAGAGACTAAATTGACATATCGTGTAAACTATAGGGACTATTTATATAATTTACCCGAAATTATATAACGATGTAATAAATACAGCATTCCTCATCATATTACATAGTATTGGAAAATTTTATATGGTGGAACCTTCCAACAGCATACAACTGTACGAAGAAAGAGTCCACTGTAATATCAGACCTTGCTGCGCTACTGGACAATCTGTCAAAAATCAATTTCTGAATTGTCTCTTTTTTAGAAAAAAATTTAATTTTAATTCTGAAAAATAAAAATAAAATACCCTTAAAGACCAAAACCGATTAAAACAACGTTTTGTTCAATTACATGGGATTATTAGACTTTCTTATCTTTTTTCAGGACTTTTTATGCAATATTCTTACGGATTAAAAGTCTCCTAAATTTTTTAAAAAAGAATAATGTTAGAGACTTACACATTTGACTTACAAATTCATTCACAATGATTTGACAAGGGAATGGAGCCTCAATTATTAGGTATGTAACAAATGGAAAGTTGACATCATATCAATGTAGATCGAATTGTGAAAGTTTTTTTGGAGGTCTATAACATTTTCATTTAAAAAATTGACAAAAAAAAAAATCCATTAAAAAAAGGAAAAATTACATTAACACTATGTTAGTGTAAAATATTTACAAACAAGTGAAAAATATTATAAATATTAATAATTATAATTATAATTATTTTAAATTTTTTTTATAAATAATTTTTGCTGCCCCCACTGATTGGTTATTCCTCCTTAAAAAAAAAAAAAAAAATAAAAAAATTAAAAATTGGTTCAAATATTCTAATTTCTTTGCCGTGTCAAAATGCCACAAGAGGAAGAATTTGGATCATCGGCCGCCCTACCTGGCAGCCCTACCCGGCAGCCCCCCAAAACGACGTCATTTTGGGGTTTTTTTTTTTCTTTTCTTCTTCTTCATTCTTGCTTTCTCTCTCTTCGAAACCAGAGGGGAGGGGAGGGGGAGAAGAGGGAGGAGGGAGGGGGAGGAGCGAGCTCGCCGTCGCAGCTCGTCGCCTCGCCGCCGGCCGTCGCAGCCGTCCGATCGTCGCCCGGTGCAGCTCGTCGCAGCAGCTGCACCGCCGTACTGCCGTCTCCTCCGCCTCCGCCTCCTCCTCCTCCTCCTCCTCCTCCTCCTCCTCCCCCCCCACTGGTTATGGCCCCCTCCAGTCCGGTCCACCGGCGACTCCCTCTTCTTCTCCCTTCCTCTCTCTCTTCTTCCCCTTTCCTCCCCCTCTCTCTCTTCCCCTCCCTCCCCTCTGCTTCTGTTCAAACAAGGAAGAAAAAGAAAAAAAAAAAAAAAAAAGGAAAAAACCCCCAAAACGACGTTGTTTTGGGGGCTGCTGGGACGGCCGCCGAAAAGGGCGACCGAGGATCCTTGCTCCAAGAGGAAGTTTTGTGACATGAAAGTGATCTGTGCATGTACATGTCTCTGTTTATAGGTTTCATCACAAACAAACATATAGAGTTCTAGATTTTGGACCTAGTTATTATTGACTATTCTTCATTTGGAGAAAGTGCCTATCACCTTTTTTTGGTTTTTATATAAGTGCCTATCACCTTTATATTTGCTTCTTTGTGGACCATTTAGGCTCTGTTTGGCAAGGGTTTTTGTGGCTATTTTAGCCATAAAAGATAAAACAAGCTATTTTAGCCACAACAAATAAAATATCACATCCAACCCATAATCATTACACTCTTCTCTCACAAAAAAAGTCAAAAAAACCTAAAAGCCAAAAAGTCCTTCCCAAACCAAACTTTTTAGCTCAGGTTAAAATATTCAAAAAAGTCAAAAAATCAAAAAGCCAACCCACTTTCCAAACGAAGGCTTATTAATATTATGGTATAGATTTAATCGTGAGTGGACGATTGAGATGGTATGTTAGATATGCTAGAATTAATGTTATGTCTATCATCTTTTTTATATTCAGTCGTATTATACATTAAGGCAAAATTTATTAAAAAAAATATAATTAAAAAAAAATGAAAAGTAAAAAAATAATTATAAAAATATAAGTGATTTGTGCATTAAATTTATACAAATAAATATTGTAAGTTAATAGATTTTGCAATTATTTTTTTTCTATTTCTCACTTTTTTGATATTTCCTCAACTTACCAGTTAATTGCTACTCGCTAATGTGGTCTCAAGTTTTGCACGTTTTGTCTTGAGCATGACTTATTAAGAGTATCAAGAGCTCGCTAGCTAAATTATAGCTAAACTAGTCAAACTCAAGAAAATTCTCTTTCGCAGATTAGCTAAAATAATTTTCTGAGTACTGGCTATTTTTATTAAGCCACTATTTACTAGTTACTTTTTATTCTTAAATCATTTTCTATTTTCTTTCTCTCTCATAAAAACATTAAATGAGCATTATAAAAAAAGTTAACTGAAACAAAAATGTTAGAAATCTTAAAAATTCTACTAAAATTTCTACTAATATCTCAATGGGTGTAGGACCCACATGGTGTGGGAGACCCATCTGAGACTTTTGATACAAATTTTAATAGAACATGTGAGTCCTATATCCATGTGAAATATTTTGTAAAAAAATTGGTAAAACTTTTAGAATCTCTAACTAAAATAAGAATATTGTTGAAGTTTATGTTCAAAAAATAATAGCTAAAGTAATAGCGTGGGATTTTGCTAAATACTTTGACTAGTATTTTTGGAGATGCCTTAAGAAGAAAACTTGAGGAGAAAAATCTATCATGAAAATGTATAATAAAAAAAATTTCTTAAATGATACCAATTTTGGACTTACAAATATGTATATATTGGAAGTGACCATACACAAAATTAGTGTGTTAGAATTGATTTTTTTTTTTTTTTTGATACAAACACAAATATGACACAACTTGATGACATAAATATTAAATGGGTTAGCTTAGTGAGAATTGATGTATATTTTGTTTTATTTATTTTTATATCTTCACATCATTTATATTCTTTTTAGTCACTATAAATTTACAAAAAGTTGCCACAGACGGAAGTTTTGTGACATGAAAGTGATCTCTGCATGTACATACCTTTGTTTATAGGTTTCATTACAATCTAACATATAGAGTTCTAGATTTTGGACCCTGTAATTATTCACCATTCTTCATTAAGAGAAAGTGCCTATCACTTTTATATTTGCTTCTTTGTGGATCATTTATTAATATTATGGTATAGATTTAATCGTGAGTGGACGATTGAGATGGTATCTTACATATGATAGGACTAATGTTATGTCTACCATCTTTTTATATTTAGTAGTATTACACATTAAGGCAAAATTTATTGAAAAAAAATATAATAAAAAAAAAGTAGAAAGTAAAAAAATAATTATAAAAATACAAAGTGATTTATACATTAGATTTATACAAAAAAATATCGTAAGTTAATAGATTTGCATTTATTTTTTTTTTCTATTTCTCACTTTTTTAATATTTCCTCAATTTACCGATTAATTGCTACTCGCTAATGTGGTCTCAAGTTTTGCACGTTTTGTCTTGAGCATGACTTTTTAAGAGTATCAACAAAAAACTAGCTAAATTATAGCTAATCTAGTCAAACTCAAGAAAATTCTCTTCGGCAGATTAGCTAAAATAATTTTGTGAGTAGTGACTGGCTATTTTATTAAGCCACTATTTGCTAGTTACTTTTTATTCTTAAATCATTTACTTTTCTTTTTTTTCTTTTTCTCATAAAAACATTAAATGAGTATTATTAAAAAAAATTAACTAAGATAAGAGTATTGTTGAAGTTTATGTTAAAAAAATAATAGCTAAAGTAATAGCGTGGGATTTTGCTAAATACTTTGACTAGTATTTTTGGAGATGCTTTAAGAAGAAAACTTGAGGGGAAAAATCTGTCATAAAAATGTATAATAAAAAAAATTTCTTAAATGATACTAATTGGGAGTGAAAATTTTTGACACAATACAATTCAAATCATACACGAAATTAGTGTGTTAAAATTGATTATTTTTTGACACAAACACAAATACGACACAACTTGGTAATATGAATATTAAATGGGTTAGTTTAGTGAGAATTAATAGATATTTTATTTTATTTATTTTTATATCTTCACAACATTTATATTACTTTTAGTCACTATAAATTAACTAAAAGGGAGGTTGATATAATTATCTCAAAGTTGCTTAACTTGTTATATATTTTTTAAACCCTTGTAATTTTTCTAAAATAAATTTGTAGTATTTATTTTTGTTAAATTAATTTTTAGAAAAATATGTATTTTAAAAAATCGACCAAACATGCTGACATTTTTTTTTTTTTTTTTTTTTGTGTTTTTTTTTTTCTTGTGGTCATTCTGCCTAGTTCTCTTGGAAAGGATTAGGGACCTTTTCATCATCTTAGATTATCATCCAAATTTTTTTTTTATTTTTAATAATTAATTTACATTGCAAGGCAGAGGTAGAATAAATTATTTTATATGGTCCAATTACAATCATTGGATAATAATACAGATAAAGATTCTCTTCTATTTTTTTTTATTTTTTTATTTTTTTTGTTACAATGATTTTGTTGAGTTTTTTCCACATCAACAAAATATATAATTAAATAATTTAAATTTAAATGTAAAATTAAAATAAAATAAATTTTTATTTTTATTTTTACTAACTACACAATCTAAACAAGGTCCCACTTTTTTTATTTGTAACGTTTAAGACATGCTTTACTTTTGTTGTCCAAAGTGGGATGCCATTGGAAGTTACAAAGGAATGAGTCTGAGCAGAGGAGGAGCGGAAATTATTAGAGGGTAAGTTATTAATTATAATTTTTTATGTGAGATTTATTAAAAAAATTATTTTTCAAGTATTTGTATCCTAATTAGTTCATAAGATATTTTTTTATTTTAATAAATCTTATTATTTGAACATTTGACCTACCAAATCCTAATTCTCATATTTGAAGTATTTTATGGATATTTCTACCTTTATAAATATTTTTTGCACGGTTAGCAATTTGGTGATGTGAACATTCATATTTTACAATGTGAATATTCACATTGACCTGTAAATGTTCACATTGACATGTTAATATTCACACTGATGGTGTGAATATTCACATCGACGGTGTGAACACTCACATCACGGAACATTCATATTGTAAATGTGAATATTATTAGAGGTATTTTTGTAACTATGTCACCCATAGGACTTATTGAAATATAAGAAAATAATGTGGACTAAATGGAACAGAAGTAGTTAAAAAGGGATTTATGAAAAAGTGCCCTATTTTTTATTTTTTTTAAAAAATCATGAGCAAAATTAAGATAATAATAATTTTATGAGATAAATTTAAATATAAAAAATTACATATTCATTATTAATAAGTATAAATCAAAATTCTATAATAGTGTGGAATAGTTCAGTATGGGATGATAATGCAAGTTTGCAATTTTAGCACAAAAAATTATGGATCAAAATTCCTAATTTTAAAAAATAAAAACACATAATTTATAGCACGAATTATTATAAAATATATTTAATTTTTATTTGACAAAAAAATATTAAAAAGATGACATTACTTATAAATGATGTGTTTTAAATGAAATTATTAAACAGTCTTAGAGTGTCACATGGCATTGCCTACGTAATGCTCAAAGTATAGAAAATCACAAATCACACTAAGTAATATGTCAAATACTTGAAAATAGTGAGTTCATTATATCCAATCTATAATACAATAAATCCTTAGCCAAAAAACAAGTGAAGAACAAAAGAGAATGCATTTTATACATGACAATAACAAAACAAAACAAAACAAAAATTCAAAATTGAGAGAGGGCCACGTGATCCCCTGGCCCTGCTGTGCCTCCACTCCTAAGTAGGAAGGTCGTTGATAGGGGTGTCAATCTGGCTCGGCTTGGCCCAGCCCATGTCGGGCCTCCTGGGCTCCCGGCTCGGCTCGGCCCATGTTGGGCCTGGCCGGGCAAGCCCATGAGCCAAAAAATTAGGCCCATGCCCATGCCCAAGCCTAGGCCTAGGGGTATTCGGACCTTGGACGGGCCAGTGGGCCTGGGCCTAGCCTTGGGCTTGGGCAACCCTGGCCATTTTTGTTTTTTATTTTTTTCTACTAAAATTTTATTATTTTTCACTAAAAAAAAACACTGGGTCTTGGGCGAGCCGGGCCTTGAGTAGGCCTTAAGCAGGCCGATGGGCTAGATCACGAGCCGGGTCAGGTTTCAAAATGATAGCCCAGGCCCAAGCTCAAGGGCTCGGGCCCTGGCCCAAACGAGCCGGGCCCACCCCAGACCGCAGGCGGATTTCGAGCCGCCCACAGACCACGGGTCATTTTTACACTCCTAACTATTGAGGATGATGGTGGCCAGTGACCACTACCCATCAACCATTTTTTATTCTTCTGAGGTTGATAACCAAGTATTTCTTCAATCTTTCTTAGTGCAAAACAATCTATGGATTACGGGAGTTTTTAAATTGAATTTTTGTGTTTTTATAATTTAATTTAATATTTAAAATTGAATATATTAATCTTGTTTGATAAGATAAAATTACGGAGAGGTTGTTCATATGTTTTTGTGTAAGAGTTTAAAAATAACGAAAGTTAAATTGGTAGGTAAGATTCCTAAAATTTAAAATTGTAGAAGAATAAGGAAAAATTTTGATATATGTGGACCAAAATGTCAGAAATTCTAGGTAGTGTTTTGTAAAATTTTAGAATTATGATTTGAACAGAGAGTTGTATTTTCAATTTGTGAGTTTTGAAATTATGATTTGAAAGGAGAAAATTTGTTTAGTTATAAGTTTTGATAAGAGTTTTGAATTTTTGATGTGACATATGAAAAAAGAAAATTTATTTGGTTGTGAGTTTTGAAAAGAGTTTTCAATACTTAATTGAAAAACTTATAACTCATAACCAAACACACAACTCAAAACTCTATTGAAAATTCTATTCAAAACTCAAACCAAACTCTTTTTAAAATTCAATTCAAAAAAATAATTTGTCATTTTGGTCTAAAAAAATAATTTCTATATTTAAAAAATATCAAAAACAAATATAATTTTTTTTCCCAAATAACAGGTAGCAATTGGCAATTGCAAAAAAAAAAAAGAGTTACTGTTCCGGACGACTTGCCCGACATCCGGGAGGATGTCCGGGCGGACAACCGGGTAGACCAAAAATTCAAAAATTATGTTTTACCAAACATGTACGAAAGAGAAGGTATGTACGAAAAGGTGAGAGCTTTACTTGGAAGGAGTTTTGCCAAACGTAAAAGAGAAGTGTGTTTTGAAATGTGTGATGGAATTAATTTTTGAACAGCCCATCTAAACAGAGGCTTCAAGAGAAGGGGTGGAATTATGATTAGAGTGCTGCACCAAATACAACCCTAATTTTTTTTCTCTGACTTCTTATGAGCTCTCTTTCTCTCTCCGGCCACATTCACTGATGCTCATCTACTACCATTCTATAGCGACCCCGGTCTTTCCCCATTTGGTTGTTGTATCCGGAGTTGTCATCCTTTAATTCCTTGTTATTTGAGTTATAGGACGTATTGGGCAGGTTTGTTAGAGGTTGAGAGTGTTTGAGAGCAAATGGTTGCTGCCCAGAATTTTGGTCCTTCGCTCGAGCGAGGAGTTAGTCGCTCGAGCGAGCTCTTCGTTTTGGTACTTCGCTCGAGCCAGGGTGTAGACACCCCATTTTTGACCAACCTTAAGACTCAGACGTCATCGATTGAGCGCTCGGTGATGTTGCATATTGTGCTCATTCAGAAGTCTCAGAGTCGCGGCCGTGCGCCCTGCCTTTGGACTTCCGAACTCTCTTCTGTGCCTTGCCTCGGTTTGCGAACCAGACTCGGTTTTCTCTGTTTTCTTTCCTGAGGGAAGGGAGAGGTCCCGTAGACCATATCTCAGTGGCCGTGGGCTACATTTCGTGGCCGTAGGCCATTTTGCCCATTTCGGAGCCCGGTTCCCGGTTTTCGGAGCCATCAGGCCGTGTGCCTCGGTTCGGGACCACCCAACCATATCCGATTCCTCCGATTTTTGGCATGCATCTCATTTACTCCCTTTCGAGGGACACTGGGGTCTTAGATACCCACTTCGTGGCCGAATGCCACTTTCGGTGCTTAACAGCCTATTTTCGAGACCCCGAACTACGTGTTTTGGTCCCCGAGCATTCGTTTTGCATCGGTTTTCGTTCATTTTTGGCAGGTACCTCTGTTTTATCACCAGGAAGATCACTGGAGGGTGGGAGGCCAGCAATTGTCTCAGCAAGCAGTTATGCTCCTCCGGCGCCCCCGGCGCCCGTTTTTCTCACTTCCGGGCTAATGTTGAACACCCTAGGGCCATTTTCTTCAAGCCAAAACCACATATTTGTGTTGTACACACATGGGAGGACCCTAAAAACATATGGCCGGCCAATAACTCCAATTGAACCTTTTGAACCCCTCTTTAAATTGGCCTATTCTCTCTCATGTTTTAGAGTTGTCAAATTTGAACCACAGGGTTGTGATCAGGAGACATGGGAGGACACCAATACTTGGTGGCCGGCCATTAATTCACCTTGACCCTTTTGACCCTTTTTCCGGCCGGCCATAGGGGGTGGCCGGCCAGCCACCTGCAACAAAGTTAGCTGGCCGGCCATGCTCCTTGGGAGGTGTGTCTTACAGCTGTGTAGCTGTTTCCCCCAGAAAAGATCTGTATCCGGGGGATATTTTGGAGGGGAACACTTGGGTGCATTTCCCTCCACCTTTGCCCTCCTCTTTTGGTCCATATAAGGAGCCTCCCAACTCTTAGGCTAGGGTTAGAAAAAACTCTCTTAAGAGCTTAGATACATATCTCTCTCCATCTCTCTCAAATCTTCAAGTTTTGGTTCCATCTCTTCATCACCACCAAGCACCACCACCACCACTCCATTTCCAGCAGCAAAGGGAGCTTTTCAGAGGCTTAGAAGCAACATTTCTTAAGCCAAGAAGCAAAGAAAGACTTGTCTACAAGGGTAAGTTCTCATTTCCCTTTTTGTAGCACTTTCTTGCCTCTTTTCTTAAGCCTATTTTCTCACTGTTTTAGGCTCAGACCTTAACTGAAACTAGGTCTATTTTGAGCTATTCTTCATGTTTGTTCAAGGGCTCAACTCTGTTTGAGCCCTCTATGGTGCACTTGTTTCAATATCATCTTGTATGTCAATATTTTGCATGCTTTTTCTAGCCTATGAGTGATCTGTTTTCGAGCATAATGTAAACTGTGAGTGGGCCTATTGTGAGCCCCTCTTCAACATTGAAGAAGGGCTCAACCCTGTTTGACCTCTCTATCATGCACTTGCTTCATAATGTCTCATATTTACCGTAAATTTGCATGATTTGTTTGACCTACATGTAGTCTGTTTGGAGCATGTCATGAACTGTGAGTAAGCTTATTTTGTGTCCCTCTACAACATTTTAGAAGGGATCAACCTTTTTGGGGGTCTCCATGATGTGCTTGTCTTTATACCCCTCTTTGACCCCCATTTTTGCATGCTTTTTTAAGCTTATCTAGCTTCTGTTTTAGGCCATCATCAGAAATGGAAAGAGTCATATTTTGATCTTCTTGACATATTTCATTAAGGGTCTTTGCTGGTTTGATGAATGTTTAGGGTACCTCATGTTATAGCCTTGTGTATCCTAGTTCTTGCATGGCATTTTTAGCATGTTTTCATACTGAGTTGGGGGATGTCATATACTGTAAATGTTCATATTTTTAGTCCCTCATCAGTGTTGTAGAAGGGTACTTTTCCATTTGAGCATCGCATGTATCACTTGCTTCAATACCCTTCTTGCGGGGCCATTTTTGCATTCTTGCTTAATCCTATGTATGCTTGCTGTTTAGCCCTTTTTATGACTGAAAAATGCTTGTCTTGGGGCTGCCTTGCTACTTTATTTTCATTCCATGTCCATATTGCATGCATTGCATGGCTATAGGCCATTTCGGGCGCCTAATATTGCATTTCGGGATCATTCCATGCTTCGGGTGCACTTTGGCCATCTTTCGGGACTGTTTTCCCCCATATTTCAGTGATGAATTCCATTGGCATGTTTGCATATCATTTTCTATGTCATTTCCATGCCTTCGGTTAGGCCATTGCATCATTTTGTCTTTCCCCTCCTTTCACCTTCATTTCTAATTCTGCTTCCATTTCATCTTCGTGCATCTTCATTTTGCTCTTATGGAGTGTAGCTGAGGCTCTCTCATGTTAGTGTAAGTCCATTTTGCATTTTGTATGTCATTTTAGTCTCATCGCATTCCGTATGCCATTTTTCTCTTGTTTCGTACCCGTGTGCACATTTCGAGGCATCTCATTTTCATCTATCGGCCTTTCGTGTGAGTGTAGCTGAGGCTCTCTCATGTTGGTGTAAGCCCATATTGTATCGCATATCTCTTTTTAGTCCTGTTGCATTCCGTATGCCATTTTCTCGGTTTGCGTGCCCGTGGGCACGCATTTCGAGACATCTTATTTTAGTCCCACTGTATATCATATTTCATGTCATTTCATGCCTTTATGTCATCGCCTCGGTTTGCATGCCCGTGTGCACGCATTTCGAGGCGCTTCATTTTCATCTATCGGCCTCTTATGTGAGTGTGGCTGAGGTCCACTCGTGTTAGTGTAAGCCCAATTTGCATTACGTATGCCATTTCATGCCTTAGGATCATTTCCTCGATTTGCGCGCCCGTGTGCACACATTTCGAGGCATCTCATTTTCATAGCATTGTGCATGCTAGGATTGTATTTTAGTTGTATTCATGCATATCATGCATATTGCATCGTGTTCGGGATAGGAGTTAGCCCGGGCACGGGAAACGAGGCACGTTTTGTACTCCGAGCGACGGAACGAGTCTCCATTCCCAAGTCACCGACACTCCGGATTACCCATAATGGAGTTAGGTTTTGTTGTAGCATTCATCTGCATTCATCCTATATTGAGTTGTGCAATCCGATTCCTCGGCCATCATGCATCGATATGCGTGATTGGTGGCACGAGGATTGAGGCATGCATATATTTGTGAAATACATTGCTATGCCCCTTTCCTGCTCTCTGTTGTAGCGAAATAGAGAATCAGCAACTTTTCGGAGTCTGGCACGCATTTCGAGAAACATTGCAAACAGAGGCTAAATTGGGCATCCCAGTGGATTTCCAAAAAGGCAGCCCAGCATACATCATTCAGCGGAAGTGAGGCAGCCCCTGGCCTGCATGCCAGTTTACAGTTTTTCTTAGTTAATTTGTTAATTAATTAGGAATTTGTTAATTAATTAGTTAATTTGTTAATTAATTAGGAATTTGTATATTATTTGGATTGTATATTATTCGGACTGTATATTATTCGGACCCTCTGCGCGAGGGCATAACTGTTAATAAGTTGTGGGTGAGTGTGATGTATGTCTTCCAACCCCACGTCTTCTTCCCTTTTATTTACCCGCTTATGATGGTTAGATATAGGGCATATTTCAATTAGCATACAGTATGACAGCATGTTTGCATCATCATCTGTTTTGCACGCATCGGGCTCGGCGCATCATACAAACTGCATTTGTATTTCAATTCCAAATTGAATACGTGTTAGTTGTAGCATTCCATATACCATGTTTAGAATAGCCGAGCCTGCTATAGTTGCATCTTTGCATGTGTTGCATTAGGCAACTCTGTATAATTAGGATCATGCATGATTTCTAATAAGTTTTTGTTTCTGGCTTGGAGTACTCGGTGAGTTTTATGCTTTAGCATCCTTGCATGCGTGTGAGTAAATGCCATGAATAGCATGCTTACCATGAGGCTATGTGCTTATGTGATATAACTGCCTTGAATGCCTGTGGGTGGAGGTTGAGTCATTTGAATTGGAACAATGCGTTGACTGTTTGTTTTAAGCCCACTAGATAGTGGCAAAATTATGTTTTCTAAGCCCATCTGAGGGTGGCAAATCCACGTCTTAGCCTACCTGCGGGTAGCACCATCAAACCATTTTCAAACAAACAAACATGAAATGTTTTGTTCCAATCCAGGCGGCCCAGTCTATACTTGTTTGCTGCGAGCGTCACATAGTAATCTAGGCTAATAACCGGAATAAGAACTCACAATGTTTTCAAAAAAAGATATCATGGTTAGTAGAGGCCGGTCTTTGACCGGGCGAGCGGGGGTGCTCACGAAGTGACCTTCCCCAATCGTACCCAAGTTCCCGAGACGAGGCAACTTTGGTGATGACGGACACGTGGCCTTTGGCACCGAGTCAGGGTTTCCTAAATTTCCCAAAAATAAAATATTTAGGTGGCGACTCTGTATCTGGCAAAGCAGTCCATGTTTGGCACTTCTTTCAAAAATCTGTTTTCCAAAACGATTTGCCGGATTTGGACTCTTTGGTTCAAGATTAAGAGCCGTGACACAAATCGAGTCCGAGCTGTAGCGAGGCCCCCCCGCGGGCTTGTTACACAGGGTTTGGTCGCTCGAGCGAGAGTTGAGTTTCTGTGTCTGATGGGTCTAGCCAGAGTGGCTTCACTCGAGCGAGCGATTGCGTCTGGTTCTGGACCTGAGAGTTGCATTTCATGGCTCGAGCGAGCTTTACTTCGCTCGAGCGAGCTGGTTAGTTCTTCGCTTGAGCGAGCGTTCCGTCGCTCGAGCGTGCGTCTGGTTGCAGACCTGAAGGTTTGAGTTGTTGGCTCGAGAGAGCATTTTGTCGCTCGAGTGAGCTTCTGGGTTGTTGGCTCGAGCGAGACCTTCTTGGCTCGAGCGAGGTTTTCTGTGTCTGGTCGCTCGAGCGACCAAGTCTTCGCTCGAGCGAGCCTGTTTTATATAAATACGCAGCAGCGGTTTTAAACATCACTTTTTCAGCCCCTTTTGTTTTAAAAACCCTAGGTCCGTGTTCTCTCTCCCTCCACTCACCTTCTCTCTTAGGTTTCATCTATTTTTAGGGTGTTTCTACCCTAGGCTCTTTGTTAAAAAGATAGAGTGGGTTGAAGGCTTCGTTTTAATCTGAACAATAGTGGATTTGGAGCACTTTGGATTTTCGTCGTCTTCTCCATTCGAGTTCTTCACTTCGAGGTAGGAATACCCTACTCCATCTTATAGGCTTTGTCCTAAGTTTTAGTCACTTTGATATGTTGGGGTTGTTTGGTAAATTTTGGGAAAAACTAGGGTTTGTATTATGATTTTGAGAAAGGGAAAAAAACCCTAATTGTTGTAATAAATTAATTTGTATAATTAATTTTGGGAAAATGTGGAATTGGTTTAATTCATGAAATTGGAATTATGAGATTAAATGGTGTAGTTGGATAGTTTAATCACTCACCTATGAAAATGTTGATTTATATTTGTTGATACATTTATTTCCTGTTTAGAAATAACTGTTTTGGGCTATCGGTGGAGGATAGTCGTGATTGTTGTAGACATTGCATGTTGATTAGGGAAAACTGAAACTAATCACATTGAATGAGTCATTAAATATGACAGTTGAATTAATACAGCAAATCTGTGTATTGATTGAATATTGTGTATGACAATGTTTAATACATTGTATATGCATATTGTTTGGGAGGAGATAGGGGATGTACTCCATGGTTTGAGGGAAGATAGGGGATGGACTCTCAAACCTGTTTAGGAGGAGAAAGGGGATGGACTCCATTAGTACAGCAAATATGTGTACTTATTGATTTATGGAAGTGTTTAGTATGAGCCTTAGTCTCATTTGAATTGTTGATATTGGAAGTAATGTTAATGTGAGATGTAGTCTCATTTTGTAGTTTGGCCAGGTTCTGAGCCATGTCTGTATAATTGGAAAGTTGAATAATAACGGAAAAGTGAAAAACATGTCATGGACATTATTGTCATGAAACTGTATAGTGATGTTTTGATTAGTGTTAACCATCTATCGAATGCTATTGCTTTATCAATTCTTATATTTGGTTTAGTATATTTCTACTGGGCTGTGGCTCACCCTATACGGGAACATCATTTTCAGGTCAGGTGATATGCTACCTCCAAGGACTTAGCTTGGAAGGATTTGGAGTTGAAGACTCTGTTTAGTTAGTTGTTATTTTGTTTATTTGATATTACATGTAAACTCAAGCCAAGGGCTTAATGTGTAATTGAGTTAGTACTCAGATTTTGTGTCCAAGTGTTGGCTTGGAAAGATGTAAGCCCGTAGGGCATTTACTTTCATTATTACATGTAATGTCTTTTAATAAGATACTCTGATGAATGGAATAATGTTTTGTTTTCTTTTAATATGCATGTTAATTGTATATTATGGGTTTATTTTGAGGGCGTTACAACTTGGTATCAGAGCGTACCGGGTTTGAATACTTTGGGTACGTGGGAAGTGATTAGTATCACAATGGGTTCGTCTCGTTGATAGAGACTTAGATGTACTGTTATATGCTTATATGATAACATGTTTATGTGACTATGTGGGTATGGAATGTAGTTTCTAGGATGTTGATTGGACCTTGAGTTTCTAGAGTCTTGTTGGAAAGGCACTTGATCAATGCTGTTTCCAACCGGAACTTAGTAACGCCTCGGGACTGTCATTATCCAGGAATGAAATTCGTAGGTGCTTATGTGATTATGTGCTTACGTGGAATGAATTACTGTTGTTCAATGCATTAGGACGCGAGTGTTATAGTTATGGCACATTTATTAGAGTGCTAACGTCTTTGTTACCTTTATTAGGATGTCAGGACGAGGACGAGGACGTGGTAGGCGTGGTAGGCAGGAAATGCCTATACCGGATGAGATTCCGGAGTAGCAGAAGGGAGTTGGCCAGGCCAATGTGGCCGAGCCAGTAGGTCAGCTGGCTATGGGCGCTTTGGCCCGAGAGATAGCAGGGGCATTCAGGGAGTCAGTAGGCATTCTCAGGCTGAGAATCAGCCCAGGTTCATGTTGCGATGCAGGACCTTCTTTTCTGAAGAGGGAGTTCTTCCGGTCTAACCCGGACGAATTTGTGGGTGATCCTAAAGAGCCACTTAAGGCAGATGAATGGCTCGAACAGACAACGAAGACGTTTGAGATGCTTGGCATCGAAGACGGGGTTTGAAGTGACCTTGGCATCTTTCCAGCTTAAGGGGGATGCGGGTCAGTGGTGGAAGTTCACAAGGGCGTATAGGAGGGACTTGGGAGGCTTTTGTGATGCTTTCCAGGAGAAGTTCCTGTCTCCAGCTGTTAGGAGAGGTTGAGAGACAGTTCTGCCAGCTTAAGCAGCTGAGTTCTTCAGTGGCCGAGTTTGAGGCCATTTACTAGCTTCCAGGTTTGCACCTGAGTTGGTGGCGTCTGAGGAACGCCGTTGTATTGAGTTCGAGAAGAAGTTGAGGCGTCAAGTGAGAGTTGGGGGCTATGATTCGAGATTATGGGTCTGGTTGATGCTGCAGCCCATATGGAGATCATGATGCAGGAGGAGGAGGAGAGGGCAGAAAGGCTCCAAGAGGAGTCAGGATGGCCAGAGTGATGGCAGGAGACAGAGAGGTTTTAACCCTCAGCAGTCTCAGGGTAGCTTTTCTAGATCGACTTTTCCAGTGCCGAGTGCAGTTTGGGAAAGGCAGCCAGGGAGACATTACCTGTTTCAAGTGTGGCCAGCTGGGCCACAAGTCTCCAGTTTGCCCGCAGAAGGGAGGAGTACAGAGAGCAGCATCATCTTCGGCTCGATCTCAGAGCCAGAGTCAGGGTAGAGGCCAGCCGCTCTCTTGTTATCAGTGTGGTCAGGCAGGGCACCTGAAGAGGTTTTGCCCGCAGTTGAGTGGCACATCTGGTGCATCTGGTTTGAGGCAGACTCAGAGTCATCAGCCAGCTCAGTCAGTTCAGGCCTCGAGGGCCAATCAGGGGGCTTCATCGTCCCAGTCTGTGCAGCAGTCTTATGCTCCTAGGGGTGAGCAGGTAGATCAGAGACCGTCTGGGCGCGTGTATGCTGTTACCGCGCAGGATCTTGTACCGGCTCCATCTGTTGTGAGAGGTACCTTCTTGTTTTGCAACTCGGTTGCTAGTGTTTGATTGATACGGGAGCATCTCATTCTTTGTGTCTGCTGCATTTGCATCTGTTTTGGAGTTGGAGTTGCACAGTTAGCATCTCCTATTGTGTAGTATCACCTGTTGGGGGTGAATTGATTTGAAACAAGGTGTTAGGGGTTGTGATATAGAGGTCGCTGATCATCGGCTTCCGTTTCCTTTTGTAGTTATGCCCATGAAGGGATTTGATGTTATTTTGGGTATGGACTGGTTATCGTCATACCGGGCAGTTATTGATTGCTACCGCCAGAGGGTCACAGTTGTACCTTGAGCGGGGATGTTTTCATTTTTGGGGGACCGGGTTGGTAGTGTTTTGCCACCGGTATGATCCGCGAGGGCGGAGTGAGTTAGTGGTCTACTTGCTAGCTTTGAGTAGTGAGTGTGATGAGACCCAGACTGTGTTGCCAGAGTGGTTTGTGAGTACTCGGACGTCTTTCCCGAGGATCTTGTTAGTTTGCCACCTCACAGAGAGATTGAGTTCTCTATTGACTAGTGCCCGGCACGGCGCCGATTTCTATGGCACCTTATCGTTTTGCCCCAGCCGAGTTAGTTGAGTTGAAGATTCAGCTCCAGGAGTTGCTAGATAAGGGCTATATTCGTCCTAGTGTTTCACCGTGGGGAGCACCGGCCCTCTTTGTTAAAAAGAAAGGTGGTGCTTTGAGACTCTGTATCGATTACCGAAAATTGAATCGGGCTACGGTCAAGAATAAGTACCCTATGCCTCGTATAGATGATCTGTTCGACCAGTTAAAGGGTTCCTGTTGTTTCTCTAAGATAGACTTGACATCGGGTTACCACCAGTTGAGAGTCAGGGAGGAGGATATTCCGAAGACGGCATTCCGTACACGGTATGGCCACTATGAGTTCCTGGTGATGCCATTTGGGCTCACCAATGCACCGGCAGTGTTTATGGATTTGATGAACTGGATCTTCCGGGAATTCTTAGATCGTTTTGTAGTCGTCTTCGTGGACGACATTCTTATCTATTCACCTTCAGAGGAGGAGCACGAGGAATACTTGAGAGTGGTGCTTGAGTTACTTAAAGCCAATAGGCTGTATGCCAAGTTTGGGAAGTGTGAGTTCTGGCTAGGGGAGGTCAAGTTCTTAGGCCATGTGGTTTCAGGGGAAGGGGTGTCTGTTGATACATCCAAGACTGAGGCAGTGCAAGATTGGGCACAGCCTAAGAGTGTTTTTGAGATCCGCAGTTTTCTGGGATTAGCTGGGTATTACCGTCGGTTTGTGAAGGATTTCTCCAGGTTAGCTTCACCGTTGACTAGACTAACTCGGAAGGGAGTTCAATTTGTTTGGTGTGAGACTTGTGAAAAGTCGTTCCAGGAGTTGAAAGTTAGGTTGACCACCGCTCCGGTCTTGATTATTCCGGAGAGAGGGTTGGGTTATGCAGTCTATTGTGATGCCTCACGAGAGGGTTTGGGTTGTGTGCTGATGCAAGAGGGGAAAGTGGTTGCCTATAGCTCACGTCAGCTGAAAATACACGAGAAGAATTACCCGACACATGACCTAGAGTTAGCAGCCGTGATCTTTGCCTTGAAAATTTGGAGGCATTATCTTTATGGTGAGAGGTTCAAGGTATTCTCGGATCATAAGAGTCTGAAATATTTGTTTACACAGAAAGACTTGAACTTGAGGCAGATGAGGTGGATGGAGTTCATTGAGGATTATGACTTTGAGTTGCATTATCATCCGGGGAAGGCCAATGTGGTGGCCGATGCCCTTAGCAGGAAATCTATTGGTGACGTAGCTAGTATAGCCATCCGGGAATGGGAGATGTTGGGTGCACTTGGGGAGTTTGATTTGCTTTTGGGCGAATCCGTTGAGGCTGCGGCCTTGTTTTCTGTTGTTACGTAGCCTGCACTTGTGACTCTAGTGTTAGAGGCACAGGGAGGTGACCTTGAGGTGGAATCCCTCCGAGAGAAGATCTCCAGTGGGAAGGTTGAGAAGGGTTTGACGGTGTATCCCAACCAGAGTGTGAGATACCGAGACCGTCTGTTTGTGCCGAAGTCTTGCCGAGAGGAGGTACTCCGAGAGTTTCACCATTCATGTCTTGCGGTGCATCCGGGAGGCACTAAGATGTATCAAGATTTGGGTCGCCAGTTTTGGTAGAGGGGCATGAAGAGAGATGTGGCAGTTTTTGTGTCTAAGTGCCTTACTTGTCAGCAAGTGAAGGCCGAGCATCAGAGGCCAGTGGGTTTGTTGCAACCCTTGCCTATTGCCGAGTGGAAGTGGGAGCATGTCACTATGGACTTCATTGTAGGCCTTCCAAGGACTCAGGGGGGTAGTGATGCTATTTGGGTGGTTGTAGACCGGTTGACTAAGTCGGCGCACTCATTCCTATGCGCGTGAGAGATTCGGTGGACCTCTTGCCGACTTGTATATTCGGGACATAGTAGGTTGCACGGGTCCAGTGACGATTGTCTCAGATAGAGATCCTCGTTTTACTGCCAGGTTGTGGCAGAGTCTGCCGAGTGCCTTGGGCACTAAGTTGACCTTTAGCACGGCTTATTATCCTTAGACTGACGGGCAGTCCGAGCGTACTATTTAGATCCTTGAGGATATGCTCCGGGGTTGTGTTCTTGACTTTAGTGGGTCGTGGGAGAGGCACTTGCCTTTGGTGAAGTTTGCCTATAACAACAGTTTCCAGTCTAGTATCGGTATGGCACCATTTGAGGCCTTGTATGGCCGACCGTGTAGGTCTCCAGTTTGTTGGGCTGAGGTAGGTGATGCACCTTTGTTGGGTTCGGAGTTGGTGAGGGAAACAACGGAGAAAGTTGAGCTTATCCGTAGGAGGCTTGTTACAGCCCAGAGTCGTTAGAAATCTTATGCCGACCGTAGAAGGAGACCTTTGGTATTTGAGGTGGGTGATCATGTCTTTCTGAAGATATCACCTAGGCGGGGATTGATGAGGTTTGGGAAGAGCGAGAAGTTGTCCCCTCGGTTCATTGGCCCTTTTGAGATTCTTGAGAGGATTGGCGAGGCTGCCTATCGTTTAGCTTTGCCGCCGCAGTTGTCTAGAGTTCATGACGTCTTTCATGTGAGTATGCTTCGGAAGTATGAGCCAGATCTATCGCATGTATTGGATTGGACCGACTTAGAGGTTGACGAGGATGCCTCGTATGAGGAGAGACCGGTTCGGGTCTTGGATAGGCGGGAGCAAGTCTTGCGACGCAAGACCATTCCTTTGGTAAAAGTCTTGTGGAAACATCACGGAGTGGAGGAAGCCACTTGGGAACGTGAGTTGGAAGTCCGCAAGAAATATCCAGACATATTTGTTGATGTGTAATCATGTATTGAGACTTTATAATATTATCTAACTTTAAGAACATTATGTGTGTCTTAAGTTGTAAAACATTGAGAATGTTTGGTTTAATGGAAATATTTTGAAACTTGCCTCAAAATGGAAGTTTAATGGAACATTGCATATGTTGAATATATTGTATAAATGAAAATGTATCATGAATATTGAATATGATACGGAATTGTGAATCTTATATATTGAAAATTGTTGAATTGGGAAGAAAATGCATAGTGATAATGCAGGTTGAAATATATGTTGTTTTACATATTGTGAAATGCCTCTTAGTAAGAGATGGAATGACCGGTAACAGGTCAGGTTGTTGATTAATGAAATATCATATTGTTGGAAACTGAGAAAAACCTATTTTTGAAAACTTATGCTTAATTTCGAGGACGAAATTCTTTAAGGGGGGGGAGGTTATAGCGACCCCGGTCTTTTCCCATTTGGTTGTTGTATCCGGACTTAGGTTCCGTGGATCCTGTTATTGTTTATTTGTTGTTGTCGTCCTTTAATTCCTTGTTATTTGAGTTATAGGATGTATTGGGCAGGTTTGTTACAGGTTGAGAGTGTTTGGAAGCAAATGGTTGCTGCCTAGAATTTTGGTCCTTCGCTCGAGCGAGGAGTTGGTCGCTCGAGCGAGCTCTTCGTTTTGGTACTTCAGTCGAGCCAGGGTTTGGTCGCTCAAGCGAGAGTTGAGTTTCTGTGTCTGGTGGGTCGAGCCAGAATGGCTTCGCTTGAGCGAGCGATTGCGTCTGGTTCTGGACCTGAGAGTTGCATTTCTTGGCTCGAGCGAGCTTTTCTTCGCTCGAGCGAGCTGGTTAGTTCTTCGCTCGAGCGAGCGTTCCATCACTCGAGCGTGCGTCTGGTTGCAAACCTGAAGGTTTGAGTTGTTGGCTCGAGAGAGCATTTTGTCGCTCGAGTGAGCTTCTGGGTTGTTGGCTCGAGCGAGACCTTCTTGGCTCGAGCGAGGTTTTCTGTGTCTGGTCGCTCGAGCGACCAAGTCTTCGCTCGAGCGAGCCTGTTTTATATAAATACGCAGCAGCGGTTTTAAACATCACTTTTTCAGCCCCTTTTGTTTTAAAAACCCTAGGTCCGTGTTCTCTCTCCCTCCACTCACCTTCTCTCTTAGGTTTCATCTATTTTTAGGGTGTTTCTACCCTAGGCTCTTTGTTAAAAAGATAGAGTGGGTTGAGGGCTTCGTTTTAATCTGAACAATAGTGGATTTGGAGCACTTTGGATTTTCGTCATCTTCTCCATTCGAGTTCTTCACTTCGAGGTAGGGATACCCTACTCCATTTTATAGGCTTTGTCCTCAGTTTTAGTCATTTTGATGTGTTGGGGTTGTTTGGTAAATTTTGGGAAAAACTAGGGTTTGTATTATGATTTTGAGAAAGGGAAAAAAAACCCCAATTGTTGTAATAAAATTAATTCGTATAATTAATTTTGGGAAAAATGTGGAATTTGGTTTAATTTATGAAATTGAGAAGTTATAAGATTAAATGGTGTAGTTGGATAATTTAATCACTCACCTATGAAAATGTTGAGATTATATTTGTTGATACATTTATTTCCTGTTTAGAAATAACTGTTTTAGACTATCGGTGGAGGATAGTCAGGATTGTTGTAGACATTGCATGTTGATTAGGGAAAACTGAAACTAATCACATTGATTGAGTCATTAAATATGACAGTTGAATTAATACAGCAAATCTGTGTATCGATTGAATATTGTGTATAACAAGTGTTTAATACATTGTATATGCATATTGTTTAGGAGGAGATAGGGGATGTACTCCATGGTTTGAGGGAAGATAGGGAATGGACTCTCAAACCTGTTTAGGAGGAGAAAGGGGATGAACTCCATTAGTACAGCAAATATGTGTACTTATTGATTTATGGAAGTGTTTCAGTATGAGCCTTGGTCTCATTTGAATTGTTGATATTGGAAGTAATGTTAATGTGAGATGTAGTCTCATTTTGTAGTTTGGCCAGGTTTTGAGCCACGTCTGTATAATTGGAAAGTTGAATAATAACGGAAAGTGAAACATGTCATGGACATTATTGTCATGAAACTGTATAGTGATGTATTTGATTATTTTGTGTTAACCATCTATCGAATGATATTGCTTTAGTCAATTCTTATATTTGGTTTAGTATATTTCTACTGAGCTGTGGCTCATCCTATATGAGAACATCATTTTCAGGTCCAGGAGATATGCTACCTCCAAGGACTTAGCTTGGAAGGATTTGGAGTTGAAGACTCTGTTTAGTTAGTTGTTATTTTGGTTTATTTTGATATTACATGTAAACTCAGGCCAAGCGCTTAATGTGTAATTGAGTTAGTACTCAGACTTTTGTGTCCAAGTGTTGGCTTGGAAAGATGTAAGCCCGTAGGGCATTTACTTTCATTATTACATGTAATGTCTTTTAATAAGATTACTCTGATGAATGGAATAATGTTTTGTTTTCTTATATCGATGCATGTTAATGTTATGTATTATGGGTTTATTTTGAGGGCGTGACACATTCGTTCTACCACCGTCATCTAACCAGCGCCGTTCACCACAACTGATAACCTCTCTCTGATCTATTCATAAATTTAACATGTTTTGGTTTCTCGGGTCGATTTGTTTCATTATTGTCGATTTGCACATAAATCCGATGTAAAAGTTTTTAAATCTCTTTTCTTTTATCTTCTCTCTCCATGTTTCTCTCTTCTTACCATTTCCTCTATCTCTATATTTTTCTTTGAGTATACGAAATTTCTTTGTCTATATTTTTCTTTGTGTTGAAACACATACTTTTTTCTGTCATTATGTTGTAACACACAAAATTTCTCTGTGTTGAAACATAGTTTTCTCCGTATTAATGTGTTTTTCTCTGTGTTGAAACACATGATTTTCTCTGTGTTTTTTTTTATGTTTTTCACTCTATATGAAGTCAAAGAAATGTCACTGTGAAATAACAATTAACATAGTAAAATTTCATGAATTTTTTCTTTAGAATTTCATATTATTCATGGATATTGTTTGAAAGATCTTGTCAATAGAATTCTAAAACTATAAATTTTACAAAACATAGAGATGTAAATAAAAAATTATTAAATTTTAAAGGTTTAAAATCATTTAAACCATGTAAAAGGTAACTAAATGTGGGGCCTATTTTTATCCAAAATTATTAACTATGTTTGTTGGAGGACCTACACTACTACTAAAAATTTATTTGTCCTTATTCTTCTAAAGTAATATTATTAGGGATCTTAAACTAAAAATTCTATTTCATAATTATAATTGGTATTTATTACGAAATTTAAGTCCTCTTAAAATATAAGTTAAAAGTTAAGCAAAAAAAAATAAGTAATAGAAAACTTATTTAATACTAACTGAATTTATAAATATTAATATAAAAGTATTGACAAATATGGTTATAACCTCATCACCACTGTCATCACCATTACAACTGCAACTGCTACTACTGTCACCACCATGCTACCACAATATAGTCATAGTATATTTGTTCCCCAATAATATTACTCATAGATGGCTTGTACTTGGCTTACACTTTACTGACCTCGGCTTACGCAAAAGAATACAAATACCGATAAAGCAAAGACTTATTAGTTAAAATATTTAAACTTTACTTTTTTTTCCTAATTAAACATAATTTAGATTGGTTTCTAATTGTGTTCAACTCTAGATTAGGTTTAAAACATGAATAAGGGTG
The DNA here is from genome assembly GCA_030407325.1 of Camellia japonica. Taxonomy (NCBI): domain Eukaryota; kingdom Viridiplantae; phylum Streptophyta; class Magnoliopsida; order Ericales; family Theaceae; genus Camellia; species Camellia japonica. The sequence continues at coordinate 86,978,444 of JAPPVO010000031.1, forward strand.
CCCGAGGGTGAAGAAATTGAGAAGGAAACGAAATGGGCAAATGCCCTGCATTCCGCACATATGGAACCCTGGCTGCACGTGCAATTATTTTAGTCTCAAAGTTGGTTTCTAGGTAGGGGTTGCCGCATGTGCAAAGTGCTAGCCGCATGTGTGAGAGAACTGGATAGGTTTGGGGATGAGTTGTTATTGGCTGATCTTGAGGCCCAAAATCCAGTTTTCAAACCTAAAACATGTTATATAACTCCCTAATGTATGGAAATATGATGGAAAATAAGTAGAAACTCATTTTTATGCATTGATTTTGAGATCAAAACAAGTAAAATATAAGATTTAATCCATACTTATATCTTTTCTATACTTCTTCTCATTCTAGCACTTGCAATACTCTAGAACAAGATTCTAAGGTTCCTAAGTACAAACAAATGGTATAGATTCATAGTATAACACTTGTCTGACTCAAATCTAAGGTAAAAATGATTTAAAAGCTTAGGCCTTGTTTGGCAACCTTCAATTTTAACTAAAAAGTCAAAAAGTCTCTATAAATTATCAAATCACTCTCTCTAGTTTTCTGCACATCTTTTCGTAAAAAATCAAAAAGTTACTAAAATAAGCAAATCATCAAATCCTTTTCTAACTTCTAACTTTTCAATTTTCTCTCACTTTAATCTTCCTAGAACTTAGTTCAAATGAATTTCTAGTTAGGTTATGAAATCAAAATGTGAAAGGGGATTGAGTTTCTTACCTTTTGGTGATTTCTCTTTGATTTCTAGGCTTGATTTCCAATTTTTCTTGTATTTTCCTACTTTTCTCCTTCTTTTCTCCCTTGTTCTTCCTAGCTCTCCAAAACTCAAACTTCTCAAATTCTCTCCATCTTTGTCCAACCTTCTAACTTTTGTATGATAGATTAGGTTAATTTGCTAATTGCCCCATTAGTCTAGTTAATCAAGCTTAGTTCTAATTAACCATACTTAAATCCTAATCTTGGTTAGTCTAATTAACCTCACTTAGGCTTAAGCTAATCTTGTTTAACTTTTTCTAATCCTACTTAATTTTTGATAAAGTATTCATTAAGCTCTATTCATTAGACTAAGTTCTTTAAACTCCTCACTTACGATTTTCTAAGTTACCTAGACATTCAATTTTCCAACTTTTCATTGTTTGCCTAGTTTTCCATCCTTAGATTTCATATTCAAGTTCTTCAAAATCACTAAGGCTTCCTACTCAAATTCACCAAATGCCAAGTCCTATCATAGCAAACCTATCATATGCATTATGTCCATGAAATAGAAAGAATTTTCTAGCAAAAATGGATGCATAAGTGTATTATGCATGCTTAGCTATCACAAAAGCCCAACCCATAAAATTTTTTTAGGTATTACAAGTATACCACATGATAATGTTATCCATCAATCACTAAGTATTATCGTCATGGCCCAATACAAATTATGGGTCCCATCCCTCCACTAATCACAAATTTTTGGTAATCACCTAACCATACCTCAAACACACTAGATATTTTCTCTTATTCAAGTGATATTGTTGATGTGGTATTTTACTTCTATTTTGTTATTTCAAAACTTAAAAATTTCATAACTTTTATTACACAATTATTTTTAATAAAATTTATATTTTTGGAGTGTACACAATAAGATCTATCAAATAAAACCAATATTGAATATGCAATTTTAAAAAAATAAAATATTTTTTTTTAGCTATAGAAAACAAACAATTTTTTAGTTTGTGAAACTATCCAGTAAAATTGAGAACTTTTTCAGTTTTTTCCGGTATTAACTGAGAATATTATCAGTTTTTGAGAAATTTCTCAATTTTTTTTTTCAGTTTTAAAACTAAGTCATTTTTTCATGTTTTAAGCTGAGAATATTCTTAGTTTTAAATCTAAAAAAAAAAAACTAAAAAATTAGACCAAAAAAATATTGTTAATTAAGTTAAGAGAGCTTACAATTAAAAATGGTTAGAATTGTAAATTTATAATAAAAATATATTTTTATTTTTATATAATCTTGTATTTAATATCAATCTTGTTTGATAGATTTTGTTGTGTTGATTCTAGAAATATAAATTTTATAAAGAAAATAATAGGAAAATTTACTCATAAATTCCATCTTGAGGAATGATGATCCAATTAGTCCAAGTGCTTTCTTACGGACCAATTAGTCCCATTGATTTTAGAAAGGTAGATTTAATATATTATTTGAAAACTAGATTTACGGTTATACCCTTATTTCTATTATATATATATATATATATATTTTGTGTTAGAAGGTAATATACACAACCAATGAAAATTAAATTTTGGATGAATTTTTATATGAGAATCTTTTTTATTTGGAATGATTTGAAATATGGGATTCAAAATAAATGTCAATCACCATATTTTTTTATAAACAATTACAAATGACGAACAATTATTATTTGAAACGTAATTTCGTCTATTAAAAATTAATATGGGACTTGAAACAACAAAAAGTGATTTAATATAGTATAAATTTATAAAATAGGACTTGTGTGTAAATGTCCTTATGTTTTATCATTCAAAAAAAAAAAAAAAAAGTGGCTAACTCTGAAGTTGTTGGATAAATTCTTTTTGAATGGAAGAATTGGCCCAACATGTTTTTTTGTCTCTAAATTCTATCGAGTTGGAATATAGATACATCATTTTTTGACTGTTACTTGCAATAACGGTAGAGTCCACACATCAAAGTCGTATCTCTAATCTATCTTGATTTTTCTTTTTTATTCTTCTATTTTACACAACCATTAAACAAAACAAGCAAAAATTTATAAGGGAAAATTGTAAAACATCTTATTATATAATAATATCATTACATGTACAATTCATACATCTCACCTTCTGCAATAAAAACTTTGAGCCGATAATGGGTATCAAAAACAACCCAGCCTTCATGTTTTGGATTTTCTTCCTCTTCTTCTTCTCTTTCATCAACCATCTCTCCCATGGAGCTGACACCATCTCTGCAAATCAATCTCTTTCTGGGGACCAGACCATAACCTCTGCTGGCGGGAATTTTAAACTGGGTTTCTACAAACCAGGTAATTCCTCATACTATTACATATCCATGTGGTACACCAAAGTATCTACTCTAAGAATAGTTTGGGTAGCCAATAGAGATAATCCCTTCTCTGATAAGTATTCCTCTGTACTCAAAATCTTAGATGGTAATTTGGTGATTTTAAATGAATCCCAAACTCTGATTTGGTCCACAAATCAGAACTCTACCACTTCCAATTCTGTGGTGGCTGTTCTTGGGGATGATGGGAATTTGATTTTGAGAGATGGGTCTAATTCAAATCAACCAATTTGGCAAAGTTTTGATCACCCTGCTCACACTTGGTTGCCTGGTGCAAAGATTGCTTACAATAAGCTTACCAACACACACCAACGTTTAACTTCATGGAAGAACTCAGAAGACCCTTCAACAGGACTGTATTCTCTTAGTCTTGATGCAAATAATAGTCAGTATGTTATGTTTTTGAATGGGTCTAAACAGTATTGGACTAGTGGTCCTTGGAATGGGCAGATTTTCAGCTTAATGCCTGAAATGAGACATAATAAAATGTTTAATTTTATCTATCAGGACAACGAGAATGAGAGTTACTTCACATATTCTCTGCTTAATCCTTCAATTATTTCTGGAGTTATTATGGATATTTCAGGGCAACTCCATAACCTCATTTGGTGGGAAAGCACACAGGAGTGGAATTTGTTTTGGGTTCAGCCGAGACAGCAATGTGAGGTTTATGATTTCTGCGGGCAATATGGAATATGCAATAATATTATACAACCCTTCTGTAATTGTTTGATAGGTTTCAATCCTAAGTCGCTCAATGATTGGAATTTGAGTGATTATTCTGGGGGTTGTGTGAGGAGAACTGAGTTTTTGTGTGGGAATATTACTGCTGCTAATCAAGAGAAAGACAGGTTTTGGGAAATTTCCACCACGAGATTGCCTGAGTTTCGTCAATCTGTGGCTGTTGGCAGTGCCGCTGAATGTGAATCTTCTTGCTTCAATAATTGCTCTTGCACTGCTTATGCTTATGATAGTAATGGGTGTTCAATTTGGATTGGGGAGCTCATGAATCTGCAAGATGGTAGTGGAAACACTCTTTATCTCAGACTTGCTGCTTCTGAGTTTCCAAAGCCTAAATTTATAAAGGGGATTATTATTGGTGCTGTTGTGGGTTCAATTGCATTGGTAGTCATCTTGGTCCTCGTGTGTGTTGTTCTCTTGAAGCGACAAAACGGGATTGTAGCAACCCATTGTTTTCTTTGGCGAAACACTTCTCGTTGGTTGAGCTTTCTGCATGAAGAGAGGATGGCAACAATATATGGTTCATTGGTTGCATTTAGATACAAAGATCTGCAAAAAGCAACCAAAAATTTCTCGGACAAAATTGGGGGAGGAGGTTTTGGTTCTGTTTTCAAAGGGACATTGCCTGATTCTACTGTTATAGCTGTGAAGAAGCTGGAAAGCATCAACCAAGGAGAGAAGCAATTTCGAGTAGAAGTCAGCACCCTTGGGACTATCCAACATGTTAATCTTGTTCGGCTTTGTGGGTTCTGCTCTGAAGGTAAAAGGAAGTTGTTGGTATACGATTACATGAAGAATGGATCCTTGGATTCCCATCTTTTTCATGAAAAGGAGTCAAAGGTCTTGGACTGGAACAAAAGGTACCAAATTGCACTAGGGACAGCTAGGGGGTTGGCTTATCTCCATGAAAACTGCAGAGACTGTATCATACATTGTGACATAAAGCCAGCGAACATTCTATTAGATGTCGACTTCCGCCCAAAAGTAGCAGATTTTGGTTTGGCAAAGCTTCTTGGGCGAGAATTCAGCAGGGTTCTGACAACCATGAGAGGGACAATGGGCTATCTTGCGCCAGAGTGGATATCGGGGTTGGCCATTACCACCAAAGCTGATGTGTACAGCTACGGTATGATGCTATTTGAATTGATATCGGGAAAAAGAAACACTGATCAATCTGAAGACAGGATAGTTAAATTCTTTCCAATTTGGGCTGCAAGTGTAGTCGTAGAAGGTGGCGATGTCCTTAATTTGTTAGACCATAGGTTGGAGAAACATGTTGACATTGAAGAGGTATGGAGAATTTGTAAAGTTGCTTCTTGGTGCATCCAAGATGATGAGAATGATAGGCCATCAATGGGTCAGGTAGTTCAGATCCTCGAAGGGATTGTGGATGTGAACCTGTCTCGAATTCCTCGCTTGCTCCAAGCCCTTGTTGCCGACTAGGAGCATATCTATAATTTTTCTCATTTCTTCACTGATTCGTTCTTTGATCAAATGGAAGTCACAACTATGGAGCAATCCTTCAACTGTTTCCTCAGGCCAAGAGGACTGTATTGTCCAGTTTCAAGTCTAAGACAATAAATCATGGGTGTGCTTGAGCACTACATATTATTGGGTTTTGTACTTGGTACGTATTTTTTTGTTGTCTTGTAATCAATGTAACTGGTTTATGGTTTTTCTGTAGGATTGTGCATTGTTCAACTTTTCAATGAAGTGCAAGTGTGTTAAAGCAAAATAAGTCCCCAACGTTTAGTGAATTCTACTGTTTTCAATGAATTTGTTACAAATTCTACTGTTTTGAATTATTATTATTATTATTATTATTATTAAAATTTTTAAACTTGTGTTCGGATCTTGAAATTGTAGAGGATAAAAAGAGAAATTAGAAGTGAAAAGTTTAGCTTCTACTTCATGGACTTTGAAGATTCAAACACAATCTTAGAGTGTGTTTGGATGAAAAATGAGATTCTTCAGAACGTGCAAGGATAAATTACCCATGTGAAACCATTTTTCTAAAGGATGCTATATCAAAAGATATTTTCTTTTGTCATGGTCCAAGAAAGTTTGAACACAAATTTTGAATCTTCTCATAGAGTTGTATGTGGATGTTACTACTCACACTTTTGGTTAACTGAAATGAAATAAAATGTATTAATTATTTCATTAAACTATTTCTTTTTATGTTTAGTTGGTTAAAACAATATATTATAAATGAAATTATCATTTATCGTTATAAGATAATGATTATTTTATAAGAGAATTTAAAGAATGAATCATTTTATTTTATTTTATTTCATTTTAATAAACTAAATAGGGCGTTAGAATTAAGAATAGCTTAACAATCAATACAATGAAGAAAGAAGATGTTGGGAGAGACATTAGGTTATATATATTTAGGAATGAACATTTGAAAAATTTTGACATAACATTATATATATCTTATTGCTTATCTTATCTTACTATAATGTAAGAGGGAGTTGCCATAGCATGGCTTTCTTTTTTCTTTCCCTTTTGTTTTGTGTTTGTATCTTTTTATTTATTTATTTTTTTCTGCCTGGACAATTTCATAATTTTCATATTTTGTTTGTAATTTTTGTCTCTTTTGACAACACTTATAAATTAATTATTTAACAAAAAAAAAAAAAAATTCACCAACTATGTTTGATTGCAATTTTAGATTATAATTTATTGCATTTTTTCAACTAATTTGAAAAATTAAAAAAAAAATGAGAAATATTTTTAAGTTTTAAAATATAATTTTTAAAACTTATTTAAAACTCTTAATACATATGGATAAAATAACTCTATTAGATTTAAATTTTCTTAATACATATCTATTAGAAGTCTAAACATTAATCCTTGTTTTATTCTCTATTGTTTCTCACTCACATCTTTCAAAGTCTTTATCTTTTAAATTTATTATTACTCAAACCTCACATTAATTTATCAATGATGCTATATGCATCAATTGGTGTACCAATACTAGTTATGAAATTATTATTGACCCTATTCATTATACAAATTACAAATCCAAAAACATCTTAAATTATGTTACATCATCAATTGATACACTAGTTAGTACACTAATTAGTGCATATAACATTATTCTTAATTTATTATTTGAATCATTTGTCATCCTTATAGAAGATTTGAAAGATAAAAGCTCATATTTTGAGAAGAATATTGTTCATGACAAAATTGATAATGAAAACGTGAGTTTTTATGATAAAATTGTTTTTTAGCACTATCTTATTTACTACAAATATGAAATTCCATTTTTGGTTCGGTAGTAGTCCTTTGAAAAAAATAAGTTTAATTTGAAAATGCAAGCACAATTTTTTATTTTTGGTTCGAAAGTTAGAAGTTCGAGTGAGGGAAAATTGTTCGATTTACTACGTCTGAACCGTGAGTTCCATACATAAAAAAAAAAAAAAAAATCAATATTGATTACTAGATAACCAAAAAATGTTTCAAAAATGTTAAAAAAATAAAAAATGAAAAACTATAATCATTATCACACATGTTCCTTGATTTGTATTAATAAAGTAAGCATTACAAGATTACATTCACATACACATAATCACAATCTAAAAAAATTATTCGTACACAAATATATGTAAATACTAGCATAAATCTATACAAATATATGAACTAGTAACACATTTCACTGGATCTTCATGAAATTTTACCTTTAAATAGTGGAAATGCTTTCAACAATGGAGATAAATGGAGGTCTGATGGAATTTCTCCTTCGAATGGGTAACTATATGATTGAGTGTGTGTAACCAGAGTATGTGTACACTTTTGATTTGTTTATCATGAAAGGATATACTTTGAATAATTGTATGTGTTTGTGTGTGGAGTGAGAAATTTATAATTTTTTAAGTGTGTGAACTAAGAGAAATATGCACTAAGAATAAACAATGTATGGAAATAGAATTTTCCCTTGTGTCAAAAATAAAAATAAAAAAGTTCAAAAAATGGAATATGAGATTTGCTTAATTTAGTTATATCCAATAGCAATAATTTTCTACGATTGATTCTATTTTATGTTTTATTAAATATTTTAAAAATAATTAGTTGTGTTTTTATTGTATAGGATCTAGATGTTTATGCATATTTTAGTAGATTGGATTATTTTTAGGAGTTTTCTCAGGCTCTGGCGTTTGTTAGGCAGAAAATATTTTCAATAGAAATTTCTTTTTTGGAGAATTGTTTTTGGAGAATTTTTTTTATTTATTTTTTATGTTTGGTGGTGGCGGCAATAGGACGAAGGCAGAGGTGGAGCTGGTGGCATGGTGGTGGTGATGGAGGTAAGACTAGTGGTGGTAATGTAGTGACATTGATAAAATTTTAATCAGTAAAACATTTAGCGCCCTTTAAAAGTAAAAAAATATTTTCTGTTCAAATATATTGTCTTTGGTTGACCATAAAAAACATTTTCATTAATTTTTATTTTTTTTATTGTGCCAAATATAAAAAAAATAATAAAAAATTCACCCAAACAAATAGAGTTTAGTGAAATTGGACTATAATTTTTGGGCTTCCATTTAGAAAACAATAATGTTTTGTTACCGAATTCCCCAACTGTCCAAAACGACGTCGTTTTGGATTCTCTTACCGGTAAGATATATTAAAATTCTCTTACCGATAAGATAATTTTCATTACATAACCCCTTCGTAAAACGAAACTACCATTTAAAACGCGTATCATTTTGAATTCGGGATAAATTCGAATTTAGAAATTTTCAAGCTACGTATCATTACTGTTTAGAAAAAAGTGGATTCTGAATATAATTGGATCCATAAACTCATGCAAGCAAAGTTGTCATTTGGAAAAACAGTCATGATGGATCCTTGACTTCTGCATCATCGGCTTTTAATGGCAGTGTTTGGGAAGTCCTGAAGTAGGCTATTATAGGCTCAGGTTGAAAAAAGCCATTTAGCTCGGCACTGTAGCTAAACCGTTGATATAATACTTTAAAAAAAAAAATCTGTAGCTCTACAGCCTATAGTCAGTGGAGCTGCAGCCCACCACTGTCACTTGATGGCTGTCCCACCGGTACAAAATGACACTTTTGTCCTTTTACACTAATTTTGAAAAAAATAGGATTAGGAATAAATTTGTCATTTCAACCTCAAACATCATTTCAAACACATTTTTTAATACAACAACTCAAATAAAAATTCATCTCATCTTCCCAAACACAAAAACTAAAATAGCCTACTAAAATAGTCAAAAAGCCAAAAAACCTAAAAAATAGTCACTTCCCAAACACCCACAATATGATCCAATCTCCCAAACCTAATCCTCCTCTAACCAATTGGTACTGGCTTTGGATGACACCAACTTCTCCTAGAATCAAACACTTTGTTTGGCTTGCTATACAAAATGGAATCAGCCACTCTCAAGCTCTTGAGGACACAAATCATGCTCTTCGCACCTGCACTGTTGCAAAGAATACTTGGTCCAAACTCCTCCCAATTGGCCTATCTTTCTGTTGTTTATGCTGTGTTTGGTTAGAGCATTTAAAAAGAAATTTGAAAAAAAAAGAAAGAAAAGATGTGTAAAATTAAGTAAAATATAAATATATTTTATTAATTGCATCACCAAATCGAACCATAGCTCAGGTATTCCTTGGGCTATCATCATCACCATAACCTGCTGGAACCTTTGTTGGGCTTACAAGAAATAACCTCATCTTCAATCCCACACCCAAAACCCAGGCCCCATCCCTGACCCCACCCCTATCATCCTTAACAGAGCCTCTGAATGAATGTTTCTTCTCAGCCCAAATCAGAAACCCACCTGCAAAAATCCCAACCCAGATCAGTTGGAGTTTAATACCCGATGTTGGTTGTTTCAAACTGAACACATGCCTCCAAAGGCAAACCTGGCCCAGCAAGTGGAGGAGGCATTATTTATTAGTGATCATGAAGGCAAATGGATCATGGGCTTCTGCAGATGAATGGATACAATGTCAAGCATAGAAGCAGAACTCTGGGCCTTGCGTGATGGGCTTAGAATAGCAGCTGAAACAAATCTGAGAAACATCACTATTATTGGATGCAAGAAGAATGTAGTTGGCCTTGCTCTGGACAAAAAGTCATATTTGATTGCAGGTTTTGAGGATTTCGGAGCTTAACCACTGTAACAGAGAAGCAAATGCACGTGCTGACTTGTTGGCAAACAGGGACCAAGATGGAGTTAGGATTTCACATATTTTATATATCTAAGTTCTATTGTTTTCAATTAATTGACACTAAATCTAAGAGGATAAACTTGTACTCGAATAATTTAAGTTTACGAAGTACTATTTTAACAAAAAAGAAAAAAAAAGAAAATAGCAGTTGGTGGTATTTTTTTAATTTTTATTTTTATAATCGAGTTGAACAAAGTCTTATTTTATATTTTTATTATATAATAGATATATTATATATAAAGAAATTATTTAATCGAAATAATTCTCAAAAAAAAAAAAACAAAAACAAAATTTTGAGTTGATCAATTATCCTAGTTTCCCAATCAAATCAGAAATAAACCAAAATCTCTCTCATTGAATACAACAAAAGCTTCATTGTTACATTTACACATTTTTCATTTCCATAGTAAAAAAAAAAAAAAAACTCCTTGCAAAAATTATTTTTATTATGAAGGTATTGTTATGACTTTTAAACAGGGGGATTTTAAGAAATTATTTTTCAAGTATTTGTATCACAATTAGTTCATAATTTCTAAGTCTATTCTTTAAATTTTATTTATCAAATCTTATTCTCATATTTAAGATATTTATGAACAATTTATCCTTATAAAATATTTTTTTGAATACTAAGCAACTTTGTTATATAAAGATTCATTATTTATAGTATAAATGTTCATATTACGAACATTCACGTTGTTAATGTGAATATTATTATTATGGATATTTGGTTAATTATGTCATCCATACAACTATTGAAACATTAAAAAAAAAGGGACTAAATAGAACGTAAGTAGTGAAAATGAATTTTGAATAATGCCCATTTTAAATAATAAATTATTTTTTAAAAATAATTATTAAAATATTTAAAAATAAAATTTACAATATAAAATTTATAAACAGTTCCAATTCAAATATAGTTGTTGACCTCCCTTTATTACCCTCTAGTTTTCAATCATCAAAATATTTAGTTTTGCATTATCTAGGAATGAAATTCACAAAATTATAGTTGTATCACCAAATTAAAATAATCAAATGTGTTAGCTTAGTTGGCTATTTATATATAAATTTATTTTGGAGGTCAATGGCAAATTTTTGCTAGGAAATCATTAATTATTTCTCTCCAATTATCAGGGTTCTTTGCTATATTGAGTTGTTTACCTTCTCTCAGGGATCAAATCTTGCTAAAGAAAAAGATTAATTATTTTTCTCTTATTATTAAGATTTTTATTTTTTATTTTTTATTTTATTTTTTTTGTATTGAGTTGTTTACCTTCTCTTATAAAACATTTAGTGGTCAAATCTTGCTAAAGACAAAGATTGGATTTGTTTATTTTCACTAAGGGGTCAATTCTTGATGTAATAATCTAGTTAGATATATATATTTTTTTCCATATTTATAATTAATCTTCCACTTAATGAAAAAAAAAAAAAAAGAAGACAAAATCTAAAGTAATAGAGGAAACATATTTTAGGGATTATAAAGGTATTTTATCTGTTAATGATTTAGACAATCCGATTGAGATTGGAGCATTTTGGCTCAAATTAGAAAATTAAAAAGTAAAAGTGACAAAACTAAAACTTAGCTAATCATAAAATGTGCCCAGTAAAGACTATATGTGTATGTTATCTCAAGTTATATTATGTTAAATTACTAGGATTATTGACAGCAAACATATATATGGGATAAATATATCTATAGTCATTATTGTAATTTAGCTTTTAGCGACTTTATTATTATATCATCTTTAATGTATCATTTCATATTTAGCATTTTATTTTAAAATACGAATACTGACACATGACACAATATGAAATAACACAAATACTCCACCATGAATTTTTTTTTAAAAAAAAATGTAAGACACCACGTGTGAAGGACATACAAAATATATAATTTTATATAAAGATAAAGGGACAAACTTCTCTTCAGTCCACTATTGTTTGGGTTTGTGGGGCTTACTATGGGTTTTACTTTGATGATCCGAACCGTTCATATTTTAAGTCATAATATTTTGATCATTTGTGATAAAAATTAGGTCAATCCAATAATCATAGCCGTATTAGTTTTTGACATTTATTTGAAAACTAAACCATCCTTTTTTGGAGAGACAAATACAATATTAGTTGTATTAGCTTGTGACATTTATTTGTAAAAAAAAAAAAAAAGAATGGAAAATATTATTTGAAAACTAAATTATTCATTTTTTGGCAGACAAATATGATAAACTACCGCAGCTACGATTATCAGATTGATTTAAAATGCACAAATAAAAATAAATAAATAAATTGAACATAACATGTTTTTTAATTCTACTTGTTACATGTACAAAATTGATTAACATCCTTATATGAATTAACTAAAGAAAAAAAAAATGTTAAATTTTTAATTGAAATAAATTTATGATATCATCAAGAAATGTTTATTAACTTAATAATTTATTAATAAAATGGGTTATTTTTATGAAATTTGAAATTTCAAGGGACTTGATTTGGTCTTTATGTCATTTTAGTCTCTATAATTTCAATTGACTGACTCGATTTTCATAAATTTACGGATTTATCTCAATTTATTCCAATTGCTTATAATTATTGACATTTTTTAATGAAAAATATGTATATAACTGACATATGTTATTTTTTAGAGGCAGAATTATAAATTTGCTCAATTCAGTTAGTTAACTTCAACCAATTCAATAATAATTTTTCGTCAAAACACTATTGGTATTATCAATTGGACGAAATTAACACAAAATCTAAAATTAAAGGTTAAAATTGATCTAATTAAAAGTGTAGTGTCCAAAATTAAAATTTATTTATTTTATTTAAATTGTGAACAAACTTATTTGAATATAAATAATAAATTTATTTTTGGTACGCCACCTCACCACCTCATTACCAATTCTCCACCTCTCTCTCTCTCTCTCTCTCTCTCTCTGTTTTTTATTTTTATTTTAATAAAAGAAATATGGAAACACAGGAAAGCAAAGCTCCCGGGCGGCCGGGGAATAAAGAGAAGGGAAAAATGAAATAAGGGTTTATAATTCCTCATATTCTACATCTTTATTTAATATTTACAATATAAATTTGTAGCTCTTTTTTTATTATTATTATTATTATTTTTTTATCTCCTATAATAGTTTATTAGGTATTCTTTTTCTCTTTCTCATTTTTACACACACAGTACCTCTTCTTTTTTTTTTTTTTTTGTCTCTTATTTATGATTTTTTTTGTTTTAAGATATAACACTTGATACAATTTGAAAATCTAATCTTCTAATTTATGAATTTTTATTTCATCTTTTAATATCAAGAAATTGTGTTTTACTATTATTATATTTATATTGTGATTTCATATGATACCTTACAAGTGTTTGTTTGAATGCCTGAGTGAGATCTTACATTGGGGTGTTTTGGGAAGTTAGTAAAAAGTTGGCTTTTAGCTTTTCACCAAGCTTTTTAACTTTTTTGAAAAGTGATTTGGGAAGTTGGTAAAAAGCTGACTTTGGGCTTTTTGATTTAATATTTGTTTATGGTGTTACATCACATTAAAATGACCACAATACCCTTACCCAACTTAGGAAATTTACTTTTTTACCTATTGTTGTGTGTGTTTGAACAATTTTTTGGAAACATGAAGGGTAGTTATGTAAATTCACAGATTTGCCTTTTACACCACTTCCCAAATGGTTTGCTGTGTTTTGCTGCCCATGGCTTTTTTTTTCTCATGCGGCAAAACGCAGCTTTTTACTCCCTCTTTCCAAATGGGCACATTATTTTGATTTTAATTTTTTTTTTGTATTTTTTTTCTTTTTTTCTATTTGTAAGGATGAATAAGATGACAAAATAACATACTTTTATTAGTCTATGACTAATCTCTTTTCACACACTCACTTTTACAAGGATTTTGAAATCTCATCTATGTTTTTTTATGCCTTCTTAATCTTGTGTCTATTGTTGTGTTGTAGATTGGTTCTATTAGAGCATCAATATCAATCTCGCCAAAGCATTTTTTCTGTTAATTTGTGGAGTAAAGCCATCAATTTCCTTCTGCATCAAGCTCGCTAGGGCTTGTGCCATTTTAGAACAGGCTGCACTTCCTCGCCACATGTAGCCAGCCTATGAAGGCTCAACACTGAATTTTAAAAAATAAAATATATGAAACAGTGTTCAGCTATCTCCCACTGTTTTGTTTTTATTTTTTTCAAATACTATAATTATTATTTATTTTACCATATGATGTGATACACCCCATAATTCTTAGATACCAATTATATGCATGTGAGATTTATTATATTAATGATAATAAAGTATGTCACATCAAATAGTAAAATATAAATAATCAAAATAGATGATAAACATAGGATTATTCTTTTTGTTATTACTTATAGTTTTTATCCACATATAAACTTGAATTATTTTAGTTTTTGCACATCTCATAAATTAATTCTTGAAATTAAAGTTAACAAAACAGTTATGAAAATGCGATTTCTTAATCTAGGAAAAGTGACTGTATAAAAAATGTGACTATTCAAATATTACCATTATAAAATATGATTGTCCCAAAATTGATGATTTAAAAATACAATAATTGACAATATAGGAATGAAAAAACAAATAAATGTTATTTAAATAAAATATATATTTTTTAAATATAGAGTTTGATGCGGAAGACATTCAAAAACATAGCTAGCTAAAATAAAAAAGTAACTTTTTTAGCCAAAATTTGATTAAAATTTATCTAGCTTGATGCGGATGCTCTTAGAGCATTTTCAATGATTATTTGTCATATTGTCATTACTATGATTATAATTTAACAATAAATAATATTATTTTGTCAAATTATAACAATATTCCTAGTAGCTAATCAACATCAATGATTGACACCCTATTTGATTGCTGTGAGAAAGCAACTTTATATTAAAAAAAATTCACTTGTACTTGGATAATGCCGACCATTTGTCCAACCTGAACTCATTTTTTTCATCATTTAGAAACCAATAACATAATTTACACAGCCTCAAAAGATGTAGTATTTGATAAATTTTAGAATTATAAGGGTTGATTTGGGATGTTCTAAAAATGTGCACTTTTTGATTTATTGACTTATATGGGTTGGATTTGGGTTGGGTTTGATGTGATGTGTTAGAAAGGTGATGTGATTTAAATAAGATGATGTGACTTAAATATGATAGTGACTTTTTGACTTTTTGTATTATTTAGGTTATGCCAAACTTGGCCTTAAAAATAAAGTTTTATTTTGAGTTTGTGAGTTTTTAAAATTATAATTTGAATAGAGAAAATTTGTTTGAATATGAATTTTGAATTTTTGATGTGACATATGAAATGAGAAAATTGTTTGGTTATGAGTTTTGAAAAAAGTTTTTAAAATTTAATTAAAAAATTTATAACTCATAACCAAACACATATCAAAACTCTATTGATAATTCTATTCAAAATCATAACTAAACTCTTTTTAAAATTCAATTCAAAAAAATTATTTATCATTTTGGTCTAAAAAAATAATTTGTATGTTTGAAGAAACATTAAAAACAAATAAATTTTTTTTTCTCTAGATAATAGGTGGCAATTGTCAATTGTAAAAAAAAAAAAATTACAATGTTTTGGTCAATTGTTCGATCTACTGGCCGGACGTCTAAGTAGATTTAAAATTTAAAAATTCCTCTACTTTTTAGAATAGAAAAGATGAAAGAGTGAGAGTGTAAGAAATTACCAAACATAAAAGAAAAATATATTTTAAAATGTATAATGAAATAACATTTTAAAAATTCCATTCAAATAGTACACGCAAACAAAGGGGTGAAACTATGACACCAAACAAACGGCTCATAAAAACGCAGCGCCACCGAAATTCAAAATACAAACCCCGCCAAACGAATCCTACATTCATACCATGTTCTTCACTCCATGTTTCTAACTCGTTCTTCAAACCCTAGAATTCGAAACTCTCTCTCTCTCTCTCTCTCTCTCCACACCGACCTCCATGGAAAATCAAATCGAATAAGAATTAGATTTTCTAGGTCAAAATTGAGGGAATGGACATAGGGATGATATCGGTGGACCGGTGGTCCGAAGGCAGCCAAGTGTATTTCCTCACACACCTCCACGCCGATCACACCAATGGCTTGTCTTCAACCTGGAAACGAGGCCCTCTCTTTTGCTCTCGCATCACCGCCAAGCTCTTCTCCTCCAAGTTCCCCTTTCAAGCTCTCTCTTCGAATTTTAGATATCGTCAATGGAATTCAATCCCTTTGGTTCTCCAACCACCGAATCGAACACTACCGTTGATGTCATCGCCATCGATGCTCATCACTGTCCGGGTACACTTTTTCTCAGCTTAACTTTGGTTTTTGGATTTGTGTTTTTGTTCGAATGTGACATTAGGCTGTGGTGATCACAAGCTGCAGTTTTTTTTGGCCACAACAGTAATTGTGAACGTGATTGTATTTACTATTTTTATTGATCATAATTAAGCTACTAGTTTATTATTTATTATTATTATTATTATTATATTATTATTATTATTATTATTATTATTATTATTATTATTATTATTATTATATTATATTATTATTATTATTATTATTATTATTATTATTATTATTATTATTATTATTATTTTGTTCTGTCAGATATGTGTTATGTGGAAAATGAATTATTATTGCCTCTATTAATATTTGGTTATATTATAGTTGCGTAATTAGTTTTTCTTTTAAATTTCGTTTTTTCTTGAACATGCATAAATATCACAAGTCAAATGTGTCCAAGGGTGTATCCAGAGGCAGGACATATGATTGTATTTGGTAATATTTGGTCTCTCCAATCACCTGGCATATCCGTTACATGTCCCGGTGTGTTGTGTCGGGAATGACTACAATAACTAGTTTAAAGTGTTTGTGCTTCATAGTAGGAGGTAATGAGAGCCTATTTTTATCAAGGAGATAATTGTTGAAATTAATAACCAAATTACATTTTCATTTTTAAAATTCTTTTGGTTAACCTTTGCTGTCTATATTATATGTTGTTAACTAGGATTACCACAAAGACAGCAAATTGCTACATGCCGGAAAGTACATTATCAATGACACATGTCTATTAATGCATTGATGCAGGAGAACATATGCATGTACATAATTCATCCACCTTGGAGGAACTTTTTAATTTTTTTTAACTACTTGAAGTCTAAGATTCAATAGATCGTGTAACGTTAGGCTTTCAAATCATATTTTTCAAACATTGGTTTTGTTATAAACCATCCATAAGGTTTTGGGAAAGAGGGATAGACTAGATTGATATGGAGCAAGGTTTGGAACCCTCAATTCTTCATTTAGAAGTCCTTGAGAGAGGGGAGCAAGGGATTGATTAGGAATAGATATATGAGGTCAACTAGCTCATATATATCTTTCTCCATCAAACAATGTGCCTTCTTAGCGGTATGGTTGGAAAGAATGTTTTCCTCTTTGCATTTCAATTGATTTTAATGAAATCAATCCTTGTTCTTAACTGAAGCCTAGTAGTAGAAAGCTTGAAAGGTAGTCTTTGTCTCTATATTTGGACAACCTTTTCTCATCTTGGTGAGTCTTGTCCTTTTGAAATAAGAGTATCATGGTAGCTATTGAAGAGTGAGGCAAAGGGCTTAGTCCTCTCAATTGACTAGGGCTTGAGTCCCCTATGACAAGTACAATGCACTAGCACTATGCTAGTATCCTTCTACAATGCTGGCATCTTATATGAAGACTGCCTGGGGGACTCTATCTTGTCTAGGGACTATATTCATTGTAATTAAACAATGCATTGAACTTGAAGGTGAAACTTTAAGTTTATTGCGATGAAGTACCATGGGGGTTCCATTGGCATACTGAACTGTTCTTGCCTCCTTGTAATAGGCATACTGAACAGCCACAAATTATGATATGCCGCATAAGCTTTTGCTGATGTAGATTCAAAAACCTTACAACTTGTGGTTCTAAGATTAAAACTTATCAAGGTTAAAACACTAGTTTGATGCCTCTCCTTTTTTACCAACAACAATTCAAATATTTAAGTGTAATTGACTTCTACAAATTGTCTTCTTTTCAAATATCAACTAGTCGAGGTTGATAATAAAGATGGGAACTCGAGTAATGGAAAGCTTCCCCTGTTTTATTAAGAAAGCATCAGTACGAAAATGTAAGAGACTTTTGTTTTCCTAAAAGTCACCAAGTTTTATAATATAAATTTTAGCCACACATCTACCATGGTAATTATAATTGGCAAAATGAATTTTCAGGTGTCAAAAGCAACTAGTCTCTACTAAGCTTAATCTTTTTAATTTTAATTTTTCTACTTTATTTTGTCCTAGATTGCCTATCTGTGTGCTTGATCCTAACTATCAATATGTTATGTTAATTGAGTTGCCATGCTAAAGATTTTTATTTCTTTTCTATCTTTTTCTTTCTTGTGGACAAAATATAGGGTCACCCCATGACAAAGGGTTTCATAATTAAGTTGTTCATGGCTTTCAACTTGACAGGCGCAGTCATGTACTTGTTTCGCGGTGAGTTTGGGTGCATGATTTATACAGGGGATTTTCGTTGGGAAACAACTAGTAAGAGGGCAGAGATTGGAAAGAGCATGCTTCTTAGTGCTCTTGGGAATGACAAAGTTGACATTCTTTACTTGGACAATACTTACTGTAATCCATCATATTCTTTTCCTTCTCGAGAAGTTGCTGCTCAACAGGTGCATGTTTGCTTCTCTTGTGGAAGTTTTGTAGTTAAATTTATGTAGTAGAATTAAACTACTACCCTAATTACTATTGGAAGCTACTAACTTATTTGTTAAGATTTATTTTTTAACTAAAATTTTAATAAGCCTCATATTAACTAGTTTTGTCTAACATGTTTTTGATGTGAGAAGCTCGGAATAATTCCTGTTGTCTTTTGTTATTCTTAAATAAAGTCAAAAAATATCCAAGGTGAAGGAGAGAGCCAAGGGAAGCCCTAGAAGAGGAGATAGAAAATGGTATTGGAGAGAGCTTTGAGCTTATGTTGCAGAGAAGTGTTGTTGATTTGTCTTATATGCATAAGATCTCTTTTTATAGGGAGTTTGGGTTGTTAAGGACAACTGAGGGAGGATAGGTGGCCTGGTCCCCTTGGTGTGACAATTGGGGATCTCTTGACCTAAGATGCTTGTCTTGGGATCTCTTGACAAGGGATCCCGTGACATGGGGGATCTATGTCCGTCAACCTTCTTTAGCCGATAGCACAGGCTAGTTCCTTACCTTAGTATGTCAAGGCATCTTAGAGGTTTTAGAGTATCGTATGTTAAGAAACACGGACACTTCTAAGAAACTAACGTGTCCATGTTGGACACTGGCACTTGTCGGACACATCCTAACACATGTCTGACACTTGTCAACACATGTACTATTTTTTTAATTTTTTTTAGATGCGGACACTCTTCGACACTTGGAGTACACACGTGTCCATTTCTTAAACACACATGTCCATTGGTTAGAAATATGACACTAATTATAAATTTGAACAAAATAACGTAGGATACAAGATAAAAAAAAATAATGCAAATTTATTGAAATTAGTATTATATTGTATTTTTTTCCTAATATTTTTCAATGATATATTCATATATATAACTTATAATAAATATATAAAATTATATATTTTGTGCGTGTCTTTCAAAGGTTGTGTCTTGCATTTTTTGAAAATTGCCGAGTTGGTGTGTCCGTGTTATATCCGTGCGTGTCAATGTTTGTGCTTCTTAGATTCATGTCTTTGATCAGTTAACAATTTTGTCTATTAAGGTTGGTTAAGGGAGTACCACAATCAGTAGGGTAAAGGACCCTTAACAGTCCATTGATCCTAGTCTCCTAGCCACGATCCTTCAATGATCGTGTGCAAAGATTCTAGGCCCTACTCCTAACCTGGGTAGCTTGTTTTGAGACCTTAGACATGTTGGAGAGGTCATGGAATTCACAATTGGAGATGGGTTTATGGTGATCGCTTAGGGAGATCTTGACCAAGCGAGTGAGGCAACCTAGAGATCTTGGTCGGGTTAAGTGAGGCAATCTAGAATCTTGGTTTCAATTTTAGGCATTTTAGACATTAAAGAGATGTTTATGTTATTGATCCGCTCTGACATGTGGCACTAGCTAGCACCATATGACTAGGAGCAGTGTCATCAAAAAATGCCGATACCTTAGTGATGTACGTTTTAGAACGCACGTTCTAAAATGTGGTACATTTTCGTTCCAAAAAGATGAATTAAGCAATTTTTCCAATATATTTTCTTTAAAGTTTCCTTGAGAGGAAAAAGAATCAAATATAATAAACTTAAATCTAAGGAGAGTGGAGTTTTAGCAGGATAGAATGTAAAAAAATGTTTATAATGCTAATAGAAATGTGCTGTTGGTACATGATCAATATGAAAAACAAAAATTAAATTTATTGGATATTTAATTGTTGAAAGAAAATTTCTCTAAGTACTTTAATTAAATTAGTTTCAACTTTTCATCATGATTTCATCAGACTAAAGTAAAAATGTCAAAAATCTTAGAAATGGGCACAATATGTTTGAGTTCTCTCTATTTCGAACAATATGTGGATGAAAAAAATGATTAGGCATGTCTATTTACTTGTTTCTTGAAATTTCCAACTGTGAATAATAGTTTCAAACATAAGTTTCATGCTTTGAATGGAGCTTTGGTTTTATCCGCTGTTGAACTTCATTTTGTGATTATGTATATGGAAATTATTCATTTACTTTTTTATGACTAGTTACAGGTTGTTGATGTGATTGCCTCTCATCCTGAACATGACATCATTATCGGTATAGACTCTTTGGGAAAAGAAGATCTTTTACTTCACATTGCACAAGCGCTGAAAATAAAGGTGGGCTCACTCTTTACTGAAAGGAAAAGTGTCAGCTAGGGTTGTCTCTATGCGAAGTGTAACCTTTGCAGTGCGTATAAAGTAGAATGGCAACCCAAACTTGCTTTTAGTTTTAATAATGTGAACAAACCCAGATGCTCTTCACATCAACTTGGTTGGTTATTTATTTATTTATAATTTAAGTTTTGGGGAAAATAGAGCTAACTATCTCAGAAAATTAATCTGCAACTACTGGAGAAATACCATAATTTGTTTATATTAGTTCAAGATTGGAACTAATTGGCCTACTCATTTTTTTCCTCTGTTCTGCATGCTTTCTATTTCTATATGGTATAGGTTACAGTACCTACTCGTTTTTTTCCCTCTGTTCTGCATGTTTTCTATTTCTATATGGTATAGGTTACAAATACTGTAATCTGGAGAGTTTATACTTTCATGTGTTTGACTATTTTTGCACACTACATGTAAGCCTACAATCCTGGTAGCTTAGACTAAAAATTAGTGATTCTTTTGCACTCCCTTGAGTCATGTGATGTCATACAGGATGCAGCCTACCACATTTTAAATTTAATGTTGTTTTTCTGGTATGTAATAATGTGCATAGTCATGAAGACTTGTATATTCATTTTTTCACCGAAAAAGAAGTTTGGTTTGGTGGAAAGGAAATATTATCATTTTTATCCTTCTTATATGTATATAAGTAATCTTATGAGCTATCACTGGTAGTTCCTTATATTTTCTTGTTTTGTTCTTTAAAGATTTGGGTCTGGCCAGAACGCCTGCAAATTATGCATCTTCTTGGGTTCCACGACATCTTCACGACTAAAGTTGCTCTAACTAGAGTGCGAGCTGTCCCTCGCTACAGTTTTAGTATCGACACATTGGAGGGGTTAAATATGATGCGTCCAACTATAGGGATTATGCCATCTGGTCTTCCATGGAAACCCCTTGAAGGGAACACCAATGTTTTTGGTTCGTCTTCTCACCATAGTAGAAGCAAATTGAGTACAAAAGTTGGGAGCCACATGGATATGCATAAACCTAATGATAATTCAAGAGCTGTGGAAAGTTATCATGAATACATATATACAGTTCCATATTCTGATCATTCATGCTTTGCTGAGATAAAGGAGTTTATTAAACTTGTCCAGCCAACCAACTTGAAAGGTATTGTGTCTTCCTCAAGTTCTTATGTTGATCCTCTTTACTATTTTGGCCGCCTTTCGGGAGCAAATCTACAGTCACAAGGTTTACGTCAGAATTTTATGAGAAAAGGCTGTGAAAGAGTTAAAGATGTCCTTAACAAATCTACTCTTCGAAGTGATAATTATACTGAAGCTAGAATGAAAAGAAGAAGCAAGAAAAATGATTTTTTAGGTGTTCATGTGAGTAGAGTTAGTATATTGAGACGACTAAGGCGTGGTGCAAAAATATTGGAACTTGACTGACTTGAATAGTTAGGAGTTGAATTTTGGCAGTATGTTACACTAAAACTAAATGGCTAATGTTGAGTATGCTACTTCATCTGAGAATACCTGTATAAAATTCCGAAATTCAGTGAAATTACAGGTATAACAAATTACATTTTTTTCCCATTTAATATTCTGTAGTTAATAGCTAATGTGGTTTTGTAAGTACTCTTGTTTCAGAAAAGTTATGAACTGTGCACAGATTGATACTACGGACTATCAGAATGGATATGAATCTTGAGGTTTATAATTGGACCTTATACTTTGGGCTCAAAAGGTTTGCATTAACCATCTCACTGTTTATGTATGTCATGTCATGGTATTACAATTCAAGTATAGGATCATTTGAAATTTCTTCTTGAGTTTTACACCATTGTCACCGAGTTGCATTGTGATGGTGACAAATACACTTTTTACATGACTTTTATTGCAACTCCTTGTACAAAAGGATGGTGATGAATGACCATGAGATAGCAACAAGCTTATTCTTCTTGATTTCAGTTATTGAAGGTAATGTAAGTTATATGATGCTGTTGTCCCTTTCTCTAATTCATCAATGCTTAAATCATGAGCATCTTGGTTAAGTTTGCGAATACTTACACCTCTTCTCTCTAGGTGGTACACAGTCTAACAATCTACCAAATGATACCTAATTCCTCTTCTATACCTCCTTAAGGAAGTCATGTAGCTATTTCTCCAACCTTTTCACAACTAAAGCTAAGATAGTGAATAAGAACATAAAATACATGGGAAGACTGGACTAGATGCTCTGATTCAATGTCAATCTATCACGTTTAAATAGACAGATATAGGCTCTTCTATCTTGCCAATTGCCTCTAAAATCTCTAACCATAGAATCCCACACTGATTTTGCTTTGAAAGTGGCTCCTGAAGGAAGTCTTAGATAAGAAGGTCAATGCTCCACCTTATAACCTAGGATGTCAGCCAATGTTGCAACATGAGGCACCTTCCTGACCAGAATGAGGTTGTATTTTCCTAAATTCACTTTCAAACTTAAAATGACCTCAAAACACAGAAGCACACATCGCATGGAGTTGTCTTATCTGTGCTGGTTATAAGGGTTCAGTTTTCCTCTTTTAATACTTAGATTTTAAGAAGTGTGGGCTATGTTTTTTTAATTTGATATCAAAGCTTATTTGGGCCTGCCCTTTGTCTGACTATTGTATGTTGTGGTCCAGGAGGATGTGTTGGAATGTGTCTTACATCGCCTAGAGTTGTCCCATCTGTGCTGGTTATAAGGCTTCAGTTTTCCTCTCTTTAATACTTGAGTTTTAAGAAGTGTGGGTTGGGCTTTTAATTTTAGTATCAAAGCATGGTTGGGCCCTGTGACTGGTGTGCCTTTTGTCTGACTACTGTATATTGTGGTCCATGAGGGTGTGTTGGAATGTGTCCCACATTGCTTGAAATTATGCCATCTGTGTTTGTTATAAGGCTCCAGTTTCCTTCTCTTTAATACTTGGGTTTTAATAAGAAGTGTGGGTTGGACTTTTCAATTTGGTATTAGAGCCTTATAACCAGTCACAGGTCCAACCAAGCTCTGATACCAAATTGAAAAGTCTAGCCCACACTTCTCCTTAAAATCTAGGTATTAAAGAGAAGGAAATTGGAGTCTTATAACTAGTACAGATGGAGCAACTCCAGGCGATGTGGGACACATTCCAACATCACACAACTAAGAGAGCCTAACTATTGAGGCTTGACCCTACAACAAATAACAGTAGCATTAGCATAAAGAAGATGAGAGGCAGAGCATGGAGCCATCAATTTTTCCAATCTCAAAATCCTTAAGAAAACCACCTTGCCCCATTCTATCAATCATCTTTCTCAAAATCTCCAATACCAAAATGCAACCAAAAATTTCAACTAGAATTTGGAAGAGGAGGTTTTGGTTATGTTTTCGAAGGAACATTGCTTGATTCCACTATCATAGTCGCGGAGAAGCTGGAAAACATCAACCAAGGGGAGAAGTTCGAGCAAAAATTAGCACGCTTGGTTCTAACCGACATGTTAATCTTGTTCGGCTTTGTGGGTTTTACTCTGAAGGTAACATGACTCCTTGGATTCTTGTCTTTTCCAAGAAAAGGGGTAAAAAAAGGTTATGGACTAGAAAACAAGGTACAAAGTTTTACTAAGGATAATCACATGGTTGGCTTATCTCCATGAAGAGTGCAGGGACTGTATCATACACCGTGACCTTAAAACATTCTATTAGATGTTGGAATTCTGCCCAAAAGTAATGGATTTTGGTCTGGCAAGCTTGTTTGGCGAGAATTTAGGAGGGTTCTGACAACCATGGAAGGAACAATTGGATATCTAGCACCAGAGTGGATATTAAGGTTAGACATAACAACTAAAGCTGATGTTTACAACTATGGAATGATGCTTTTTTGAATTGATATTGGGAAGAATAAACACTGATTAATCTAAAGAGGGGAAACTTAAATTCTTCTCAATTTGGGCTGCAAATGCATCCATAGAAGGCAATGATGTCCTTAGTCTATCAGACCATAAGGTGGAGAAAAATGTTGATGTTGAAGAGGTATGGAGAATTTGTAGAGTTACTTGTTGGTGCATCCAAGATAAAAATCATAGGCCAACAATGGGTCCAGCAATTCAGATCCTCGAAGGGGTTTCAAACGTGAAGCTGCCTCCAATTTCTCATTTTCTCCAATCCCTTGATGACGAGGGGCTTATATTTTTTTGTATTGTGTTGAAAATTCATAACCATGGAGTAATACTTGTTCAACTATTTACTCAGGCCAAGAGCACTACATTGTTTAAAGTTTAAAAAGAATAATACAAGGATGTTCTTGAGCACTTACCTATGCAATTAACTATATCTATTTAGTGTTTTTGTATACTTAGTGTATGGCTTTTAATAATTGTTATGTATTTGATACTTGCATATTCAATGTTGTGTGATCCATGGAGATCATAGTTTCACTGCAATGTTGGTTTTCTTCTCTAAGTAGCTAGGTTTCTTTGGAATTTCAATTTTGGGATTGTAGATCTTCCATAACAAAGGTGTTTTGGTGATTGTGATTGCAGTTTAGTCTCTTTGATATGACAGTGACAAATTGTTCCCTTTGTAGATCTAGTGTTGCTTCCGTGGAGGCTATAATTGAGGGCAAAGAGGTTTCGATGGGGATCTGTGATCCTTCAAATGGTTGAGGGCTTCATTCACACCTTTAGTTGATGAGTTAGTAGCTACTTTGACTCTAGTTAGTTGTGTGGTTGGCGATTGATTCTTTGCTAATGGCGAAAGCTAGGTTTCTGGTGCGATGGTTTTTGTGACAACCCCGACCTTCGTAATATTATATTACATTATTTCAATAAGCTTAATTGCATGATTATGTGTTTGATTGTATGATTATATGCTTAATTTGGTGATTATTTGTTGATACATGGAATATCTGTTTACTTATCAACTTAGAATTAGAAATTGAAAGCCCAAACGACTTCAAAAACCAAAATTGACTGGCCCGATAGGCTAGAATATTGGATTTTATGGCTACTTTAATTGAAATTTGATTCGGATCGAAATAATTATAATAAAATAATTAGAATTAATCAAAATTGAGTGGGATTAATTATTCCTAAGCATGCTTAATTAGCCTAAGCTAATTACACCCTATATAAGGCCTTAATCATGTTTGAGCTCACATTATACAACACTTGGCTGAGATTTTAGAGAGAAAGTGAGAGCGAATCAACTCTAGAGAGAGAGGGAGAAGAGAATTGTAGAGAATTTGTAGAAGACTTGAAGATTTGAGCTATGATTGCACTTGAACTCAATTCTAGGTATGGAAACTATACTTAATTCTTGTAAATAATCCATATAAGAAATGAATTCACCAAGTTTTGAGACCATTTGCATGAATTTAGTAAGTATAAGCTAAATACATCTTGATTATGGAGGAATTGAGCATGATTATGTACATGCATGCATGAATCATCATTTTGAGTTTGAATTTCATGAAATCTTCCACATGCATGAAGCTATACTTGACATTTTTGAAGGTATTCCATAGTTCTAACACTTCTCATCTCATGCATGGGAGTTTTGAAAAGAAAAGGGTGCGATTCATGTCATGTATGGTTTCAACCTCATGATTTAAGCTTGAGTTTAGAATTTGGTTCATGATTTTGAGTAATTGGTTTCAAATTGAGAGTGTTTTCATGTTACATAATGTTTTCCTATGTTTTCGTACCAAACTTGCAAGCTTTGAGCCTTTAAATTCATGTTTTGAGCTTCAAACACAGTTTTGGGAATTCTAGAATTCGACCAGTTCGCTCGACCGAAGAAAGTGTTGCTCGAGCGTAAAATTCTAGCAACCAGAAGTTTTGCGGACAATTGTACGGTGGCTCGAGCGGCAAAACTTGTGCTCGAGCGAACCCTATTTTGCATTACTCATGGCTCGAGCCTAAAAATCAAGCAACTAGTACTTTTGTAGAGTTTTGTAGACTGCTCGAGCGGCCAAAGTTGCGCTTGAGCGGAGACCCTGTTTTTAGCAAATTTTGACTAACTCTTTTAAGTGCATACTTGCATCCTCATATCATTCCAAGTACTCATAGGCACTTATTGGACTCATATAATCATGGAATGAGTTAGAAACACATAAGAAGAGTTGAATTAAAGTGAAATGGTTTTTGAATGGTACTTCAATTGTGTATTTGTTATGTGTTTTGTTTAGGTGGACGTCCAAGGCCTAGCATCGATAGAACTCACTGTGAGTAGTAACTTTATAAAGATATGTTCAAGTTATCTTTATTTTCGAAATTGTTATTGTTCTCGGAATTGATATGTGATTGATTGAATGGTTTATTGAAATGTTATTTTCTTATGAATGAATGAAGTTTCCTTTTGAAATTGTAATCGCGGCATCCTTTAGTGAGGCTCTTGCCTGGGGGATATAATACCAAGCCCCAATGATTAATAGGCCCTCGCTCGGGAGAAACAATACTGTAGCCCATTGTTTAATAGGTCCTTGCTTGGGAAAACAATACCATAGCCCATTAGCCCTCGCCCGGGGGAAACAATACCGTGGCCCATTGGATTAATTGAAACACAGAGATCTCTGATGTTAGACCCTCGTGGTCACATTGAATATGGAATATTGATTGACCCACTGTGGTCCCATTGATTGAAGCTTGTGATCCCATTGTCATTGATGTATTGTTACTCTATTGGATGTGCCATGCAAATGGATTAAAATAGCTATTGATATCGATATTGTTACTCTATTGGATGTGCCACGCAAATGGATTAAAATAGCTATTGATATCGAAATTTGAATAGAAATTGGGAATTGATATTGGAATTGTTATCGAATTTCATTCATATAACCTCTTTATTCTGTTGTTACTCACTGGACCCTAGCTCACTACTTATATTTATATGTTGGTGAGCAAACAGAACAACAAGGTTAGAAGAGAAAGCCTAGGAGTCTACCCAATTGTCAACCTTTTTGAAGAGCTTCTGAGAAGGAGCAAGCTTGGGCTCGAGCGGAGCCAAGCAAAGTCAAAACCCCCTTTTGTTTTTGAGATTTTGTTTTGGTACTGGTATATGGGGTTTTGTTTAATCGTGACTTGTGGAGTTTTGATGTATGGATTAAATGTTTTAAACTTATGTATTGTATGCATTTAAAGAATGGTTGCACAGTTATGTCATGAGGTCTTTTTATATAAGCACAGCTCAATGGATTATTTTCAAGCCTTATATTGCTTCTGTTAAGCCCCATAATTTATACTCAAATTGATTTTGTTAATAGAGGCCGTAGGTAATCTAAGATTACTGGCCAGTCATGACGCTATACCTATAGGGGTGAGTTTGGATTGTGATAGTTTTGGTTTTCATAGTTTGGTTGCACTGGTGTGTTTCCAAGGGAGGAGGAAAGATTGGTGAAAACAAGAGTTTGCTGATCAGTCCAGCAAGCTTTGATGCTACTGGTGTGATTAGTGTGGTTTTGCCTATCTCCCATGGGAGTCCATTTTTTTCAAACTGGGTGTATCTTCTCATCCTTCAGCAGTAGGTGTGCAACTCGGGTAAGTTTGGTCAATTGAGGAGTTGCTTAGGTCCAATCCAAGTTGCGCTAAGAGTTGGCTAAGGGCAACCTTCTACTTGAACTTGTTTGTGCAAGCCTGACTTGAGCATAGTAAATTCAACTTGGGCTAGGTTCGAATTGTCTGATTTACCCACAAATCCGAACTCTATTTATATATTTTGTTTATTTATTTATTTATTTTCCTGCTAGGCTAATTAATTTGTTAAATATTAACATTTTTTTCTACTAAATTATTAATAACATTAAAATAAATAATTTATATGATGAGAGAGAAAGACGAAGAGGAGAGAGATGAAAATCGAGGAACCCTTGTGTTGCTGGGGTGGCCTTTGCCATTTCTGAGTGACAAAGGGAAATGATAGGTTTTGTGGTGTGTTACTTGTGTATGTGATAAATATTGTGAATATGATCTAAATGTTTAGATTAATTTTTTCAAACTATGGTTCCTTGCACCTTCACCAAAATTGTCATTTCACTTTTAATTGTGCCATTAGAAAATTTTATGTATGATACATGTGCCAATTTCTGTTAGTCTTATTAAAGCTAGATTGCCAAAAAATTAAGTTTATAATTTGACTTAAAAGTGTAAATATTTAATTGTGAATTGAAAGTCAAAGGTGCAAATTTCAAATTCAAGTGGGTCTACAAACCCCACTTGGATGCAGCTCTGCAATTAAATTTTTTTTTTTTTGACTTCTCGTCGGAGTGACAAGCATGTGGATGACTGCATTTCATATTTCCAGTCTATCAAATGTTGAATGACTAAATATCCCATAGAAGACAATCAGCCTTTAGTTTCTTTTATCATGACATGATCCATGCGCATTTTGTTAAATTTTGAGACCCATTTGTGCAGATATCATTTGGGTATTATCAGAAAATATTCATACTTCATGTTTTCTGTATTCTTCCTATGCTGCATCTCTTTCACCAACCATCTCTCCCATGGAGCTGACACCATCTCTGCAGATCAATCTCTCTTTGGGGACCATATCATTGTCTCTGCCGGTGGCAACTTTGAAATGGGTTTTTACAAACCAGGTAAGTCTTCCAACTATCACATATGCATATGGTACAAGAAAAAATCTACACAAACCATAGTGTGGGTAGCAAATAGAGATATACCCATCTCTAATAAGTATTCCTCAGAACTGAAAATCTTAGATGGTAACTTAGTGCTTCTCAACAAGTCCCAAACCCCAATTTGGTCAACAAATCAGAACTCTACCACTTCAAATTCTGTGGTAGCAGTTCTGGGTGATGATGGCAATTTGATTTTGAGAGATCGGTCTAATTCAACACAACCAATTTGGCAAAGTTTTGATTACCTTGTTCACACTTGGTTGCCCGGTAGCAAGATTTCATATAACAAGCGAGCCAATACACACCGAAGTCTAACTTCATGGAAGAACTCCGAAGATCCTTCACCAGGACTATTTTCTCATATTCTAGATGCAAATAATAGCTATGTTTTGTTGTGGAATGGGTCTAAACAGTATTGGACTAGTGGTCCTTGGAATGGGGAGATTTTTAGCTTATTACCTACAACGAGACAAAATCATATGCTTAATATTAGCTTTGTTGACAATGAAAATGAGAGTTATTTGAAATATTCTCCCTATGATCCTTACATTATATATAGAGTTGATATGGATGTTTCGGGGCAACTCAAGCAACTCACTTGGTTGGAGGGCAGCAAGGAGTGGAATTTGTTTTGGGCTCAGCTGGGACAGCAATGCGACGTTTATGCTTTATGCGGGCCATTTGGAACTTGCAATCAGAATACACTACCCTTCTGTAATTGTTTGACTGGTTTCAATTCTAAGTCGGGCAATGATTGGTATTTGGGTGATTACTCTGGTGGGTGTGTAAGGAGAACCAAGTTACAGTGTGGAAATGCCAGTGCTGCTAATCAAGAAAAAGATAGGTTTCAAGAGTATTCCAACATGAGATTGCCTGAACATCCTCAATCTTCTTGCTTGAAAGACTGCTCTTGCACTGCTTATGCTTATGACAGGAATGGGTGTTGAATTTGGACTATGGACCTCGTTAACCTGCAACAACTTTTGGGAAATGACAGTAGCGGAAGTAGTCTTTATCTCAGACTTGCTGCTTCTGAGTTTTCCAGAGATAATAATATGGGGATTATTATTGGTGTTGTGGGTTTAGTTGTAGTTTTGGGCTTCGTTTATGTTATGTGGAAGCAACAAAGGAGGCTTATAGCAACCCCTTGTGTGCTTTGGCCAAACACTTGTTGGTTGAGCTTTCTAGGAAAAGATCGAATAGTTGCAGTTTATGGTTCATTGGTTGCATTTAGATACAAAGATTTGCAAAAAGCAACCAAAAATTTCTCAGAGAAAATGGGGAGCGGAGGTTTTGGTTCTGTTTTCAAAGGGACATTGCCTGATCCCACTGTCATAGCTGTGAAGAAGCTGGAAAGCATCGACCAAGGAGAGAAGCATTCCGAGCAGAAGTCAACACACTTGGCACCAT
Source organism: Camellia japonica (assembly GCA_030407325.1). NCBI lineage: Eukaryota > Viridiplantae > Streptophyta > Magnoliopsida > Ericales > Theaceae > Camellia > Camellia japonica. The sequence goes on from JAPPVO010000031.1 coordinate 87,009,452, forward strand.
CCAACATATTAATCTTGTTCGGCTTCGTGGGTTCTGCTCTGAAGGTAATAAGAGGTTACTGGTGTATGATTACATGCAAAATGGCTCATTAGATTCCCATCTTTTCCATGGAAAGGAGTCGAAGGTACCGGACTGGAAGACAAGGTACCAAATTGCACTAGGGACAGCCAGGGGGTTGGCTTATCTTCATGAAGAGTGTCAAGACTGCATTGTACACTGTGACATAAAGCCAGAAAACATTCTATTAGATGTTGAATTCTGCCCAAAGGTAGCAGATTTTGGTTTAGCAAAGCTTATTGGACGAGAACTCAGCCGAGTCCTGACTACCATGAGAGGGACAACGGGTTATCTTGCGCCTGAGTGGATAGTAGGAGTAGCCATTACAGCCAAAGCTGATGTTTACGCTTTGGTATGATGCTTTTTGAATTGATATCAGGAAGAAGAAACAGTGATCAATCCGAAGCAGGGATTGTTAAATTCTTCCCAATCCGGGCTGCAAGTGTAGTCATAGAAGGAGCGATGTCCAATGCCTATTAGACCATATGTTGGAGAAACATGTTGATGTTGAAGAGGCATGGAGAATTTGTAAAGTTGCTTATTGGTGCATCCAAGATGATGGGAATGATAGGCCATCAATGGGTGAGGTAGTTCAGATCCTCGAAGGGATTCTAGATGTGAACCCGCCTCCAATTCCTCGTTTTCTTCAAGCCCTTGTCAACCGCTAGGAGTGTACAGTTTGCTCATTTCTTCATTGAGTGTACAGTTTGCTCATTTCTTCATTGAGTTCTCTCCAGTCGGAATTCACAACCATGGAGCAATCCTTGTGCATGTCTAGTTTCAAATCAAACCACAAAACAAGTATGTCCTTGCGTACTTCTCTATCCTCTTTTAATTACTGTATATATATATTCTGCTATTTTACAGAAGCCTTAGACCCATGGTGGTGCAAGGCTTCTTTTGTTAGTTTCTATCTATTGTTACTTATATATTCATTGGTATTAGTGTTGTTTGATTCTTTTAGTCAATGTGTTTGGTATGGTTTTCCTTTAGAAAACGTTTAATTTTTTCATGTAGGTACTTTTCAAAATTAAGGTTTTTTTTTTTTTTGTTGAGAAATGAAAAAAAGGACGCTCCGTGGGACAATAGCATTTGTGGGCTCTAGTTTCAGATAATTAGTTACTGGTCAAATTTAACTAAACTCAAAGGAAGGGACACATTATTGGGGCATACAAATGGATCTCACCCACCTGTTATGTAGGAGGTAAAGTGTCGATTGGAGTACAACGTGATGAGTCGAAGCAAATTGGCATATTTGAGAATCGACCGCTATTAGGCTGGGTGGAGAGGAGATGCGTAATCCATTAGGCCACCACTTTTAGTGGTTTTCAAAATTGTAAATTTGCGAAAGCAAAATAAGTCCCCAAGGGTTGAAGAAATCGTATATAAATCATATACAAGATATGATATTTTGTAGTGTTGAACATCATAAATGTTATAATTAAATCATTTTCAATCCTAACTAAAAAAAAAGGAGTCATAATCAAACACTACTTAACATATAACTAATTTTTTTTGGATCATAACCAAAATAATAATTATAATAGGATATAATTAATATCACAATGAGTTATAATTAACATCATAATAAGTCATAACCAAGTCATAATAACTAACACTTACAATATGGCATAACCAAATATTACAAACGTCATAACTGAGGCATATGGTAAATATTGCAAAATGTGGTGTATTATAGAATTTCTCATATTATATTATATATATATATATATTCAAAAAAAAAAAAAAAAAAAACAACAAAACAATAGGCAATGGGTTTCGACTATTTTGGGGACTTTGGTTGTCAAAAAATATTACAAGTTATCACATCTTTTTTTTTTTTTTTTTATCAACAATGCAACTAGGGGCGGAATCAGGAATTTTGTTCGGGAGGGCAAGATACATATATGCATAAATATATTGAATTATTTTTGATGCATTTTAATTGAATATAATTTTTTAAGTACGTGTTGCGAAAAAAGTATTTCTCGAAAAAACTAAATAAGTCCAATAAATAGTTTTTTCAGTTTGAATATTATGTCTCAGTATACAATCAGTTAAATAAGTCTTTTAAGCGATTTATTGATTGATAAAATTTCATAAATAAAAAGTGAAAAATACTTATGATTCTTGAAAAATGTTTAAATTTACACTCAATGACATTAAATTTTACACATTAGTTGATTTATTTAAAAATCAATCAATTAAGACCTAACTCCTACCATGTCTTTGTGAATAAATATAAGGGTGAAATTCTAGGTTCTCTAACATTCCATTTGATTTTTAAAATTCAAAGCATAATTGACATGTAGCGCTTTGTTTTAATCAAATCGACTCGATAAAATTGATGTTATTATTTAAAATGTGAAATAATTAGAGATCATTTAATTTGACATTTCAAGATACTAATGAAATAAAAAGTTGTAAAATAATTCTTATAAATTAAAAATCATCTTACTATACATTTTATAAATACTCACAAATATAAAATTAATAACAAATTGTTGAAAATTGGAAGGGGTTGGGGTCCCTCCCAGTCCCTACACAGTTCCGTCCCCAAATGTAATATAATTAAAACTTTTATTCATGCATTTATTACAAAAAAATTATATGTAAAGGGTAAACTACCAATAGGTCCTATTTGGGACTTATTACCCAATAGGTCCTATTGAGACTTATTACCCATTAAGTCTTATTTGATATATTTATTAAGTGATAAAGACAAATTTTATCAGTCTTTTTTTTTTATGAATAATTTTATAGTGATAAATTTATCAGTCTCTTTTTTATGAATAATTTTTTAGTGATAAATTTATCACTCTCTTTTTTATAGTGTTAAATTTATTAGTTAGGACCTGTAGGTAAATAAGTCTAGTGAATAGGACTAATTGGTAAGTACCCCTAATCTAAATTCATTTTAAGTATAGACCCTCTTTAAAATTGAATTTAGATTTACATTAACTTTTATAATAAAATTCTGAATAGATTAATTAAATGTATGTTAGAGTAATATTTGGATGAAAAAGAAACTTATGTTGTGTTTGGTCTATTGGGGTGGGATGTTTGGTTCACGCAATGTTTTTTTTTTGTTTTTTTAATTTATGAAAGTGTGTTATTAAAAATGAAATTATCATTAACTATTGTAAGAGAGTGGCCATAACATAAGAAGTTAAAATGAGATATTTATACATAAGTCTTAATTTATGAACTTATACTCCATTAAGTTCTAACTAAAGATTTTTGACTTTTCAAGTTCCATTAATTTTTGATAGTCAAAATTTCCCTTAAATAATGATTGTTCATCATTTATGATTATCTATAAAGGAATATGATGATTTTACATTTATTTTGATTTTTAAACTGTAAAACATCACTTTCAAATTGAATAAATTTTTAAAAAAAAAATTATGTGCAAAAAAAAAAATTTTTTTTTGAAAAAATTGAAAAACAACTGAAAATTGTGTTATAAAGGGGTATGATGATGGAACATTGATGTGCAAAATTGGAAAAAATATATATATACATAAAATGAAAAAAACTGATAATGTTTTCAATTTTAAAACTGATAATGTTCTCGATTTTACTGGATAGTTGAATCAAACCAATAGTAGAAGGGCAAAAATGTTTAATCTCATACTCTGTTTTTTCATCAGTTAGTGAAATAATTATCTAAACATTACTATGCAAATTAATAATGTTCTTAATTTTAAAATTAGAGAAAACTGATAATATTCTCAGTTTTATTAAATAGGATCTATTGGTTCAAAAAATCTTAGATAAGACCTGAGCTATCATAATATTTGTAAATAACACTTTTAGGTAATTAACTCTTTAAAAAATGATGATTTTATTATATTCTGTTTTATTACGATAAATCAAACACTACTTTAAAATTGATGAAAGAATATAACAATATGAAATTAATGGATTATGGACTTTTTTACTAAGGCTTACAAGTCAGTTCATTTCACTTTTTAATTAATTAATATTTTTTTGGGGATAAAATGGCTTTTTCAGTTCAATAAAATCAAAGTTAAAAAATAAATAAATAAGTCAAAATTGCATTTATGCAGTGTAGGATTATGCATGTTACAATGATAATAATAAAAGAAAAAATGTGACAGTGATTGTGTGTCATAACCAGATATTTTGTGTGTGTGTGTGTGCGCGCGCGCGCGTGAGAGAGAGAACATTTTTTGAATTTCATATGAATAAATGAATAAACAAATGAGGGTAAAAAGGTCAAAAGATATTTTCTGTTAGCTCAGTTTGGCAACATTACGGGAGTTTCTATTTACACACATTAAACCCCCTCTATACACACACTTAATGAAGGAGGTGGGTAGAAAGTGTAGTGAGGGGAGATGTGTAGAAAGTGTATGTTGTGTGTGTAAATAGAAGCTCTCCAAACATTACTGACATGGGAGGTAAGCGTAATTTTAAAAACTTGAGGAGAGATTTTTATAATTGTCATAAATCTTAAGGGAAATCAGGCTAATTGACCTTTTTTTTTAGCTATAATTTTCAAACTTTGAAACTCAACTCTTTGAAAGTTTAAAAAAATAAATTCTATTAAAGACCAAAATAGATTAAAATAGCGTTTTGTTCAATTACATTGGATTAGGGACTTTTTTAATTTTGTGGGCTTTTTATTCAATATTTTTAGGGACCAAAAGTCTCCTAGATTTTTTTTAAAAAAAAATTGACAAAAATGGAAAAAAAAAAAGGAATAAAGAAAAGAAAAACAGATTAAAATTGGTTCAAAGATTCTAATTTATGTGCCGTGTCGTGTCAGGTCCAACTCTTGTAGCACAGAAGAAGTTTTGTGACATGAAATGAAAGTAATCTGTATTTGTTTATAGGTTTCATCACAAACAAACATATATCACTTGTTTGATTAACGAGGTTAATAGTGATAGAATTAATGTGTGTGTTTGATTTGAGTTTTTTAGATTAAATTTTTGGAAAATTGAGTTTTTTTGTTTTTCATGTTTTTTTTTTTTTTGTTTTTCGTGAATACTTTTAAAATTTTAAGTATTTTTTTTTTACTTTTTTAGATGCACCTTATTTAGATATATCTAAAAAGTAAAAAAATTATGAAAAATATTTCAAAAAATTAATAAATACATAAAAATATGAAAAATATACTGAATTCTTGTATTTTTTTTTCTATTTTTGGTATTTAGTGAATTTTTAAAAGATTTTTTTCACAAAAATTATACTTTTTATGTGTATTTATGTTAGGTGTGTTTAAAAATAAAAACATTGCTTAAAATATTAAAAAAAATTCAGTAAAAACAAAAAAAACACAAAAAACAAGAAAGTAGAATTTTTTGAAAAGTGTTTTTAGAAAATCAAAAACAAGCAAAGTAAATAATCTTATGAATTAGTATATGATTTGTTATTCAATTAAATTAATGTGATAATCATTTATTAAATATTTATCTATTTATTTATTTTTTGTTTCATATTTAAAATTATGATCCCAACCCCTCTTAATATTAAAAATTTATCAATTTTATCGAATTGAATGTCTGTCGTACATGTAATCCTTGATAAAATTTTCAATCAAACTTAAGATTGTAAGTCTATGAGCTGATAATTCCAATCCTATACTATAGGATATAATCTACTAATCAAACATGNAAAAAAACCACGGGCAACTGCCACAAGGCAATCCACTAAGAAGAATTAAAGGAATTACACAAGCATACTCTCAATTATGTAGCGAATCCACAACGCCTAATTGAACCAACCTCTATGTGCCTCTTCCAACCCCATCTTCAGCATGGAATTGTCTTTCTGACGAGCCACTCTGGATTCCACCAAAGCTTCAGGCTCGAATTCTTCAGAATTCACAATTGAAGAACAACTCTCTCTTTTGTGTATAACAAACAAACCTTTGATGTACTCTCTTTAAACCATGAGTTGAAAACTCAATATAAACATCAAAGAAAACAAACAAAATATCCCCAGATATAAACCTTAAGAACCAAAAAGAAGATCTGGAGGAATTCAATCAATCACCTTAGTTTTGGGAGAAAACCAAGTATTTATAGAGAACCAAAAGTAATCCTAGATTAGGAAGAAAACAAACTCCTTGAAAAATCCGGATTCTGAGGCTCGCTCGAGCGAAGCTTTGCTGGCTCGAGCGAGGAGTGTATTTTTCATGATTTCTACTAGTGCCTTGGCTCGAGCAACGGATCCTTGGCTCGAGCGAGGAATACACTCTTTCAGGTTTTTGTATGGACGCAATCCTTGGCTCGAGCGAGAACTCCTTGGATCGAGCGAGCAAACCTTTGCTCGAGCGAGCACTTCTTGGCTCGAGCGACCAATGGCAGATATGCAATTTTGAATGCAATTTTGCATTTTGCTTCGGCCGCGAGCTGACTGGTCAGCTCGACCCCCGTAATAATCAGCGAAGTGGCAATCTTGAAAGCATTAACATCACAAACTTCTCTGTATGGCTCGATTCGGATTTGGATTCGCATCTAATAAACTCATAACCTCACTGAAATAAAAGTGCGAAAATAAATACATCTGAAAGGAGTTTTGTCAAATGGGGTTGCCAAGAATAAAAACCTAACAATCTCCCCCTTTGGCAATGCCGTGAGAAAACACATCTAACAAATAAAATCCTAATCACCCCAACCCATTACAGCCAACAAAAACAAACTTCTTTCTCAAGGTCATGATCTCTGCAAAACAACTATCAGTGCCACAATCTCCAAAACAAATATTAGTCCCACAAGAGTATATGAAAAAACAATATAAGACTATCGTGAAACATGAGATGAAAAACATGAATAACATGAAGATGCAACTTTGGAGATTTTAAGAACATGTAGCATGAAAACCTGAACCCGACACATGGCATAAAAACATGAAATCCTACGACACATGAAAAACAACTTTCTCCCCCTGTTTGAATTGACAAAGGAATCTCAAATAACAAAATCAAGATCAAAACCCACACAAGCAATGATAACGATTAACCGAACTCCCCCTTACTAAAAGCAACCACAAAACTAAAAAAAACAGAAAGAAAACCGACAAATATAATATGGTGGAGCAAGCAAGGAATTTCAGATTTGTACCTTAAAACACACAAGATTATCCAAGAAGCACAATTACTTGAAAACACAATGTGCACAGCCTATAGAAGATTCCTCATAAAAGAAAGTGATGTATTATGTGAAAAGCATAGATCCCATGATAAAAGTGTGTGTGTGACTCTTGAAGTTCGACAAACACAAGATTCAAATCCTAGTAGTGATATGAAAGCTGGACCTCCGACAAGAGAATCTAAGCACAACTGAGGAAAGTCAAACCACTAGGAATCAAGGGGTATTTGGTGAGTAAAGGTGGAGGCTCTCCTTCAATCAATGAATCCTTTATCTTTTTCTTTTTTTTCTCTTTTCTTTCTTTTGCATATTTTTTCTTCTTCTTTTGCACACTCATCGGCAACTGACACGCTCAAGAGTATGGAAACCGAACCAGAGAAGCATGGATATATTAAGGATGCCCTGGTTGGTGACTCTGAGGTAGCCTTTTCCTCATGCCTGGACTACAAAGAATAGAGGAGAAAGCCATGGAGATGCAAAAAGATGGAAGGTGGTTAAGAGACTCAACATCACCCATGATATGCTAGTATAGGTCAATTCCTTGAGAAAAGCAAAAGATATAATGCCAAAAGTCCAAAGAAAAAATAATCACTAAGACGGAAGACTCCGATATTTGCTAATCCAAGAGTGTGTACAGAATGAGACATACTAATCAAAGAACACACACTCCAAAATGAGTAATGACCACAGAAAGCACACACATATTAACATGTAATGGTTATTCTCATCAATTCCAATATGCACCAAGGACTGCTTAAAAATTTCACGCTTGCAAAACCATACAAGAAAATCTTTTTGGTTTTTTTTTTCTTTTTCTAAACAAAGCAAAAAAAAAAAAAAACAAACAAACAAACATTCACACATTTTTTTTTCATTAAAAAAAAACACAGAGACCCAAAAAAAACTAAAAAGAGTAAACACATTAACACAAGTCAAGTTTTCTCACCCAAATCTTTTTGGTCTTAACAAAATCAGGTCTAACAGTCTTGGTAAATGACGTGGTGTTGTGAACACCCTCATGAATCTTGGTATTCTGCCTAAACATGTAAAGTTGTCTGCTAACCCAAAAAGTATTTGAATTTCTACCCTTTTGAGACACTCACCCATGCAACTTATAACAAAAAGGGCGAATATGACCATGCATACCACAATGATGACAAATAAAAACAGGGTGTACCTTCTTTTCTTTTACCTTACCAACTTTAGGGAGTTTGAAAAGTCTTTCCTCTTGTTGAATCTTTTGTCCTCCCTTTCCTTGAGTTCTTGTATCATGAGATATGGAAGCACTCTATTTTTGCTCTTTCTTATCTCCAAAGCTAATGCCACTCTTGTCTGAACAGATTTGTTGAGACCCAATGATATCCTCCAAAGTCTTTGATCCTTTGTTCCAAAGACCAATGGTAACCATGGCACACTTTAGCTCTTCCTCTTTCTTGATCATTAATTCTTCCAAAGCACCTTGTGACATTTCGAGAGATTCAATCTTTTCTTCAAACATGGCAATAGTTTCCTGTAGCTCATCCCTCTCTGTCTCACAAGTCAACAGTTTTGGACAAAGAACTTGTTGATCATCAGCTATCTTGATGGCATTGATCCTAGCCTCAGAAATCTCCTCCTTAAGTTTGACATTCTCACTTTCGCATGCTTTGAGTTTCTTTGTGAGATTATCATTCAATTTGAATAAATTAAGAGACTCCTTATACAGCTTTTCATAGGCTTGCTCAAGCTCTTCATGATCACTCTCCGAAGATTCATCATCAATGGTATTCTCAACTGACCTCTTCGAAGACTCTGTTTGTTCTTCAATTTCGGAAGCCACCATGAAAGCAAGGAATTGCTTATGTCCCTCTTCGCTTTGATCTTTATCGTCACTTTCGTCTTCATCAGATTCTGATTCATCATCCTAAGTGATAGCGAGGGCTTTCTTCTTCCTCAAACGAGTGGGGCATTCTGAAGCAAAGTGGCCAAATCCTTGGCATTCATAACATTGGACGCTTTCAGAGTTCCCTTGTATCTTTCTTTTCTCCTTCTTGGCTATAGAATTAATTTTGACTTTATCTTTGCCTTTGGATTTATGAGTATGAGTGGATTCCAAAAGATTAGGATTTTTATTCAAAAAGAATTTTTTAAATTGTTTAACAAAAGCAGCCATAATCTTGGAATCTATCTCACCATCCTCATCAGAATCCTCTACCATTTTATGAGCACTACTAAAAGCAAAATCTTTTTGTTTCTTTTTGAAATTTCTATGTGCCTCATAAGTTTGGAGATTTCCAACCAACTGATCCAGCTTGAGGGTGTCAACATCTTGAGTCTCCTCAATTGCCGTAACTTTTGGTTGGAACCGATTGGGAAAGGATCTCAAAATTTTTCCCACAACTTTGGATTCTGGTATTTTTTTCACCTAAATTGAAGCTGGAATTAACAATGTCACTCAACTTCGCATAAAATTCATCAAAGGTCTCACTATTTTTCATAGAAAGGTTTTCGAAACTAGACGTGAGCCTTTGAAGTTTTGATCGTTTAACAGAAGGAGTACCCTCATGAATAGTTTGTAAGATATCCCAAGCCTCTTTTGCGACTTCACAATTACAGATACGACTAAACTCTTCAGGTGTGACAGCGTAAAAGAGAGAATTGATAGCTTTACTATTCCATCTACTATTTTGGTAATCAATTGTGTCCCACTTATCAATTGGTTTGGGGAAAGTTACTCCATCAATGGTAATCGTTGGTTGAATCCACCCATTCATGACGGATTGCCAAACTTTTTCATCAATAGATTTTAAAAAAGATCTCATCTGAGCTTTCCAAAAAGAATAATTAGATCCGTCAAGTAGGGGTGGTTGAACCATAGAATTTCCCTCACGAATTGAATCCATTATCACAAATCAAACAAGATCTCGTTCTAAAAAAATTTTTAAAAAAAATAAATAAAATAGAGCGATCTAAAAGAAGTTTTTTTTTTTTAAAAAAAAAAAAAAAAAAAGAACGACCCGCTCTGATACCAATTGAAAAATCTAGAAACCCTAGATGTTGATTTGTGATTATGTATCAATAATAAGCAGTAGAAAACAATCCCAATCAAACAATCAAGACAAAGAGACACAATGATTTTTACGTGGAAAAACCACAATTGGACACCTCCAACTGTGATAAAAAAACCACAGGCAACTGCCACAAGACAATCCACTAAGAAGAATTAAAGGAATTACACAGGTATACTCTCAATTATCTAGCGAATCCACAACGCCTAATTGAATCAACCTCTATGTGCCTCTTCCAACCCCATCTTCAGCACGGAATTGTCTTTCTGATGAGCCACTCCGGATTCCACCAAAGCTTCAGGCTCGAATTCTTCAGAATTCACAACTGAAGAACAACTCTCTCTTTTGTGTATAACAAACAAACCTTTGATGTACTCTCTTTAAACCATGAGTTGAAAACTCAATAAAAACATCAAAGAAAACAAACAAAATATCCCCAGATATAAACCTTAAGAACCAAAAAGAAGATCTGGAGGAATTCAATCAATCACCTTAGTTTTGAGAGAAAACCAAGTACTTATAGAGAACCAAAAGTAATCCTAGATTAGGAAGAAAACAAACTCCTTGAGAAATCCGGATTCTGAGGCTCGCTCGAGCGAGGAGTGTATTTTTCATGATTTCTACTAGTGCCTTGGCTCGAGCGACGGATCCTTGGCTCGAGCGAGGAATACACTCTTTCAGGCTTTTGTATGGACGCAATCCTTGGCTCGAGCGAGAACTCCTTGGATCGAGCGAGCAAACCTTTGCTCGAGCGAGCACTTCTTGGCTCGAGTGACCAATGGCAGATATGCAATTTTGAATGCAATTTTGCATTTTGCTTCGGCCGCGAGCTGACCGGTCAGCTCGACCCCCGTAATAATCAGCGAAGTGACAATCTTGAAAGCATTAACATCACAAACTTCTCTGTATGGCTCGATTCGGATTTGGATTCGCATCTAATAAACTCATAGCCTCACTGAAATAAAAGTGCGAAAATAAATACATCTGAAAGGAGTTTTGTCAAACGGGGTTGCCAAGAATAAAAACCTAACAATCTTAATTAATGGTCCACAAAGAAGCGAATATGAAGTTGATAGCCACTTTCTCTTTTATCTTTTATTTTTTATTTTTTTATAATCGGATGTTCAGCCCAACTTATACATATCTCGACCAATCTCGAGACCTACATGAATCGGGCAAATCTCATGCTGAGCCCATAGGTGTGGCCCCAAAAAATTGATAACACCTAGTGGGAGTTGAATCTAAAACCTGAAGAGAGCGCATCTCAAACCTCAAGCTGCACTCACTAAACCTGGAGGGAGCCACTTTCTCTTGATTAAGAATGATCAATAATTAATGGGTCCAATCTAGAACTTTATAAGGGCATGTTTAATTAGTAAGATTATAGTATAGGATTGAAATTATCAGTTTATGGACTTACAATCTCATGTTTGATTGAAAATTTTATTAACGGGATTACATGTATGGCAGACATTCAATCTAATAAAATTAATAAATTTTTAGTATTAAGAGGGGTTGGAATCATAATTTCAAGTATAAAAGAAAAAAATAAAAAAATATATATATATATATTAAATGATTATCTCATTAATTTAATTGAATAACAAATCATATACTAATTCATAAGATTAATTCTACCACTATCAACCTAGTTAATCAAACAAAGTGCTATATGTTTGTTTGTGATGAAACCTATAAACAAATACAGATCACTTTCATGTCACAAAACTTCTGTGCTACAAGAGTTGGAGCTGACACGGCACATAAATTAGAATGTTTAAACCAATTTTAGTCCCTAAAAATATTGAATAAAAAGTCCACAAAATTAAAAAAAGTCCCTAATCCGATGTAATTGAACAAAGCAATATTTTAATCCGTTTTGGTCTTTAATAGAATTTTTTTTTTTTTTTTTTTTAACTTAACTTTCAAAGAGTTGAGTCTCAAAGTTTGAAAAATAATACAAAAAAAAAGGGTCAACTAGCCTATTTCCCCTGAAATTTATGACAATTACAAAAATTTCTCCTCAAGTTTTAAAAATTACATTTAGCTCTCATGTTAGTCATGTCTGCCAAACTGAGCTAACAGAAAATATCTTTTTACCTTTTACCCTCATTTGTTTATTCATTTATTCATATGAAATTCAAAAAATGTTCACACACACCAAAAAAAAAAAAAAAAAAAAAAAAACTGATTATAACACACAATCACTGTCACATTTCTTCCTCCACTGTTTACATTTTTTCAATTTGTTTCACATGCAACAAATTATTATTATCATTGTAACACATGCATAAATCCTACACTGCATAAATGCAATTTTGAATTATTTTTTTATTTTGTTAACTTTTGATTTATTGAACTGAAAAAGCCATTTTATCACCCCCAAAAAAATTAATTAATTAATTAAACAGTGAAATGAACTGACCTGTAAGCCTTAATAAAAAAAGACTCCATAATCCATTAATTTTCATATTGTTATATTTCTTTTGATCAATTTTAAAGTTGTTTGATTTATCGTGATAAAAAGAATAGAATAAAATGATCATTTTTCAAACTTCTTATGTTATGGCCACTCTCTTACTATAGTTAATGGTAATTTCATTTTTAATAATACACTTTTTATAAATTTTAAAAAAAAAAATTGGATTAATTACAAAAAAAAAAAAAAAAAAAATCAAGGTTTCGCTTGTTTTTCAATTTAAACCCCAGAATTTCAATTTCGACAAAGTAAATCCTAGAGTTTCATCCGTGTTTCAATCTGACCCCCTACGTCTATCTCCATCATATTAAACTGGACAGAATTTCATATTCAAACCTACATATTCAAACATTTGTATCTCCCTCGTCGTAACTTTGTTTCGCTTTATTTTTGCGTCATTGGATTCAGCTGATGGCCTAGTTTTCATTCCACTCTTCATACGCCTTGTTCCACATCTTTTTACTTGCTGTCGAAGCTCCGAAAGTTGGCCAAAAATAAAGATTTTTTCTCTCTTTGGGCAAAATCTTCATATTCAAATCCACATATTCAAGCACTTGTATCTCCCTCGTCGTAACTTCATTTCATCTCATTTTTTCGTCGTTTGATTCAACTCATGACCTAATTTTATTCCACCCCTCATATGCCTTGTTTCACCTCTTTTTGCATGCCGTCAGATCTCCAAAATTTGACCAAAAATAAGCTTTTTCTCTCTTTTTTTTTCTTCTTCTTTCTCTTCCTCCGTGGCTCCTCCTGGCTTGCTGCTACTGCTGCTGCTGCTTTATTATCATTATCTGCAAGATGAGGTGGTGGTGGTAATGGTGGCGGTGTCGTCGAGTAGTGATAGGTATACAACTACACATAAAAATTAAAAACCAAATGGGTTGGTGAGCGTGTTAGGGCGCCCTAGTTTCCAATCAAGCATCATCCGTTGCATCTCCACCGCCAAGAATATTGTTGTGATAGCAACAAGAAAAATAAAAAATAAAAATAAATTAGAGAGAGAGAGAGAGAGATCTTATTTTTGGCCAATTTCGAAGCTCCGACAGCATGCAAAAAGAGGTGAAACAAGACATATGAGAGATGGAATAAAAACTAGGTCATGAAATGAATCTAACGACGCAAAAATGAGGTGAAACGGAGTTACGATAAAGGAGATACAAATACTTGAATATGTGGATTTGAATGTGAAACTTGTCCAAAGAGAGAAAAATCTTATTTTTGGCCAACTTTCGAACCTCCGACAACAAGTAAAAAGATATGGAACAAGGCGTATGAAGAATGGAATGAAAACTAGACCATGTGGTAAATCCAACAACTCAAAATGAGACTAAACAGACTTACGACGAGGAAGATACAAGTGTTTGAACATATGGATTTGAATCTAAAATTCTGCCCAAATTTCCGTTAGTTTAATATGACGGAGATGGACAGAGAGGCCAAATTGACCCAAAAAAATTGAAAAACACGCGAAACCCAATTTTTTTTTTTTTTAAAGAAAAAAAAACATTGAGTGAACCAAACATCCCACCCCAATAGACCAAACATAGGTGTAAAAATGGCCCGCGGCTCGAAACCCGCCCATGGCTCGGGGTGGGCCAGGCCTATTTAGGCCCATTTAGACTCGAGCCCGAGGCCGAGCCCAACCTGAGCCCCTGGGCCATCATTTTGAAGCCCGGCCCGGCCGTGACCAAGTCCATCGACCCGCTTAAGGCCTACTCAAGGCCCGGCCTGCCCGAAGCCCAGTGTCTTTTTAATAAAAAATAAATAAAATTTTGGCAGGAAAAAAAAACCTAAAAAATTAGTCAGTCCCGCCCAAGCCCCAGGCCCGGCCCGCCTAAGGACCGAATACCCCTAGACTTGGGCCTGAGCTTCTTTTTTGGTCCATGGGCCGGCCCGTTATGGCCCGAATTTTGGCAAGAGCCCGCGAGGCCCGACATGAGCCAGTCCAGGCCGGACCGGGCCAGATTTACACCCCTAACCAAACACCACAAAAGTTACTTTTTCTTCCAAATATTAATCTAACATGATAATATAAGAACAAGTTGTAAAAAGGTTTGTATCATTTAATTAATCTATTCAGAATTTTATTATAAAAGTTAATGTATAATCTAAATTCAATTTTTACATAATGGGGTCTATACTTAAAATGAATTTAGATCACATGTTAAACTTTCTTTAATAAATTTATGAGTAAAAGTTTAATTATATTGCATTTAGGGACGAAACTGTGTAGGGATCAAGAGGGACTCCAACCCCTTCCGATTTTCAACAATTTGTTATTAATTTTATATTTGTGAGTATTTATAAAAATGTATAATAAGTTGATTTTTTAATTTTGTAAGATTTATTTTACTAACTTTTTGTTTCATTAGTATTTTGAAATGTCTAATAAAAATCTCTAATTATTTCACATTTTAAATAATAACATTAATTTTATCGAGTTGATTTTATTAAAACAAAGCGTTACATGTCAATTACGTTTTGAATTTTAAAAATCAAATGGTATGTATACTTTTTTTTATGAGTAATGTTAGAGAACCTAGAATTTCACCCTTATATTTATTCACAAAGACATGGCAAAGGTTAGGTCTTAATTGATTAATTTATAAATCGGTTGTGCTACATGCACTAATTAGTATATACTAATTAGTGTACCAACAATAGTTATGACATTATTATTGACTCCACTCATTATATAAATTACAAATACTAAAAACATCTTAAATTATGTTATATCATCAATTGGTACACTAGTTAATACACTAATTGATGCATATAACTTTATTTTTTCTAAATAAATCAATTACTGTATAAAATTTAATATCATTGAGTGTAGATTTAAACATTTTTCAAGAATCTTAACCATTTTTCACTTTTTATTATCAAATTATATCAATCAATAAATCGCTTAAAACACTGGTTTAACTATGATGAAAGTAGGAAGAGAGAGAGTAAAATTTCTTGAAAGATATTTCTGTATTATTAGTTACTAACATTCAACATTACACGAGTGTATTTATACACACAGATATATGATTTGTTCTAGCTAACTAACTAAGGTTAACTAACTAAGTTTGTTACAGCAGTTACAGAATCTGTTGTGAATACAGAGCAGTTACAGAAGCTGTTGAGAATCTGTTGTAATGATCTCATGTACACAGACCAGATGCTTGTGGTGGTCTCTCATCATGAACACCAATAGCTGACTTGCAACTGCCATACAAACCAGAGTGAGCAGATCTCTTATATGCACCTGCAGTAGCTGAAGATATAGCAGAGGCATCAGATGTAGTAGGTGCAGCTGGATGATCAACTGAAGCTGGATGATCTTGAGCTGAAGCTGAAGCTTTATCAAACTAATTGTATACTGAGATATAATAATTCAAAACTGAAAAAGCTATTTCTTGGACTTAGTTTTCTCTAGAAATACTTTTTTCACAATGCTTATATAAAAAATTATATTCAATTAATAATGCATCAAAACTTATTCAATATAATTTATGCATATGCATTGGCCCCTCCTGAACAAAATTCCTAATTCCGCCTCCTAGTTGCATTGTTGATAGAAAAAATGTTTGTATCATTTAGCCCGTTTAAAAATTGACTATTTTAATTGATTTTTTAAATTTTTTCAAAAAGACAAAAAAATAAAATAAAAGACAATGTGATAGCTTGTAATATTTTTGGACTAAAAACCAAAGTCCCCAAAATAGTCGAAACCCATTGCCTATTATTTTGGTTTTTTTTTTTTTTTTGAAATATATATATATATATATAATGAGAAATTCTATAATGCACCACATTTTGTAATGTTAACCATATGCCTCAATTATATATTTGGTTATGCCATATTCTAGTGTTAGTTATTATGACTTGATTGTAACTCATTATGATACTAATTATAACTTATTGTAATATTAATTATAACCTATTATGATTATTATTTTGGTTATGATCTAAAAATTCTTTAATTATATTTTATGTAGTGTTTGGTTATGATTCCTTTTTTTTGCTAGAACTGAAAATGATTTAATTATGACATGATATTCAACACTATAGAATATCACATCTTGTATATGATTTATGTACAGTTTCTCCAACCCTTGGGCGCTTATTTTGCTTTCGCAAACTAACAATTTTGAAAACCACTAGGAGTGGTGACCCGTGGATTATGCCCCTCCACCCAGCCTAGCATGGGTCAATTCTCAAAGATGCCAATTTGCTTCGGCTCATCACGCTGTATTCCAATTGACACTTTGTCTCCTATGTAACAAGTGGGTGAGGTCCATTTGTATGCCCCAGTGGTGTGTCCCTTTGAATTGAGTTAAATCTGACTAATAATCGGTTATCCAAGATTGGAGTCCACGGATGTTATATTGCCTCACAAAGCATCTTTTTTTTCATTTCTCCCCCCCCCCCCCCCCCCCCCCCCCCCCCCCCCCCCCCCCCTCCCAAAAAAAAAAAAAAAGAAAAAAAAGAGCGAACTTACAGTTTTGAAAAGTACCTACATGAAAAAATTAAATGCTTTCTAAAGGAAAACAATGCCAAACACATTGACTAAAACAATGAAACAACACTAATGCCAATGAATATACAAGTAACAATAGATAAAAACTAACAAAAGAAGCCTTACACCACCGTGGGTCTAAGGCTTCTGTAAAATAGCAGAATGTATATACAGAAGTTAAAAGAGGATAGAGAAGTGCGCAAGGACATACTTGTTTTATTGTTTGATTTGAAACTAGACATGCACAAGGATTGCTCCATGGTTGTGAATTCCGACTGGATAGAACTCAATGAAGAAATGAGAAAACCTGTACACTCCTAGCGGTTGACAAGGGCTTCAAGAAAATGAGGAATTGGAGGCAGGTTCACATCTAGAATCCCTTCGAGGATCTGAACTACCTGACCCATTGATGGCCTATCATTCCCATCATCTTGGATGCACCAACAAGCAACTTTACAAGTTCTCCATGCTTCTTCAACATCAACATGTTTCTCCAACATATGGTCTAATAGGCAGTAGACATCACCTCCTTCTATGACTACACTTGCAGCCCGTATTGGGAAGAATTTAACAATCCCGGCTTCGGATTGATCACTGTTTCTTCTTCCTGATAACAATTCAAAAAGCATCATACCATAGCTGTAAACATCAGCTTTGGCCATAATGGCTACTCCTACTATCCACTCAGGCGCAAGATAGCCTGTTGTCCCTCATATGGTAGTCAGGACCCGGCTGAGTTCTCGTCCAATAAACTTTGCTAAACCAAAATCTGCCACCTTTGGACAGAATTCAACATCTAATAGAATGTTTTCTGGCTTTATGTCACAGTTTACAACGCAGTCTCTGCACTCTTCATGAAGATAAGCCAACCCCCTGGCTGTCCCTAGTGCAATTTGGTACCTTGTTTCCAGTCCAGTACCTTCGACTCCTTTCCATGGAAAAGATGGGAATCTAATGAGCCATTTTCTATGTAATCATACACCAGTAACTTCTTATTACCTTCAGAGCAGAACCCACGAAGCCAAACAAGATTAATATGTTGGATGGTGCCAAGTGTGTTGACTTCTGCTCGGAATTGCTTCTCTCCTTGGTTGATGCTTTCCAGCTTCTTCACAGCTATGATAGTGGAATCAGGCAATGTCCCTTTGAAAACAGAACCAAAACCTCTGCTCCCCATTTTCACCGAGAAATTTTTGGTTGCTTTTTACAAATCTTTGTATCTAAATGCAACCAACACATCTCTCAAAATCAAATTACCATCATCACCAAGAACTGCTACCACAAAATTTGAAGTGGTAGAGTTCTGATTTGTTGACCAAATTGGGGTTTAGGACTCGTTGAGAAGCACTAAGTTACCATCTAAGATTTTCAGTTCTGAGGAATACTTATCAGAGATGGGTATATCTCTATTTGCTACCCACACTATGGTTTGTGTAGATACTTTCTTGTACCATATGCATATGTGATTGTTGGAAGACTTGCCTGGTTTGTTAAAACCCATTTCAAAGTTGCCACCAGCAGAGACGATGGTACGGTCCCCAAAGAGAGATTTGAAAAAGATGCAGCATAGGAAGAATACAGAAAACATGAAGTATGAATATTGTCTGATAATACCCAAATGATATCTGCACAAAAGGGAAAGGAGTATGAAAAAGAGGAAGACTAGGATGTTTAGAAGAATGAGTCTCAAAATTTAACAAAATGCACACGGATCATGTCATGATAAAAGAAACTAAAGGCTGATTGTCTTCTATGGGGATCTAATTACACTTTATTTTAATATTTTTTTGGTATTCAATGTTTGGGATATTTAGTCATTCGACATTTGATAGACTAATATTTTTTGGTATTCAATGTTTAGGATATTTAGTCATTCGACATTTGATAGACTGGAAATATGAAATGTAGTCATTCACGTGCTTGTCACTCCGACGAGAAGTCAAAAAAAAATTTAATTGCAGAGCTGCATCCAAGTGGGGTTTGTAGACCACTTGAATTTGAAATTTGCACCTTTGACTTTCAATTCACAATTAAATATTCACACTTATAAGTCAAATTATAAACTTAACTTTTTGGTAATCTAGCATTAGTAAGACTAACGGAAATTGGCACATGTATCATACATAAAATTTTCTAATGGCACAATTAAAAGTGAAAGGACAATTTTGGTGAAGGTGCAAGGAACCAAAATTTGAAAAAATTAATCTAAACATTTAGATCATATTCACAATATTTATCACATACACAAGTAACACAACACAAAACCTATCATTTCCCTTTGTCACTTAGAAATGGCAAAGGCCACCCCAGCAGCGCAAGGGTTCCTTGATTTTCATCTCTCCTCTTTGTCTTTCTCTCTCATCCTATAAATTATTTATTTTAATGTTATTAATAATTTAGTAGAAAAAATGTTAGTATTTAACAAATTAATTAGCATAGCAGGAAACTAAGTAAATAAATAAACAAAATATATAAATAGAATTCGGATTTGTGGGTAAATCAGACAATTCGAACCTAGCCCAAGTTGAAGTTGAATTTACTATGCTCAAGTCAGGCCTGCACAAACTAGTTCAAGTAGAAGGTTGGCCTTGGACAACTCTTAGCACAACTTGGACTAGACCTAGGCAACTCCTCAACTGACCAAACTTACCCGAGTTGCACACCTACTGCTGGAGGATGAGAAGATACACCTAGTTTGAAAAAAATGGACTCCCATGGGAGATAGGCGAAACCACACTAATCACACCAGTAGCATCAAAGCTTGCTAGACTGATCAGCAAACTCTTACTTGTTTTCACCAATCTTTCCTCCTCCCTTGGAAACACACCAGTGCAACTAAACTATGAAGACCAAAACCATCGCACCAGAGACCTAGCTTTCGCCATTTGCAAAGAATCAATCGCCGACCGCACGACTAACTAAAGGCAAAGCACTTACTAACTCATTAACTAAAGGTGTGGATGAAGCCCTCAACCATTTGGAGGATCACAGATCCCCATGGAAACCTCTTTGCCCTCAATTATAGCCTCCATGGAAGCAACACTAGATCTACAAAGGGAACAATCTGTCACTGTCATATCAAAGAGACTAAACTCCAATCACAATCATCAAAACACCTTTGTTGTGGAAGATCTACAATCCCAAAATTGAAATTCCAAAGAAACCTAGCTACATAGAGAAGAAAACCAACATTACAGTGAAACTATGATCTCCATGGATCACACAACATTGAATATACAAGTCGCAAATGCATAACAATTATTAAAAGTTGTACACTAGGTATACAAAATGTGATAACCCTGTTCCGTATTATGTTAATTGGCCTTTATTTTGAATATGATTATGTGTTTGATATGATTTTGTGTGCCATTATGTGAAAATATGTGGTTTTGAATTTCTATCTGTTCACCGTAAGAATATCTGTTTGATTATCTGCTTTGGAAATTTAATTGAAGGCCTTATCGGCCACAGAAACCGAAATTGGTCGCGCTATTGTGATTGACATAATTTTTAGAGCCTACGGTGAAGTTTGATTGAAAAATTGATTCAGACCAAATTAAATTGATTAAATTGACGCATTAGTGCCCAATTATTTATTATTATTAAATTGGTGCTAGTGGGAACTTATGTAAAGAGGCACTATACACTTAATTGTGAGACTTGAGCTCAAAAATCAAATTTTGTGCCTTGAGGGAGAGAGAGGGCCGGGCATAGAGAGAGAAAGGGAGAGGATTGTGTAATCTTGGCTCAAGGTTTGGGAATTTGAAGGTTGAACTCAAAATTCAACTAGGATTTGTGGAGATTAAAGCCTTTAGGTAAGTAATTCATGGATTTTAAAATGTAATTTTGTGAATTCAAGTTTGAATAATGGTCAAGAACATGGATTAAATTGTTTATGAGGAGATTGAGTTGTATGTGTTGAATTTGAAGTCAATAGATGCATGCATGTAGGAAATTACTATGAATTTCCATATTTGAACACAATGTGTATAATCTATGTTGAATCTTGTTTGAAATCCATATATTTGATCATCTCTTCACCAATTAGGTTGATATGAATGAATATTTCTCACATGCAAGAGTAGATCATGGAGGTATAAGCTTTGCATGTTTGAATTTGATGTATTGGTGATGAGTTTGGGGTAATTTGAGGCATGCATGTAAGTAATTCAAGAAATGGAGCTTCATTGTGTTATGATTTGGTGTTGGTATCATGTTGATACATTTATATGTGAAATTTGAGCCATGGCATGCAAGAAATGTTGGTTAGAAGGTTGAATTCGAGCTCAAGAACCATTTTGGAAAACCCAGAATTTTTTATGTCCGCTCGAGTGGGGGGACCGCCGCTCGAGCAGGGATTTCGAGCTCCCAGTATTTTCTTGCAGGCATGGTTCCCGCTCGAGCGGGGAAGTTCACGCTCGAGCAGGGAGCTATGTAGGATGAACTTCCGCTCGAGCGTCTGAGTTCACGCTCGAACGTAAAAATGATACAACCAGCACTTTTGCAGACCTCATGGGTCCGCTCGAGCGGGACCCTGTTTTCTGAAATTTTGTATATGCATTCTGTGTTCTGTTTTCCGTTCCCTTTCACTTCTAAGCACTCTTAGGCATACATTGAGCATTGTAATTGAATTAAAGAGATAAGAATGAAGCCTAAAGAGGAATATGTGAATTAAAGAACGAATTGAATTATTTGTGACCCATATGTGTTATGTGATATGTACGGTCAAGCTCCAGGGCAAATCCACAAGCCGATCACTGTGAGTAATATCTGAAATATGTTGTTGTCCAATTGCCTACTTCTATGTAAGTTTGTAAAGTTCATTAATTTGAATGGTGGACAAAGTTTGATATGAAAGTTTGAAAGGCCTAAAGGCCAGTTTGATACGAAAGTTTGAAAGGCCTAAAGGCCAACTTGATATGAAAGTTTGAAAGGCCTAAAGGCCAGCTTGATATGAAAGTTTAAAAGGCCTAAAGGCCAGTTTGATACGAAAGTATATATGGGCCGAAGGCCGTTTCGACATGAATGAATGGGCCGAAGGCCGTCTTGACACAAATGAATGAGCCAGAGGTCGTTTTGACACAAATGTAAGTTTGAATGGGCCAAAGGCCAGTTTGTTATGGAAAGATAAATGGGCCAAAGGCCAGTATGTTTGGAACCACAACCACTTGAATTAAATTGTGTATATATGTTAATAGAAATATGAATTGGGCCCAAGGCCGTCTGAAGCATATTGTCGTTCATATCGTTTATATAACTTCTGTATTGGATATTATTCACTGGGCTATCGCTCACGCTCATTCATGTGTTTGTAGGTGAGCCAAGAGAAGTCCAAACCCAGCCCCAGTGAAGTCTGAGAGGAACAACAAAGGTTTTTGGACAGTCAGCCCTTGTGTCTCACGCACGAGACCCGTCTTCGCCTTTTGTTATGTATTTATATTTTGTCATGTTGGCGAAGTTTTTGATTATGTTTGTATATAGTTTTCGTGGGTTGACTTAGTTTGGATGATCCTGTCTGTATAGAATCTTATGTCACTATACTTTCTATTGTGAGTTATTAACATATGTATGTATGGAATGTCATGATGTGCATATAAGCACGGCACTATGGACAAAGTTTTAAATTTGCTTCCGTTTGGCCCCTTTACTCTAATGAGTTATGTCTGTTTTGGTTTGAGGCTGTAGGTAATCTCAGGATTACTGGTCGGTTATGTCCTTAACCCATAGGCGCGGGTTCGGGTCATGACATAAAAACACTAAATAGATATAGTTAATTGCATAGGTAAGTGCTCAAGCACATCCTTGTATTATTCTTTTTAAACTTTAAACAATATAGTTCTCTTGGCGTGAGTAAATAGTTGAACAAGTATTACCCCATGGTTATGAATTCTCAACACAATTCAAAAAAACTATAAGCTCCTAGTCATTAAGGGATGGGAGAAAACGAGAAATTGGAGGCAGCTTCACATCTGAAACCCCTTCGAGGATCTGAATTGCTGGCCCATTTTTGACCTATGATTTTCATCTTGGATGCACCAACAAGAAACTCTACAAATTCTCCATACCTCTTCAACATCAACGTTTTTCTCCAACTTATGGTGTAATAGACTAAGGACATCACCGCCTTCTATGGATGCATTTGCAGCCCAAATTGGGAAGAATTTAAATTTCCCCTCTTTGGATTGATCAGTGTTTATTCTTCCCGATATCAATTCCAAAAAGCATCATTCCCTAGTTGTAAACATCAGCTTTAGTTGTTATCTTTATTCTTCCTGATATCAATTCAAAAAAGCATCTTTCCATAGTTGTAAACATTAGCTTTAGTTGTTATGTCTAACCTATATCCACTCTGGCGCTAGATATCCAATTGTTCCTTTCATGGTTGTCAGAACCCTGCTAAATTCTCGCCAAACAAGCTTGCTAGATCAAAATCCAATACTTTTGGGAAGAGTTCCAACATCTAATAGAACGTTTGAAGGTCATGGTGTATGATACAGTCCTTGCACTCTTCATGGAGATAAGCCTGATAAAAGAGAATGAATAGACATCTTGTATATACTTAATCAATCAACTAAGTACAATTATATAAGCTAATAGAATAAAACCCTAACAATCTAAAGGACTAAACTATCCTTAATGAACAATATAAACTACAAATTCACACCCGCCTTCAAACTGAGGATGTGAGCTCAGAAAGTATCAAAAGTTTGCCAAGAAGAAAACGAAAACGAGCAATAGTGTGAGTCTTCGTAAAAAAATCGGCTAACTAAAGAGAGGAGGATACAAAAGGGAGAGTAATAGTGCCACCTTGAAGATGCTATCTAACAAGTGACAATCTATTTCAACATGCTTGGTCCGCTCATAGAAGACTGAATTATGGGCAATCTGGACAGCACTCTGATTGTCACAATACAATAGAGTCAGATCAGAAAGAGAGACATCCATATCAGAAAGAAGCCACCAAAGCCAAACGATCTCGGAAGTAGCATGAGCCATGGCACGATACTCAGCCTCTGCTGTGGAACAAGTAACAATAGACTGTTTCTTGCTGTTCCAGGATATGAGAGAATCGCCGAGAAAAACACAAAGACCAGAAATGGATTTATGATCAGAGATGTCACCCGCCCAATCAGCGTTAGCATAAGCACGAAGAGGCAAGTTTGAAGAGGCAGATAACAGCAAACATTGCAACAAAGTACCACGAAGGTAGCGCAAAGTACGGAGTAAGGCAGCCCAATGTGTGAAACGAGGTACAGAAACAAACTGACTGAGAATGTGCACAGCATAGGAGATATCCGGACAAGTAACGGTGAGATAAACAAGGCACCCAACCAACTCGCGATGCACAATGGGATCCTCAAGAGGAACACCATCAAAAGCCGAAAACTTAGCATGCAATTCAAGAGGAGTGTCAACAATTTTGTCATCAGTGAGATTGGCACGAGAAAGAATATCACATGCATATTTAGTCTGAGAGAGAAGATACCCAGTAGGAGAAGTAGCAACCTTAATACCAAGAAAATACCAAAGAGATCCCAAATCCTTCATCTCGAACTCCTGAAACAACTGATGCTTAACCTCCTCAATAATACTATAATCAAAACTAGTAATGATCATATCATCCACATATAAGAGAAGGAGAACAAGGCCAACAGTAGTGCGTCGAACAAAGAAAGCACAATCATGATGACTAGGGCAAAAACCAAGCTAAATTGCAACAGAGTGAAAGCGCTCATACCAAGCTCGAGGAAACTGCTTGAGACCATATAGAGTACAGCGAAGATGACAAACACCAAGAGGGTGAGAGAGACCCGATGGAGGGTGCATATATACTTCTTTAGCAAGATGCCCATTCAGAAAAGCATTTTTGACATCGAGTTGAAACAAAGGACAGTGATGGGCAGCAGCAATAGAGATAAGAGTGCAAACAATCATCAATAGAAGGTAAGAGGGACCGATGAAAAATAGCCCTAGGCAACCAAACGAGCTATCTACCGTTCCAAAGAACCATCAGAAAGGGTTTTGACCTTATAGACCTATTTACAGCCTACAATATTCTTGTCAGCAGGTAATGGAACCAAATCCCAAGTCTGAGTGTTAGCCAAAGCAGTTAACTTGTCATTCATGGAATCCAATTAGGATCATGACAAGCTTCCTTGTAGGACCTGGGCTCAAAATAAGTATGAAGACAAGAAAGAAAAGATTGATAGGAAAGGAAAAACAAGAAGAGTAGGGGAAGCGGGAGCGGGAGAGGAAGTGCCTGGCGAGATAGCAGAAGTGCTAGTAAGAGGCAAAGTAGAGACCTCAAGATCAGAAACAAACTCATCAGGAGAAACATCAGGAGGAAATGGGTCAACGTGAACCAATTCATCCTTGGAAATAGGGACAGGGATGGAAGGTATAGTGTAGTAGGATAGTTTTTCTAAAAAGGTGACATGCCTAGACACATATAGCTTTTTGGTGGTAGGATCATAGCACCAATAACCTTTCTGAGTAATGCTATACCCTAAAAAGACACATAGGACACAACGAGAACTAAGCTTGGAGCACTCTCGTTTAGGAAGGAGCACAAAGCATGCAGAACCGAAAATACGAAAAAGAGAATAATTGGGAGTAACACCAAAAAGACGCTCATACGGAGATGAGATTGAGAGAAGAGGAGTAGGCATTCGATTGAGAAGATATGTAGCAGTAAGCACAACTTCTCCCCAAAAAACAGAAGGGACAAAAGACGAGAGCAACAAAGAGCGAGCAGTATCAAGGAGGTGGTGATGTTTGCGCTCAGCTCAACCATTTTGGCAGGAGTGTCAGAACACGAAGATTGATGAATAGTTCCATGAGTAGTTAAAAACTCATCAAACTCAGACAAGTAATACTCACACCCCAAATCAGAACAAAGAATTTTAATCGTGATGGAAAATTGAGTGCGAATCATAGAGTGAAAATTAGAATATATTTTGTAAAAATCAGATTTTCGGGTCATCAAATAAACCCAGGTAAATCAACTATAATTATCCACAAAAGACACATAATATTGCGAACCACCCTTGGTAACTATAGGAGAAGGGCCCCAAACATCAGGACAAACCAAATGAAAAGGAGAAGAAGAAATAGAACTACTTTTATTAAAAGGAAGAGCAAACATTTTAGCCAATTTACAACCTCGACACTCAGACATATTATCAATGGGAAAACTGCCTAAATGTCTAGACCGAACTAACATCCTCAAATGGTCACTCGACATATGACCTAACCTAGAATGCCAAATATAAAATAAAAAAGACTTATTATTTAAACAAAAAGAAGACAATGCAGTAGAAGACAATTCTGGAGAAACATGCAAGTTGTCCAAGATATACAATTCTCCAACTCTACGCCCGATCCCAATCTGCCTCTTGGATACCCGATCCTGCACAACACAATGAGAAGAAGAGAAAACAAGATCAAAACCGGAATCAGATAATTGACTAATAGAAATAAGACTGTAAAGGTGAGGCACATAAAATACAGGAGAAAGAGACAAATGGGAAGAGGAAATAGAACCAATAGCGTGTACAAGCATAGAAGAACCATTAGCAGTAGCAATAGTGATAGAAGAAGATGGACAGACACAATTACTAAGGAGAGATGCAACAGGGGTCATATGATGTGAACAACCAGAGTCTAAAATCCACGAAGTGTGGATATTACCTGAAGAAGATGAACCAGACAAACCTAACTGAGTGTTAGTCATAGCGGAGGCCTGGGGCGAAAGATTTGGATTAGCCACCATGAAAGACTTGAACTGCTCAAACATAGATTGCATATTAGAAGATGGCCCATTTACAGAAGCTGGTGCAAAAAAGGCGACAGATGAGCGAGATCCCGAAGATGGCGACTTAGAAGATGGTGGACCAGACGAACGACCCTTGGGCTGCAAAAGTTTAGGACAAGCATGTTTCCAATGGCCTTGCTGACAACAGAAACTGCACTCATCCATGGAAACTCGAGACTTGGGCTTACCAGTAATGTAAAATAAATGAGATGATGGGGTAGGCAAGAGCAGAGAAGTGACAAAAACTGATTGGGAGGCAGGAACACCATGAGCCACCTTAAACCGAGTTTCTTTTGCAATAAGCTCATGAATAACACCATCAATAGAAGGTAAGGGGGACCGATGAAGAATAGCTCCCGAAGTGGCTCAAATTGATCACGAAGGGCCATAAGAAACTGAACAAGACGTTGCTTCTCCCGATACTTGGTATAATTGTCAAGTAGCTGCAAATCTGCTGGTTCCATTAAAGCAAGCTGATCCCAATAAGTTGTCATCTCATTGTAGAACTCCTGAATGGACTTTATCTTTTTGACTAGCACTGCGAATAGACATCTTAAGTTCATACTGTTTTGCAAAGTTAGACTCAAGGTACATAGTTTTCAAATAGTCCCAAACTTGTTTAGAAGTAGAATACTTGGAAAAATTCATACCAATGGTAATTTGAACTGAATTATGAAACCAAGTAAGAATTTGTGCATTTTCCTTTTCCCAATTAGAAACATTAACCTCAATTTCTTTAGATTCCATAGGTCTAATAGTTACACCAATAACATAGTTCCACATGTCTTTACCCATTATAAAATTCTTCATGACATGAGACCAATAAGAATAATTATTACCATCTAACTTAGTAGTGATAGCTTGTAGTTTATCATCAGTCGTATTTCTAAAATTCAATTCACTATTCCAACACGTATCAACAAATAGCCCTCAAATTTTCCTCTAAATACAATCTCTATATCTCACCAAATGCTCATAAATAACAACTCAAATCGATAGAGGAAGTGAACAGTACCAGAAGAAGGAGGAAATCTGGAGACGCTGTTTATCAACACAACCGTAGGGTTTCAAACACAAAATTCCAAGTAAACCCTAGTACATGATCAGACCACCTTGAAGGCTAAAGAGAGAGAGGAGTCACGAACCACTTGCAAGAAGAGAGAGAGAGAGTGATGTCAATGATCAATGATGCAAGAGAAGTCTGGAGACAGACCTGCGATGCACTGGGATGGACAGAAACAATGCCTACGATGCGAAAGAGAGCCCTGTGATGCGAGAGAGAGACAGAAGCAGACTTGCGATGTGCAACGTCTGGTGACAAGAATAACCCAGGTTTGATCGTAACTTTGCTATGATACCATGATAAAAGAGAATGAATAGAAATCTTGTATATACTTAATCAATCAACTAAGCACAATTATATAAACTAATAGAATAAAACCCTAACAATCTAAAGGACTAAACTATCCTTAATGAACAATAAAGCCAACCCTGTGGTTATCCCTAGTAAAACTTTGTACCTTGTTTTCTAGTCCATAACCTTTTTTTACCCCTTTTCTTGGAAAAGATAGGAATCCAAGGAGTCATGTTACCTTCAGAGCAAAACCCACAAAGCTAAACAAGATTAACATGTCAGTTAGAACCAAGCATATTGACTTTTGCTCGAACTTCTTCCCTTGGTTGATGTTTTCCAACTTTCTCCGTGACTATGATAATGGAATCAAGCAATGTTCCTTCAAAAACATAACCAAAACCTCCTCTTCCAAATTCTAGTTGAAATTTTTTGTTGCATTTTGGTTTTGGAGATTTTGAGAAAGATGATTGATAGAATGGGGCAAGGTGGTTTTCTTTAAGGATTTTGAGATGGGAAAAATTGATGGCTCCATGCTCAACCTCTTATCTTCTTTATGCCAATGTTACTGTTATTTGTTGTAGGGTCAAGCCTCAATAGTTAGGTTATCTTAGTTGTGTGATGTTGGAATGTGTCTCACTTCACCTGGAGTTGTGTCATCTGTGCTGGTTATAAGACTCCAATTTCCCTCTCCTTAATACCTAGATTTTAAGAAGAAGTGTGGGCTAGACTTTTCAATTTGGTATCAGAGCTTGGTTGGGCATGTGACTGGTTATAAGGCTCTAATACCAAATTGAAAAATTCAACCCACACTTCTTATTAAAACCCAAGTATTAAAGAGAGAAATTAGAGCCTTATAACCAGACAGATGGGGCAACTCCAAACAATGCAAGACACATTCCAACACACCCTCATAGACCACAACGTACAATAGTCGGACAAACGGCATACCAGTCGCAAGCGCAACCAAGCTTTGATACTAAATTAAAAAGCCCAACCCACATTTCTCTTCAAAACCCAAGTATTAAAGAGAGGGAAACTGAAGCCTTATAACCAGCACAGATAGGGCATCCAAATAATGTGGGACACATTCCAACACACCCTCTTGGACCACAACATATAGTAGTCGGACAACGACACACCAGTCATAGGCCCAAATAAGCTTTGATATCAAATTGAAAAGCAAAGCCCACACTTCTTAAAATTTAAGTATTAAGAGACAGAAACTAAAGCCTTATAACTAGCACAGATGGGGCAACTCCAGGCGATGTGTGCTTCTGTGCTTTGAGGTCATCTTAAGTTTGAAAGTGAATTTGGGGGAATACAACCTTATTCTAGTTAGGGAGGTGCCTCATGTTGCAACCTTGGCTAACATCCTAGGTCGTAAGGTGGAGCATTGACCTTCTTATCTAAGACTTCCTTTAGGAGCCACTTTCAAAGCAAAATCAGTGTGGGATTCTATGGTTTAGAGATTTCAGAGGCAGTTGGCAAGATAGAAGAGCCTTTATCTGTCTATCTGAAGGTGATAGATTGACATTGAATCAAAGCATCTTGTCCAGTCTTCCCAATTATTTTATGTCCTTATTCACTATCTTAGCTTTAGTTGTGAAAAGGTGGAGAAATAGCAACATGACTTCCTTTAAGGAGTATAGAAGAGGAATTTAGGTATCATTTGGTAGATTGTTAGACTGTGTACACCTAGAGAGAAGAGGGTGTAAGTATTCGCAAACTTAACCAAGATGCTCGTGATTTAATCATGGATGTAATTAGAGAAAGGGACACAACATCATATAACTTACATTACCTTCAATAACTAAAATCGAGAAGAATAAGCTTCTTGCCATCTCATGGTCATTCATCACCATCCTTTTGTACAAGGAGTTGCAATAAAAGTCATGTAAAAAGTGTATTTGTGACCATCAACAATGCAACTAGGTGGTGATGGTGTAAAACTCAATAAGAAATTTCAAATGACCCTATACTTGAATTGCAATACCATGACATGACATACATAAACAGTGAGATGGTTAATGCAAACCTTTTGAGCCCAAAGTGTAAAAGATGTAAGACATAATAAGGTCCAATTATAAACCTCAAGATTCATATCCATTCTGATAGTCTGTAGTATCAATCTATGCACAATTCATAACTCTTCCTGAAACAAGAGTACCCCCAAAGCCATATTAGCTATTAACTACAGAATATTAAATGGGGAAAAAAAGTAATTTGTTATACCTGTACTTTCACTGAATTTTAGAATTTTATACAGGTATTCTCAGATGAAGTAGCATACTCAACATTAGCCATTTAGTTTCAGTGTAACATAATGCCAAAATTCAACTCTTAACTATTCAAGTCAGTCAAGCTCCAATATTTTTGCACCACGCCTTGGTCGTCTCAATAAACTAACTCTACTCACATGAACACCTAAAAAATCATATTTCTTGCTTCTTCTTTTCATTCCAGCTTCAGTAGAATTATCACTTCGAAGAGTAGATTTGTTAAGGACATCTTTAACTCTTCATGGCCTTTTCTCACAAATTCTGACGTAAACCTGTGACTGTAGATTTGCTCCCGAAGCTGACCAAAATAGTAAAGAGGATCAACATAAGAACTTGAGGAAGACACAATACCTTTCAAGTTGGTTGGCTGGACAAGGTTAACAAACTCCTTTATCTCAACAAAGCATGAATGATCAGAATATGGAACTGTACATATGTATTCATGATAACTTTCCACAGTTCTTGAATTATCATTAGGTTTATGCATATCTGTGTGGCTCCCAACTTTTGTACTCAATTTGCTTCTCTGCTATGGCAAGAAGACGAACCAAATATTGGTGTTCCTTCAAGGGGTTTCCATGGAAGGCCAGATGGCATAATCCCTATAGTTGGATGCATCATATTTAACCCCTCCAGTGTGTCGATACTAAAACTGTAGCGAGGGACAGCTCGCACTCTTGTTAGAGAAACTTTAGTTGTGAAGATGTCGTGGAACCCAAGAAGATGCATAATTTGCAGGCATTTTGGCCAGACCCAAATCTTTAAAGAACAAAACAAGAAAATATAAGGAACTACCGGTGATAGCTCATAAGATTACTTATATACATATAAGGATAAAAATGATGTTATTTCCTTTCTACCACACCAAACTTCTTTTTCGATGAAAAAATGAATATACAAGTCTTCATGACTATGCACATTATTACAAACCAGAAAAACAACATTAAATTTAAAATGCGGTACGCTGCATCCTGTATGACATCACATGACACAAGGGAGTGCAAAGAATCACTAATTTTTAGTCTAAGCTACCAGCATTGTAGGCTTACATGTAGTGCACAAAAATAGTCAAATAGATGAAAGTATAAACTCTCCAGATTACAGTATTATGTAACCTATACCATATAGAAATAGAAAACATGTAGAACAAGGGGAAAAAAACAAGTAGGTATTGTAACCTATACCATATAGACATAGAAAGCATGCAGAACAGAGGAAAAAAAGAGTAGGTCAATTAGTTCCAATCTTGAACTAATATAAACAAATTATGGTATTTCTCCAGTACCTGCAGATTAATTTTCTGCAATAGTTAGCTCTATTTTCCCCAAAACTTATATTATAAATAAATAAATAGCCAACAAAGTTGATGTGAAGAGCATCTGGGTATGTTCACATTATTAAAAGTTAAACTAAAAGCAAGTTTGGGTCGCCATTCTACTGTATACGCACTGCAAAGGTTACACTTTGCATAGAGACAACCCTAGCTGACACTTTTCCTTTCAATAAAGAGTGTGCACACCTTTATTTTCAACAACGCTTGTGCAATGTGAAGTAAAAGATCTTCTTTTCCCAAAGAGTCTATACCGATAATGATGTCATGTTCAGGATGAGAGGCCAATCACATCAACAACCTGTAACTAGTCATAAAAATGTAAATGAATATTTCCATGTACATAATCAGAAAATGAAGTTCAACAGCGGCTAAACCCAAGCTCCATTCAAAGAATGAAACTTATGTTTGAAACATATTTCACAGTTGGAAATTTCAAGAAACAAGTAAATAGACATGCTAATCATTTTTTTTCATCCACATATTGTTCGAAATAGAGAGAACTCAGAACATATTGTGCCCATTTCTAAGATTCTTGACATTTTTACTTTAGTCTAATGAAATCATGATGAAAAGTTGAAACTAATTTAATTAAAGTACTTAGAGAAATTTTCTTTCAACAATTAAATATCCAATAAATTGGGTAAATTACATTTACCTCCCCTGAGGTTTCTGACAAATACAGGGACCTCCCCTGTGGTTTGAATAATTATAGTAACCTTCCCTACTTTACCCGACAATATATACAAACCACCCTTCTGTTAACTAGTCGTTAGACAGGTGATGAAAATTTCTTACATCAGCATATTATGGTGATTGAATACCAAAATTACCCTTTGTTCTAGGAATGGCAACGGGGCGGGGCGGGGCCGGGGATCACCCTCCCCGTCCCCGATCCCCGATGGTGGAAATCCCCCCGACCCCGGCCCCAATCCCCGACGGGGAACCTATATCCGCCCCCACCCCCGCCCCCTAACGGGGATCGGGTTTCCCCGACCCCGAAAAATCCCCGGCCAAAAAAAAAAAAAAATAGATATAACAGATTGGTTCATCATCATCAACAACAACAACAACGTAGAGAGAGAGAGATTTGTTCATCACCATTAACAGATTTGCTCAAATGTAAATAAAAAAAATGTAAATAAATTAGATACAACAGATTTGCTCAAATGTAAATAAAAAAAAAATTCAGATCTAACAGATCTGTTCGTCACCATTAACAGATCTCAAAAAAAAAATTTCAGATCTAACATTTATACCATTAACAGATCTGATGAGCTCAAAAAAAATAAAATAAATTCATATCTAAAAGAAAAGGAGAGAGATCTGAAAACAGTGGTAGAGTTGTGGTGGCTCAATCAACGGAGGAGGGAGATCGGCGAAGGACTAAGATCGGTGGAGGACTGAGATCGGCGGGCGAGGGAGATCGGCGGAGGGAGTGAAGAGATAAGAGAGAGGAGACAGTTTCAAATTCAGAGAATCTGAAACGAGAGTGAGAGATAATGAGAATGAGAGAGAGTGCACTGATGTAGATTAGAGTGATATATAATATTAATATAACTTAAAGACATAGATAGATATAATATTAATATAATCAAATATAATATTCATATAACCTAAACACATATGTGTATACAAGCGGGGAAATTTCGGGGGAAATTCGGGGCGGGGCCGGGTTTAGAAAATCAATCACTGTTCCCGGCCCGAAATTAATCGGGGATTTGATTTTAAATACCATCCCCGTCCCCACGGGGGTATTTTTTGGGGAATAACCATTCTAATCGGGATCGGGGGGTCGGGTCCCTGTCGGGCCGGGTTCCAATTGCCATCCCTACTTTGTTCCTTGTAACCAAAAAACCCACAACATCACAAACAATGGTTGGCTGTCCATGTATAGTCCATGTATAGTCTTCCAGTTCCGGGAGTGCAAACAACCCACAACATACCAAAATTTAGTTTTCCAGTTCTGGGAGTGCAAACAAGATGTCCATGTATAGTCCCTCTCCGGTTTAACAAAAATAAATAAGCGGGAACTACAGACACATACCTGCATACTAAGATCAGGAAGGTGCAGATTCATAACAACGGCTCTAACAATACTTTCTCGAGTTGAAGAAAATTTTTGCCTGTCCCAAAGTGTGAGAATTGCTATTATCGATTGTGAAGCCCACTCAGGCTTCCCTCCAGGAACATCAGCTAAGTACAACATGTTTATTGCCACCTCAAAAATCAATGCCGATTGTAACGACGAAGCCAAAAACGGTGCCAAATGCGAAACCACATCGGAAACTCCCACAAATCTCTCTACATTTCCGAAGTCCAACGTATTGCTGTTAACATTTTTAGAAGACTTTGAAAGCTTCTGAATAACCTCAATAGAACCCGAAGCCACCGCCTTCACTGCAGACACGAGTAGATACATAGTTGCTCTGAAACTCTCTACGGGTAAAAGCAACGACCTCGCCATTAATGCGTTCCGTTTCCTCCAAACAAAATCAACCATGGAGGAAACCTAATTCGATCGAATGGCAACTAAATTCTCACTATCAACAAGCTTATCACTAGCCAACCGGCTCATTCTCTTCGACTCAAATTCCTAAAACAACCTCCCCACCGACTCGAACGCGACCTTCGACACCGCATCAGATCGGTCCAGCATGTTCTGCCCGATCCCAAACAACCCACCGCATCACATCAATGGTTGAGAAGGCAAGAGAAGAAAAAAGTATGGTTTAAACAAAAATCAATGAAATCTGGTTTCATTCTCCCGCTGTTCGTCCCCCTTCTCTCTTCCTCTCCTTCCTCTTTTTTTTCTTCTTCCGATCGTGACCAAGATCGCAACCAACCGTCACAAACCCAGATTGGTCAACGCTGCTGCCATCATCGGTCAACCCAGATCGGTCAACGATTGACGGCGGAAAGGGAGTGGAGGAAGAAGAAGAGGAGGAGAAGGAAAGACGACAGTGGCAGACGGTGGAGAGAAGGGGCACTGGTGAAGAAGAGCTTTTCTCTCTCTCTCTCTCTCTCTCTCTCTCTCTCTCTCTCTCTCATTTCTTCAGAGGGTTTAGATTGGTAAATGGGGGAAGGGAAAGGATTAATATAAATTATTGGGTTAAAAAAATATTAAAGGGTATTTTTGTCTTTTTGTGCTCAAATAAAAGGGTAATATGGTCATTTTGTATAAGCAAATAACGTCGTTTGAGCAAAATTGACGGATTGGGGGAATGTTGGTATTGTCAGTTAAAGTAGGGGATATTATTGTAATTATTAAAACTACAGGGGAGGTCCCTGTATTTGTCAGAAACCTCAGGGGAGGTAAATGCAATTTACCCCAATAAATTTAGTTTTTTTTTTTTTTTTTTTCTCATATTGATCATGTACCAACAACACATTTCTATTAGCATTATAAACATTTTTTTACATTCTATCCTGCTAAAACTTCACTCTCCATAGATTTAAGTTTATTATATTTGATTCTTTTTCCTCTCAAGGAAACTTTAAAGAAAATATATTGGAAAAGTTGCTTAATTCATCTTTTTGGAACGAAAATGTACCACATTTTAGAATGTGAGTTCTAATACGTACATCACTAAGGTATCAGCATTTTTTGGTGACACTGCTCCTAGTCATATGGTGCTAGCTAGCGCCACATGTCAGAGTGAATCAATAGCATAAACATCTCTTTAATGTCTAAAATGCCTAAAATTGAAGCCAAGATTCTAGATTGCCTCACTTAGACCGACCAAGATCTCTATAGGTTGCCTCACTCGCTTGGTCAAGATCTCCCTAAGCAGTCACCATAAACCCATCTCCAATTGTGAATTCCATGACTTCTCCAACATGTCTAAGGTCTCAAAACAAGCTACCCAGGTTAGGAGTAGGGCCTAGGATTGTTGCACAAGATCATTGAAGGATCGTGGCTTGGAGACTAGAATCAATGGACTGTTAAGGGTCCTTTACCCTACTGATTGTGGTACTCCCCTAACCAGCCTTAATAGACAGAATTGTTAACTGATCAAAGACATATGAATCTAAGAAGCACAAACACAAACCAACTCGGCAATTTTCAAAAAATGCAAGACACAACATGTGGAAGACACACACAAAATATATAATTTTATATATTTATTATATGTTATATATATGAATATACCATTGAAAAATATTAGAAAAAAATATATATATAATATAATACTAATTTCAATAAATTTGCATTATTTTTCTTTTATCTTGTATCCTAAGTTATTTTGTTCAAATTTATAATTAGTTTCATATTTCTAACCAATGGACATGTGTGTTTAAGGGATGGACACATGTGTCCTCCAAGTGTCAAAGAGTGTCTGCATCTAAAAAAAAATTAAAAAAATAGTACATGTGTTGACAAGTGTCAGACATGTGTTAGGATGTGTCTGACAAGTGCCAGTGTCCAACATGGACACGCTAGCTTCTTAGAAGTGTCCGCGCTCCTTGGCATATGATACTCTGATACCTCTAAGATACCTTGACATACTAAGGTGAGGAACTACTCTGTGCTATCAGCTAAAGAAGGTTGAGGGACATAGATCCCCCACGTCACAAGATCCATTGTCAAGAAATCCCAAGACAAGCATCTTACGGCAAGAGATCCCCAATTGTCACATCAAGGGGACTAGGCTACCTATCCTCCCTCAGTTGACATTAACAACCCAAATTCCCTATAAAAGGAGATCTCATGTATATAAGACAAATCAACAACACTTCTCTGCAACATAAGCTCAAAGCTCTCTCCAATACCATTTTCTATCTCCTCTTCTAGGGCTTCCCTTGGCTCTCTCCTTCACCTTGGATATTTTTTGACTTTATTTAACAATAACAAACGACACAAGAATTATTCAGAGCTACTCACATCAAAAACAGTTAGACAAAACTAGTTAATATGAGGCTGATTAAAATTTTGGTTAAAAAATAAACCTTAACACATAAGTTAGTAGCTTCCAATTGTAATCAGGGTAGTAGTTTAATTCTACTACAAAAATTTAACTATAGAACTTCCACAAGAGAAGTAAACATGCACCTGTTGAGCAGCAACTTCTCGAGAAGGAAAAGAATATGATGGATTACAGTAAGTATTGTCCAAGTAAACAATGTCAACTTTATCATTCCTAAGAGCACTAAGAAGGATGCTCCTTCCAATCTCTGCCCTCTTACTAGTTGTTTCCCAGCGAAAAACCCATGTATAAAGCATGCCACCCAAACTCACCGCGAAACAAGTACATGACTGCGTCTGTCAAGTTGAAAACCATGAACAACTTAATTATGAAACCCTTTGTCATGACTATTTCCCACAAGAAAGAAAAAGATAGAAGAAATAAAAATCCTTTAGCATGGCAACTCAACCTAACATAACATATTGATAGATAGGATCAAGCACACAGATAGGCAATCTAGGACAAAATAAAGTAGAAAAATTAAAATTAAAAAGATTAAGCTTAGTAGTAGACTAGTTGCTTTTGACACTTGAAAATTCATTTTTGGCAATTATAATTACCATGGTAGATGTGGTGGCTAAAATTTACATATAAAACTTGGTGGACTTTTAGGAAAACAAAAGTCTCTGACATTTTCGTACTTGATGCTTTCTTAATAAAATAGGGGAAGCTTTCCAACACAAGAGTTCCCATCTTTATTATCAACCTTGACTAGTTGATATTTGAAAAGAAGACAATTTGTAGAGGTCAATTACACTTAAATATTTGAATTGTTGTCGGTAAAAAAGGGGAGGCATCAAACTAGTGTTTTAACCTTGATAAGTTTTAATCTTAGAACAAAAATTTGTAAGGTTTTTCAATCTACATCAGTAAAAGCTTATGGGGCATATCATAATTTGTGGTTGTTCAGTATGCCTATTACAAGGAGGCAAGAACAGTTTAGTATGCCAATGGAACCCCCATGGTACTTCATTGCAATAAACTCGAAGTTTCACCTTCAAGTTCAAACAAAAATGCATTGTTTAATTCCAATGAATATAGTCCCTAGACAAGATAGAGTCCCCTAGCCAGCTGTCTTCATATAAGATGCCAGCATTGTAGAAGGATGTTGGCATAGTGCTAGTGCATTGTACTTGTCATAGGGGACTGAAGCCCTAGTCAATTGAGAGGACCAAGCCCTTTGCCTCACTCTTCAATAGCTACCATGATACTCTCATTTCTAAAGGATATGACTCACCAAGATGAGAAAAGGTTGTCCAAATATAGAGGCAAAGACTACCTTTCGAGCTTTCTAGTACTAGGCTTTAATTAAGAACAAGGGTTGATTTCATTGAAATCAATTAAAATGCAAAGAGGAAAACATTCTTTCTAACCATACCGCTAAGAAGGCACATTGTTTGATGGAGAAAGATATATATGAGCTAGTTGACCTTATATATCTATTCCTAAGTCAATCCCTTGCTCCCCTTTCTGAAGGACTTCTAAACTAAGAATTGAGGGTTCCAAACTGTGCTCCATATCCATCCAGTCTATCCCTCTTTCCCAAAACCTTGTGGATGGTTTATAATAAAACCAATGTTTGAAAAATATGATTTTCAAAGCCCTAAAGTTACATGATCTATTGAATCTTAGACTTCAAGTAGTTAAAAAAAATAAAAAAGTTCCTCCAAGGTGGATGAATTATGTACATGCATATGTTCTTCTGCATCAATGCATTAATAGACATGTGTCATTGATAATGTACTTTCCAACATGTAGCAATTTGCTGTCTTTGTGGTATTCCTAGTTAACAACATATAATATAGACAGCAAAGGTTAACCAAAAGAATTTTAAAAATGAAAATGTAATTTGGTTATTAATTTCAACAATTATCTCCTTGATAAAATAGGCTCTCATTACCTACCTACTATGAAGCACAAACACTTTAAACTAGTTATGGTAGTCATTTCCGGCAACGACACACCGGGACATGTAACGGACATGCCAGGCGACATTTTTTTTTTCCTTGTTGGATAATCACATACAATCATATGTCCTGCCTCTGGATACACCCTTGGACACATTTGACTTGTGATATTTACACATGTTCAAGATAAAAGGAAATTTAAAAGCAAAACTAATTACGCAACTATAATAACTATAACCAAATATTAATAGAGGCAATAATAATTCATTTTCCACATAACACATATCTGACAAAAAAAAAACAATAATAATAATAATAATAACTAGTAGCTTAATTATGATCAATAAAGATAGTAAATACAGTCATGTTCACAACTACTGTTGTGGCCAAAAAAAATGCAGTCTTCATCATCACAATATAATGTCACATTCGAACAAAAACAAACTTCAAAAACCACAATTAAGCTGAGAAAAAGTGTACCCGGGTAGTGATGAGCATCGATGGCGATGACATCGACGGTAGTGTTCGATTCGGTGGTTGGAGAGACTGAAGGGATTGAATTCCATTGACCGATATCTAAAATTCGAAGTAGAGAGTGTTGTGGATCGGGGGCACACCAGAAAACACACACAAGCAATAACACAAGAGTTTTAACGTGGTTCGGCAATCTGGCCTACGTCCACGGGAGCGATATCACTATATATCAATAAGAGGAGGATTACACACTCAACTCACACTCTCTATCTCTCTATATAGCTTATTCTCTCTCACTCTGATGACACAAACAGAGTATACACAACTCTTGTATATTGCTCTCTCTTGTATGTCTGTCTCTCTCCGTTCTCTCTTCACCATCTCTATATAAACACTTAAGAGAAGGTGGAGAGGAAAGCTGGCCTTTGCACATGGCCAGCTTGTTGCCAACTTGTTCTTCCTCTTTTGTTGGTTGGAAGCTACCCCACCATGTGGGTAGTGGGTTGGTGCCACCCTTACCATGTGGCTACCAACCTTACAATTGTTGCCAACCTTACAATAATGGGTTGATATCCTACAAATCACCCCCTCAACCCATGTGAGGTGATCCATAATAGCACCCCCTGCTTGGAGTGCCCGGCACCCCCTCACTGGGGTGCCATGCAAAGCTTACTTTG
>JAPPVO010000031.1:87049567-87339044 GCA_030407325.1 Camellia japonica
AATAAACTAGTTAGCAAACATGCATGTCCTAGTTCATGTTAAGTGACTAATGTATCGCATACAGAATGTGATTAGGATAGGCTCGGCTAACCCTAAAATGGCATGTGAGATGCTACAACTCGATACACGTATTCAAGTTGGAAATTGAAAATACAATGCGGTTTGTATGATGTACCGAGCCCGGTGCATGTAAAGCAATATGTATGGATGCACGCATGCATTGCATAAGGTATGCTAAAATAAACGTGCCCTAATCTGCCATCATAAGCAGGTAAATAAAAGGGAAGAAAGAAGTGGGGGTTGGAAGACATACACGCCACTCACGCACACTTATTACAGATTTGCTCTCACACGGAGAGACCAAATAATAATACAAATTAACTAACTACGCAAGCTAATTAAATATTACAAATTAATTAAATTAACAACATTAATTAATTTGAGAAAAACGGTAAATCGCCTCGGGGAGAGGGCTCAATGCATGCGCGCTCGGATTCCGCTCGGAATTGCACTGCATGCCTAGCCTGCCTCTGTTTTTCCTGCTTGCCCTTCTGAAAATTGCCAAAGTCCCAAGTGCCTCTTAGGATACTGGGAATCATCACCGGCCAAGTAGAATGATCACCGGCAGTGAATTTGTGGTCACCGGCACAAAATGAATCCATCGGCTGTATATTGACTGCCGGTCGGTACTAAATACTGCCGGCCGGCAATAAGTTCCTGTAGAACCTGCAACTCACAGCAGCAGAGGGCAAAACTTGCATGGCAATACAATTCAAGCCATTTATGCACCAATCACACTCCCTAACATGTTAATGACTCAAGGGAGGATGTGCCTCGATTCTCGGGCCACCAATCACGCATTTCCATGCATGATGGCCTAAAGGATCAAGTGTGCACTTCCATGTCAAATGCGTGCAAACCATATAATCAAAGAGCCCAATCCCCATCACCAAATCAAGGGACAAGGCATGCATGCAAGATGCATTGCAACCTAATCATGTTAGCTAGGATGCAACATGAGCATGTGAACAAACAATGCAAGCACACAAGCAAACATGAGGTAAGCATGCAAGCAAACAAATGATGGTCTTAAACATGACTTAGGCAACTCCAAGTGGGCCTAAAATCAGTGGCCAAAATGCCCAAAAAATGAGGGCTA
Organism: Camellia japonica; assembly: GCA_030407325.1. Taxonomy (NCBI): domain Eukaryota; kingdom Viridiplantae; phylum Streptophyta; class Magnoliopsida; order Ericales; family Theaceae; genus Camellia; species Camellia japonica. The sequence continues at coordinate 87,050,727 of JAPPVO010000031.1, forward strand.
AACACACATGCACACATGCAAGTAAGTTGGACCAACACTTTAAGCCTTAAGCAAGCAACTTCCAAACACATTTGAAAGGGGATATCATGGACAACTAGCACGCGATATAAGCTCCGAAATTCATGCTAGAATATGGTGCCAAACCAAGCAAACAAGATGAGCAAAGCATGCAATTAAGGTCCAAGTACTTGAGGCAAGCCAAAGGGGGATTGAACCACACTTGATGTAATCATGCATGGCATGCATTAAACAACTAAAACAGATTTTTTAGTGCATAAAACCAAGCCCAAAGGACCACCTAGATGGCATCTAAATGGCTTGAATTCAAAGGCATGCACAAGTGCACTTTCAAGGAGCATACAACACAAGCTCATAAGGCATTAAAGAGGCATGCAAGGCAAGCATACAAGCATGTTAAAGGGACTGAAATAGCATGGAAAATGGTTCCAAACCATTGAAATGATGCAAACAAAACATGCTATACACTTACATATTTAAGGCCAACAAGCCCAAACTACAAGAGGCTATACCAAACATGCCAAGATTGACCCAAACAATTATGGACAGACCTAAAACATGATGAAATAAGCACAGAGCTTCACAAAGCTAAGCCTAAAACATGCTAGAATTAAGGTTTACAACCAAAGCAACTTAAGGCCTAAACATGGCATTACAAAGCATCTATGCAAAACATGCATGGAGTACCAAAACCAACATAATACAAAGTTATAACATGGCAATATAAGCATAAAATACAGCCATGGCATGCTCAACACACACTTGAACAAAGGGCTCCTTAAGAGACCAAAAAATGGTCCCTTTCAAGGACAACAAGGAGAGGGGGTGGCCCTCCCCTTTTAGAGACTTAAAGGCACCATCTCCACCACTGAAATCCCTCAAAATTTCAGTGGTGAAGAGGCCCAAACACCAAAGTCTCGAAACTTGCACAAAATAGCACAAAAAGAGGCCTTACAAGGCCTAAGAGGGGTCAAACTTCCCCAAAGCACAAAACACTCTTAATAAACTATCAAGAGGGCCTAAAAACAGAACTTTTTTGTATTAAACACTAAGCACAAAAACAGCTCTAAGATAGGTAGAAATAGGATGCAAAAATGGGGTAAAAAGGACTAGTTTCTTACCCTTGTTGACCTTCTTCACAAGTGTTGATGTTGTTGCTTCCTTGGGCTCAATTCTAGCCAAGAACCTCAAGAACAAGCTCTGATCCTTGAAGATACCAAGAAAAGGTGAAAGACTAGGTGCTTGTGTGCAATAATATGAACAAATGCACCTAGAACACTTAAGAAAGAGGGGTATAGAGATATGATATGTATCAATCCTAGACCTAAAACCAGAGCTCTCTCTGAGTTGTTTTCTCTCCAAAAAGCCAACCCTAAAGCCAAGGGGGAAGGGCTCCTCTTATAGAGGAGCCAAACTTGTAATGCTTACAAGTTAAGCAACCAAGAGGGACATCCCTCCATACACGTGTATGGAGGGGGAGCCAATGCCAGACAGTTGTAATAAAATATCTGAAAAAGCAGCTGAATAGTAATCGGCTAGCCAAAAATGTCATTTTGACAAAATTTAGTGCCGACCGGCAACAAAGAGTGCCGACCGGCAATATATATTGCCGGTGGCAACAAAAACCAGCCGGTGGCCTCTAGCTAGTGCCGGTGGTGCGTGGGGATGCCTCACAAGGCATTCCCTGCCCCTCCAAGGCAAAACACAAGTGTTTGGTGCAAAACCAGACACAAAACGGTCAAGTTCGGAGATCCTGAGACAAGGCGCGTAGCCGAGAACTCCGGGAACTCCAAACGAACACAAACATGGGTAATCACCGAGTGTTCAAGCGGTGACATCCAAGTCTTGAGGACGGTCAAAAATGGGGTGTCTACAACACCTCTCTATTCTTTAATCTCTCATTTTTTATCCCTCCCCAGGTACGGTTGATGGACAAATTGAGAGTGGTGGACTCATGCCCGGCATATTCAGCTCGCAGCTATTTCTTCGACGACGTCTAGTCGATGCCCCGGATGAGGGATGGTGGTACAACTGGATGTGCAATTTGTCCACGAACCACATTGTTTGGCGCTGCCCCTGGCTTAATTTACCGGTAATGAGCTACAGCATGAACCGTCAGCCCGGGATTCAGTTGATTGGCTTGACACACTGTGTCTTTTACTTTCCGTTCTGGTTCCGGCGCCAGTTTGGACATGATCAGACTTGTCCGGAGGAAGGGGTAGAGTACCCTGCTACATTTCCGGTCTGAGGCGCACAGCTAGCTCGATATGTTGCAGCATGGAGGATGAGAGAGCTTCTGGCCCCCGCTCTCATTTTCAGTTACACCCTCTCTGATGAGTACATAGACTGGCTCAATAAAGAGACACAGGTAGGGCCCACTTTGGCATCAGAGGCTTCTACAAGCTCTGAGAGGGGGTGCAGGAACATCTGACTATGCCCCAAATTTATTTGCTTTTAATCAAAACTTTCAAGTTTTCTTTATGAATGTAATAAAAGAAACTTCAATTTATATTCAAGAGTAGGAGAACTCTATATTGAAATCAAAGTAATTGAAGGTTGTGGGTACTGAAAATTTTTCGTTTGGTCAAAAAATGGTCTAAGTTGTAAAAAGATTAATTTGAGCAAAATCAACTTTTATTAAAACTTTTCAAAAACCATTTTCGATATGGATTAAAACTGGACACGCCTGAGATCTATCATTGAGATGTACAACCCCAGATCCCAGCAACTGGAAAGTTGCCCCTAGTCTGAATAGCACTACATCTGGAGATCACAACCGAGCTCTTGAATGCAGAATAAACAAAGATGACCAAACATGATCACATGGACAAAGTTGATCGGGGAAGTGTTTATGGATGGACTTCAGGATGAAGTTGCCTACGTATCCCAAAGATGGGAATCAAGCCTTACGTAGTTCGGCTTGGGTTCACTCGTGTATTAACTCTCTCCTTTTGCGCTCTAACTTTTGCTAAGGCCACCCTTTCTGGGTTTTCAATCTTGCGAGCTCAATTTTTATCATTTCAAATTTTTCATGCTCTAACTTTTGCCTAGGTCGCCCTTTCGGGTTTTCGGCCTAGCGAGCCACTCAGGGAAAATATTTCTTCAATTTGTCCATGTGATCGGTTGGGAGAACTCCAGGCCATCTAGGTCCATTAGAACGACAGCTCCACTTGACCAGATTGACTTGATGATGTAAGGACTAGTCCAATTGGGTCTGAACTTGCCCCTAGAGTCGTGGATGGGAGCTCGGTTGTCTTTGAGCACCAAATCTCCTTCTTTCAAATTCCTGGACTTAACCTTCTTGTTAAAAGCCCTGGCAATTCGTCATTGATAACCCTGAACATGGTACAGTGCTTTCAACCTTCTTTCATCAAAGAGCATGAGTTCTTCAAACCTGCTTTGCTGCCAATCTACCTCGGCTATCTGACATTCAGCCAATACTCGTAATGACAGACCTCAATTTCGATAGGCAGAATGGCCTCCATCCCATAGACCAAGGAATACGGAGTCGCCCAGTAGAAGTTCGAATTGAAGTCTGGTACCCCACAGAGCAAACGGCAGCTTATCTAGCCAGTCCCGGTAGGTTTCTACCATCTTCTGCAGAATACACTTGATATTCTTGTTGGCGGCCTCAACTGCTCCGTTGGTTTGCCGCCGATATGTAGATGACATATGAAAAGTCACGTTGTATTTCTCCAACAAGTCGAGCGCTTCTTTCTTGAAGTGGGAACCATTATCTGAAATGATCTCGTTCGGGACCCCGTAGCGATAGATGATGTTGTTCCTGATGAACTTTGCAACGTGCAATGCCTTCAACACCGCATAAGATTGGGCCTCAACCCACTTTGTAAAATAATCTATCGCGACCAGAATGAACTCATGCCCATTGGACCCCTTCGGAGTGACAGCCCCGATCACATCAATCCCCCAGACTGAAAATGGCCATGGCGAAGTCATGTTGTATAGCTTTGACAGCAGAATATTCATGCGATTTGCATGGATCTGACATTTGTGGCATCGCCGGACAAAGCCAATACAATCCTCCTCCATGGTGGACCAGTAGTAACCCTGTCTAAGAATTTTCTAGGCTAGCATCACCCCGTTCATGTGTGCTCCACAATCTCCTCCATGGATGGCCTCCATTAGGGGCTTGGACTCTTCAACATCAACACACAGCTTATGCATCCCGAGATGACCTCTCTTGTACAGTTTCCCTCCGCAGATAATGAACTGAGCAACCATTCTCTGAATTGCTCTTTTGTCTTTGGCATTTGCCCCTGGTGGATACGCCTCTTTTTCCAAGAAGTTCCAGACATCGTAATACCAGGGGTTCTCATCTTGTACCTCATCTATGGCAGCAATCAGCTCGTAGGCTGGCGCAAATTTCTATTCGATGATGATCGGACACATCTGGACTCCAAAAAGGATGTCTATCATAGAAGATAGAGTTGCTAATGAATCTGCGAACCTGTTGTTCTCTCTTAACAGATAAGCAAAATTTAGTTTCTCAAACTGAGGAATCAACATATCCAAGGTCTGGTGGTAGATTCTCATCTTTTCTTCTTTGACTTTCCAATCTCCTTTAGCTTGAGATACAACAAGGTTCGAGTCCCCGATGACGTCCAACCGTTTTGCCCCTAGTTCCAGAGCTGCTTCTAGTCCAGCAATACATGCCTCATACTCTGCTTCATTGTTCGATACTTTGAACCGGAGTTTGAATGCTAGAGGTATACGAGAATTGTCGGGTGCTATCAGCAACACCCCTATCCCATACCCGTTTTGGTTTGACGCTCTGTCAAAGTACATCGTCCAAAACTCTTCTTCGACAAGCAGAATGGCCTCGTCTAGGAACAGATACTCAACTACTTCATCCCCTTCAACTAGGTGATCGGCTAGGAACTCCGCTACTGCTCTCCCCTTCACCGATTTGCGAGTCACATACTTCAGATCAAATTCGGAAAGCAGAAGCAACCAACGGGCTAGCCTACCCATAAGTATCGGTTTCTTGAAGAGATATTTGATGGGATCTAATCTCGAAAATAGTATTACAGAGTGAGCTAACAGGTAGTGCTGCAGCTTCCTGGTAGCCCATACCAAGGGTAGACAAGCCTTCTCCAGCAGAGTGTAGTGGGTCTCGTAATCCAGCATCTTCTTGCTCAGGTAGTAGATAGCTCTCTCCACCTTGTCCTCAGACTCCTGTGCAAGCATGCAGCCCATTATAGTTTCAATCACTGAAAGGTACAAAATCAACGGTTTCCCCGGCTTAAGCGGTGACAACACAGGTGGGTTCTGTAAATATTGCTTAATCTGTTCGAAAGCAGCTTGGCATCGGCCGTCCCATTGGAATTTCTTTTCTTTCTTCAGGAGACCAAAGAGTGGTTCACAAGTCAAGGTTAATTTAGCAATAAACCGTCTTATGAATTGCACTTTACCTAGAAAGCCTCGCACCTCCTTTTCAGTCCTCGGTGGTGGTATTTCTAAGATGGCCTTGATTTTGGAAGGGTCGACTTCGATACCTCTCTGTGTAATCAAGAACCCCATCATTTTCCCTATTGTAACACCAAACGTACACTTCTGAGGATTCAGCCGAAACCAAATTCTCTGATCCTTTGGAAGAACTTTTGCAAGGCGGTGTAGTGGCCCTCTCTTTCCTTGGACTTGACAATTATGTTGTCCACGTACACCTCAACCTCTTTGTGGATCATGTCATGCAAAATCGTGGTCGCAGCCCGTTGATATGTAGCCCCAGCATTTTTCAACCCAAACGACATCACCCTATAATAATAGGTCCCCCATGGGGTGGTAAAAGCAATCTTCTCCCAGTCTTCAGGTGCCATTAGAATCTGATTGTAGCCAGAAAAACCATCCATGAATGAAAGCAACACATGCCCAGCAGTGAAGTCCATTAATTCGTCGATATGCGGCAAAAGAAAGTTGTCCTTCGGACTGGCTTTGTTCAAATCCCTAAAGTCCACACATACCCGAATTTTTCCGTCCTTCTTCGACACCAGAACTATGTTGGCCAACCAAGTTGGGTATTCAGATACCAGCAGGAACCCTGCGTCAATTTGCTTGGTGACCTATTCTTTAATCTTGATAGCCCAGTCTGGGCGGATCCTTTTGAGTTTCTGCTTAACAGATTGGGCCTCTGGATCAAGAGGGATCCGGTGCTGTACAATCTCATGATCGATTCCAGGCATGTCTTCGTAGGACCACGTGAAAACATCTTTGAAATCTTTTAATAAAGCGACTAAGCGCTCGCGCTCCTCTGAAGACAACGTGGACCCGATCTGGACCAGCCGCGGGTCCTTCTCAGTACTAACATTAATTTGGATGATTTCATCAACCAGCGGTTTAACAAACCTCTCATGCTCTTGATCTAGCAAATATTTCAAAAACTGGAGGAATTTCTTCCTCGTCGTTTTTATCGAAATTTTGAAAGTATGAATTAAAGCAATAAATCAAAGGCACAGAAAAGTACTCGAAAGCCACAGCCATTCCATTCTCATTAATCACATCCAAGTCGCCTGATTCCTCTGTTACAACAGACTCAAAGGAAAAAGAAAACGACGACCTAGACAGAACTGTGCATCCGGCTTGTCACCCCTAGGAATACCGGACTCAGACTCAGACGAGCTGGAACCTGATTCTGACTCTACAAACTCGGTGGAATCAGCTTCCAGCTCACTACCTGACCCGGTGCTGCTCGATAAGAATCCCTCCTCGTACTTCCAGACGATGGAGGGTGTGATGGATGCATCCAAAATGTTTGAAGATGGGCCCGCAGCCGTTTCATTCCCGATCATAGACACTGAGAGGTCATCCCCCAAGCACTCATGTACGATCGGAGGATCTGAAAGTAGACAAGCCAATGCTACCCCCATTTTAATCTCGGTGCTCTCGGAATCCACTTCCTTACACTGATCAACCTCAGCTGATGGGTCTGTCTACTCCTCGGCAACATCATTCCCGGTCAACTGCAAGTCAAAGATGATCTCGAAACCCGGCAAGCGCCTATTCTCGGCATTCAGCCATGGCTTTGGGAAGCCGCATAATGGAAAGTCTTCCCCTTCTGGACAAAGCGTCCGTTCAGGGTGCCTTGGATAGGCCGATGCATCAACTCAAAATGCCTCCCGGTCTGCTTGGCTCTGGCTCTCCCAACCATTTCTTTGCCTTTCCTCACCTAGTCCTCTTTGGTGGGAAGATAACCCAAGCCAAAGGTATGCGGGTTATGCGACACTTCCGCCAATGTTGTAATGCCCTTCCGGCCACTTCTTTCTAGTCCCATCCCAGGGATGTGCTGGAGCTTGTTCATGAGGTACACTGACTATGCATTCACATACAACCCCTCATCAATAGCCAAGATATTCTAAACAAACCGGGCCTCGGCTAGGGTGAATCCTGACAGGAACACATCCTCTGTGCCATGCTCGATTTCCAAAACTGGTGTAGACACCTCTGGCGGCGAATGAATTGACGAATTTCCAAAAACTATGGCCACCCCCTTCCCGTGGGGGTATTTCAACATTTGGTGTAGGGTGGAAGAGACCGCCTTCACCTAGTGCAGCCACGGCCGCCCTAGGAGTAGATTAAAGGTTGCGGGAATGTCTAAGACATGAAAATCAATCTCGTGTTGTCCTGGACCAACCTGAGTGTGAATCTTCACGGTCCCCATCACTTCTCTGCTAGTATTATCGTAGGCCCTTGTCACCTGGGCAGTTGGCGCAAAGTCCGCATGCTTCAACCCGATTGCATATGCCGTCCTCGACGAGCACATGTTAATGGTGGATGCCGTATCAACAAGAACTACCGGTATCCATTTTTCTCTACACTTGACAGAGATGTAGAATGGTTTATTATGGTTCGCGCCCTCAAGTGGTAGTTCCTTGTCAGAAAAGGTCAATGTCGGGGAAACTCCTCCCGAAAAAACCAATCCTACTAGCTGCTCAGGCTTGGTATCTATTGAAAGTTTGGCCTTGTCCATCACAGAAAGGATAGCTTGTCGATGAACTCTTGAGGCCATAAGCAGTCCCAAAATGGAGATGTCTGCTTGTATCTTCTTTAGCTGTTTCAGCACAGCCTCCTCCTCGAGTAATTTGTCTTTTTGCTTCTCCGCCTCCTTGTCCTTTCCGGACGCCTCGGGTTGATCTAAGTGCAGGGGCTTGAAATAACACCCGCTCCTAGTCATGTGGTCTACTTCGCCAATGTTCCAGGTATCATTCGGCTAGCTTTGTCCCCAGTCTTCATTTGCATGGGCAAGACATAGGTCGTCATCTTTCCACCACATGCCATCGGCAGCCGACAGACACCTGTCCGGCTCCGTTACAACTGTTCTTGTGCCCACAATACCTTCTGTTCTTGTGCTCGCAGCATGTTCCGTTCTTGTGCACACAGCACATTCTGTCCCCGCAGGGGCTTTGGCCTTTCTGGCTCTCTCAGAATCCTCGATCCTTTCCCGCTCAAACTGCTTTAGCGCAGCCTACTGTTCAGTATCTTCCGCACCCAAACTGCCCGTATTTTGAGCAAAATTCTTAACACCAGTGCTCTGCGGCGGTGCATCCTGATTCCCGACCCTTCCGGCCACTGTTGATGTCCTCGTCCTTGACGGACCCTGTTTTAGCTGAGGTTGTTCAACAACATCCGGCTGGTCGTCAAGCCACCCGGTAGACTCTGCTGACCTATCCAAATCAAACCAGTTGACTGTCACGTCTCCCAGATCTTGTTCATTGAAAAACTAAAGGTTAGCAATGTCCTCTTCCAGATCCGCTAGGTCATCTAGCCCCTGATTAGGTCCATCCTCCCGTACTACACAAATCTCTGCCCCCACTGGCAATTCCACATTCGGCCTAACCCGGCCTGCTGATGTAATGTAACCACTCGGGTTGTACATGAAGCTTGCAGACCCATCCGGCTCTATATTTGCATTCTCATCTGCCCCCACATTCGTCCCAATTCTATCTTCGATAGCCACCACCACCGTTTCAGGTTGGGTTTGGGAGATGTCCGATATGCACAAGTCAGTGCTGTCAGGAATGAACACCTCCGGCTTGGGTAGGTGAGAAGGGGTGATATATACACTAGGGTCGTATGACACAACCTTGGTTTGGATCAAATTGATGCGTTTGGGAGGTGGAGCTTGGTTATGTAGTGGGAGAGGGTTGGTTGTGACATTTGGTTTCTCCGGATGCACGATCACCCTGTTGTCAATGAGATACTGAATCTCGTGACGCAATCTATAGCATTGGTCGGTGTCATGACCATGATGTTGGTGAAACGCGCAGCATTTAGCTGGGTTATGGGAGGGGGGAAGTTTTTCTGGCAACAGCTGCGGCTTTGGGGGCTTCAAATGCTCTTTCCTGATCAAAACCCCCAAAGCCTTAAACAAAGACATGTATAGTAGGGTGAAGGTTCTTAGGCCTCGGGATGGAAACTTGGTTGTTTGTGAGCTATTTCCGGATGCACCGGTGAATGGTGTAGCTGAAAAGGTTCTTGGGGTGGTGGTGGTGGTGACCATACTCACATCTGAAGCTCTGGAAGCTGCAGCACTGCTTGTGCTTGCATTCGTACTGCGGTTGAATGCCCTCTTGGGCTGTTCTCTCTCATGATCAATGAGGCCCTATTTCATAGCATCCTCGATGAGGCCCTATTTCATAGCATCCTCGATTTGCACCCTTATCTCATATAAATCTGCAAAGGTGGGGAGGGAGAGAACGATCATCTTCTGCATAAGCTTGGGCTGGAGGTTGCGCACAACCATCCAAATCTGATCTTTGTCAACAGGTCTGATGGTTATCTTCGAGGCCTTGGCCCTCCACCGGGTCACAAAATCGGAGAAGCTCTCCTTCAGCACTTGCCTAGTTGTCTCGAGATCACGAGTTGTGACCTCGATCTGTGTATTGTAGGAGTATTGAGCTACAAAGGCCTCAGCCATCTCCTCCCAATTCCTCTTAACAGAGTCCTCCAGTTTTGCATACCAAATAGCCGCTACACCCGACAGGGTCTGGCCAAACAGAGAAAGCTTATGCAATCTGGAGAGGCCCATCAGCCTTAGGATATCCAAAAACAGCCACAAATGCACCATAGGATCTCCAGACCCATCGAAATGGTCTATGTGCGGCATTTTAAATTGGTTCGGCAGAGTCACAGCCGAGTCGGTGTACCCGTCCTCAATATCCGGAATGGATTTCACACCCTGGGACTTCTTGAACAGCTTTTCAAGCTTGCTCACTTTTAGTGCTGTGGAGTCCACCTCGAACTCAAAGGGAGAATCCGGTAAGTTGGTAGGTGCTTTGGATAGCTGGGGTAGGATTGGGGGCAGAGCCGGTCCCGTTGGATCGTCCGTATTGTCCTGGACGTTAGCGGTTTCCCCGAGTATTGGAACTCTTAGTGGGGGAGGAACCTGGTGCGAAGTAGATGCTCCAGCTTGCTGCGGTGGTTGTTGTTGCTGCAATCTAGCAATCAACTCTGCCTGTTGGGCCATGACCTCGGCCTGGAGTGCGGCAAATTCTGCTGGACGGGCAGCGTCCTGCTGCATGGCTTTAATACTCTCCTGGAGTTGACGCATTATCTCCTCTATACCTACCATATTATGCTGATCTAGCTGAATAACCGGTATATCTGTCCCTACAGTAGAAACTGAGACCTCAGCCTGACTGTTCACTGGTGGGGTAGACCACTGATCTGACGACCGCTGTACCGATACACTGCGCCTTTTTGACCTCCGTCTGGTAACCGGGGGTAAAGAAAGGAACATTGCTTGTCCGTCTATCAGATCCCTAGATCGATTACGACCTCTAACCCAGAGTGCTCGGGGAATATCTGCCTGGTCGGATGCAATGGTGCTAAACTACCTTGCAAAAAGATAAATAAAGCATAATAAGGAAACAATGAACAAAAAAATGTACAGCATAACAGCTTAATTAAAGACAACACACAGTTGGAAAATACAAGCTGGACGAACTGTTCTCAACCACTGATCACTGTTCCCAAATCACTGCCCCAAATCTAAATCTGATACCCGCAGGTAAAACCGATTCCCAAATACTGATGCCCGCAGGCCTGATACCCAGACTTGCAAACTGATATGTGCATTCCTGTAGAGGCCAACTCTAAAAGCACATAACAAGCAAGTGAGAGCCAAAACACCCCTATGTTAGGGTAGGGTTTCCCTGTCCTATTGTCAAGAGCTAGGGTTTCACTATGCACACAGCGGTTTCAAACAACCCATAATCGGGTAAGCAGCCTGTCCTAGCTTGGAATGGTCACTACAGTTTCCGTTATGCACTAGGTCGAATGGTCAAAAAGGGTGCCCCAGTAGAAACCGAGGTTTGTGTTCCCGTCGTGGCAGAGCCCGCAACCAGTCAGCCTTATGGCACGCTTCTCAAAGTGAGCCTCCGGCAAACCGTTCAGGAATAGCATACAGTAAACACGATGTCTTAGGCACACCAATGCAAATGCAATGCAAAGAAACACATAAGTGCAGTCAAAACAAGATATCATGAGTTCGAGTCAAGTTCTCTAAATCCCCAACAGAGTCGCCAGAAACTGTAGACGTGCCCGAACGTCGCGGGGCTCCGCGCGCGAATGGTGCGAAATCCATTTTGTTCATTAGGCTTACTACAGTTCGGACTCAATGTCACGGTTCTGAATCTAGTCTCGCAAAGTGCAATGCAAAACCGATAAGTCACCAAAGAGTCCAAATCCGGCAAATCGTTTTGGAAAACTGATTTTTGTAAAGAAATGCCAAACATGGACTGTTTTGCCAGATATAGAGTCGCCACCTAAATGTTTTATTTTGGGAAATTTAGGAAACCCTGACTCGTGCCTAAGGCCACGTGTCCGTCATCACCAAAGTTGCCTCGGCTCGGGAACTTGGATACGAGAGGGGAAGGTCATGCAATGAGCACCCCCACTCGCCCGATCAAAGATCGGCCTTTACTAACATGATATCTTGTTTTTGAAAACACATCCGTTCTTATTCCGGTTATTAGCCTAGAATTACTGTGTGATACGCACAACACACAAGTATAGACTAGATCGCCTAAGTTGGAACAAAACATCTCATGTTTGTTTGAAAATGGTTCGAAGGTGCTACTCGCAAGTAGGCTAAGATGCGGATTTTGCCACCCTCAAGTGGGCTTAGAAAACGTGATTTTGCCACCCTCAAGTAGGCTTAAAACTTGCATTTGATGAATTGTTCCAATTCAAGTAATCCAACCTTCACCCACAGGCATTTAGGCAGTTGAACACATAAGCAGTTAGCCTCATGGCAAGCATGCTATCATGGTAACACTCACACTCATGCAAGATGCTAAAGCGTAAACACTTACCGTGTACTCCGAGCCAAAACAATAACTAGTTAGTATGCATGATCCTAGTTTATGTTAAGATGGCTAATGCAACACATGCAAAATGCAACTAAAAATAGGCTCGACTATTCTAAGATGGCATATGAAATGTAACAATTGATACATGTATTCAAATTGGAATTGAAATACAATGCGGTTAGTATGATGCGCCGAGCGCGGTGCATGCAATACGGATGAATGAATGCAAACATGCGAAGCATAAGTATGCTAATTGAAACATGCCCCAAAACTAACCATCAAAAGCTGATAAGTAAAAGGGAGAAAGACGTGGGGTTGGAAGACATTCACACACTCACGCACACTTATTACAAAATTCGCCCTCTCGACGGAGGGTCCGAATAAATAATACAAACCAACTAATTAACTAACTAACAAGCTAATCAATTATTACAAAACAAATTGAAGCAAATAACTATTCTAAGTTATCAAAAGCACTGAAATGGACTCGTGACGAGGGATGTATGCATGCTCGATCGGCTTCGCTCGGAAATCCGTTGCCATGCCCCATGTTGCCTCTGTTTGCACTGTTTTGCACCTCTGAAAACACTGAAAACCTCTGTGATGCTTCTAAACCACCTCATGGGCACTCTGAGATGTCATCGGCCAAGAGGGGTGGCCATCGGCCAAGGGAAAGGGGTCATCGACCACTTTTTAGTCTATCGGCCAAAAATGGTTAGCCGATCGGCACTTTAGATAGCCGATCGGCCATCTCTTCCTGCAATCTGCTCCTTTTGCTGCAGCAGAGGACAAACAAGGGCATGGCAATACATTTGCAAGATAATGTTGTGCAACTACACCCCTTATCATGTTTGGAGCTCAAAGGAGTGTAGTGTTTGACTCTCGAGCCATCAATTATGCATTTCGATGCATGATGGCCAAAGAAGCCGAATTGCACACATCATTATGGAATGAATGCACAAAAACACACAAATGCCTCACACTCTATCATGTTGGATCAAGAGTGCTGGCAATTGAGGATTGAGGCACGTTTCGTCACTTCAAGTACAAAACGTCCCTCATTCCTAGTGTTTGGTTTGACACCCCAAACCAAACACAATGCAATGCAAGCATATTAAACGCAATGATAATGGCATGCAAACCGTGTAATGCAATCTAAGCATGCAAACAAGCTAATGTAACAATCATGCACAATGCAATGCAACCTAAACATGCAAACATGTAATGTGCAAAGCATGCAAAATGCAATGCAACCTAAACATGCAAACATACAATGTAATAGGCATGCAACAACATGCAATGCAATAAGCATGCAACAACACACAAACCACATGATCTATGGACTTATACTGAAAATGGATAGACCTCAGCCGTACCAAAACAGTGGCCAAAATGTTATGGCAATGATGCATGAAAGCATATATAAACATGCATGCCAATTGGCCTACCACTTAGGCATAAGGACACAACTCTCAAACATTGAGCAAGAAGTGATAAACATGATAATGTGGCAATGAGGTAAGCTCTGAAATCATGCAAGGAGTGGTGCCAAACCACTCGAACAAGTCAAGCATAGCATGCAAGAAAGCTTAAGGCTTAAGGCTAGCCAAGGAGCTTGCACCAAGGCTACAAGGATCAAGCCCCAAAGGGCCAAGCGCAACCAAAACAGTCCCAAGGCAAGTCAAAATAAGACCAAAAACAAGTTCGAACCTAGCCAACACAAGCTAGAACAAAAGTCCAAAAGGCATGAGGCATGCAAGGCTAACAAGGGGTATTACACTACACCTATTACAACCAAACATGGCATGACTTAACTAATAAAAATCAGAGTTATGGCATGTCAAAATAAGCCCAAAAACCCACTGAGATGGTATCCCAAAAGCCTAAGTATGATGGCATGCAAAATGATCCACTCTTAAAGCATAAAACACCAACCTCTCAATACATGGAAAAGGTAACAAATGTGATTGCATGACCACACTATATGGACTGAAATCTCATATGAAATGATGCCAAATCATGAAAATGGTCTAAGCAATGCATGCTAATGACTTGGACACTCAAAGCCAACAAGCTAGATTGAACCAAGGCTATAGGAAACATGGCATATATGATCAAGACAACACAAATCAAAGCTTAAGCATGGCAAAACATGACTAAAAGTTCCTTTGAGTTGAGCCAAAATATGCAAGCATGATGGTCCAAATGCAAGAGGCATGTTAAGGCAAATGAGAGGATTACAAGACAAGTGTATGGTGCATGCAAAAGGCTATCAAACCAACTTAAAATAGAGGTATAGCATGGCAAAATAACACCAAATACTTGCTAAAATAGAGCGAAAACAAGCTAAGCAAACATGCTATCAATATGAGCCATATATACTAGCAAATGAGACACAAGGAGAGAGGGGTGTCCCTCTCCTATTCAAGACTCTAAAACCACTTCTCCACCACTGAAAATCCACTAGATTTCAGTGGTGAGAAGGTCAAAAGAAGATGGTTCCAAAGCTTAAAAGGGAAGGCACAAAACTAGGCCAAACAAAGCCTAAGAGGGGGGTAGACCACCCCCAACCAAAAAGTGACCTTAAACAATCATCTCAAGCACAAAAAATAAGAACTTTTGGTAGTTTAGAGTTAAGCTTAAAACAATATGCAAGTAGGTCTAAAAGTTTAAGCAAGAATGGGAGATTAAAAGGTAGTTTACTCACCCTTGAAGAACACCTTCAAGAACACAACTCCAGCAACTTTCTCTGACCAAAACCAGCCCAAGAACACTAAAACCAACTCCTAAGGACCTCAGCAACCAAAGGATGGTGTATTACTAGGTGTTTGTGTGCAATAGTATGAAGAAATCACACTTTTGGGCACAAACAAGAGCAAAGTGAGAGAGAGGTAAAATATATATAGAGAGAGAGATATAGAATTTGTGTATACAATTTTCAGAACATCTGGAAAGGGAGGGGAGGCTCCCTTCTTATAGAATTTCAATTCTCAAGCTTGTTGAACAAGCTTGAGTCTTGAAGCAAATCCCTCCATACACGTGTATGGAGGATGGGAATTGTGCCCACCAGCTGTCACAGCTGGCAGAAAATATCTGCAAAAAGCAGATGGAAAGGTCTCGGCCCAAAAAATATAGCCGATCGACCAAACAAAGTGTCGATTGACCAAAAAGAGTGCCGATCGGCCAACACTTTTGGCCGATGGCATCATGCCTTGGCCGATGGGTTGAGGGGATGGCCAACAAGTCACCCTCTTCCCTCAGAAGCAAAACCACAAGTCCTTGGTCCACAACCAAGCACAAAACAGACAAGTTGAGAGATCTTGAGGCAAGGCACGCAGCCGAGACTTCCGGGAACTCAAAATGAACACGAGCATGGATGATCATCGAGTGTTCAAACGATGACGTCCAAGTCTTGAGGATGGTCAAAAATGGGGTGTCTACACCTATCTTCTAGTAACCAACACACAGACATAAAAGGGTCGACCCTCTCCTAGTCTGGTGTCGACCCTATCTTCCAGTAACTAACACACAAACATAAGAGGGTCAACCCTCTCCTAGTCTTGTGTCTACCCTATCTTCCAGTAACACTTCCAGAAGTTCACCAACAAGTAAAGGTCGACCCTAGGAAGGCTAGTGTCGACCCTAGAATGGAATTTCTAAGTCTCCAAGGAACTTTTGACAAAACAAGTGCGAAGAACCAAACCCAACAAGTTTAAATCAGATTGTACTCCTCCAAAACCAACCCAAAACAACACCAAAGGTTCCCAAAATAGAATAAAGGGTTCCAATACACTTACCAAAAGCTTTAAAGGGCACAAGTGCTACATGGGCTTTTTAATTGGTTGGGCCTATGAATGGTATGCCATTTGTTCGGCTATTGTATATTTTGGTCCGTGAGGGTGTGTTGGAATGTGTCTCACATTGTCTGGAGTTGCCTCATCTATGCTGGTTATAAGGCTCCAGTTTCGTTCTCTTTAATACTTGGATTTTAATAAGAAGTGTGAGTTGGACTTTTCAATTTGGTATTAGAGCCTTATAACCAGTCACAGGCCCAACCAAGTTCTGATACCAAATTGAAAAGTCTAACCCACACTTCTCCTTAAAATCTAGATATTAAGGAGAGGGAAATTGGAGCCTTATAATTAGCACAGATAGAGCAATTCCAGGTGATGTGGGACACATTCTAATATCACACAACTAAGATAACCTTACTATTGAGGCTTGACCCTACAACAAATAACAGTAACATTAACATAAAGAAGATGAAAGGCAGAGCATGAAGCATTCAATTTTTCCAATCTCAAAATCCTTAAAAAAACCACCTTGCCCCATTCTATCAATCATATTTCTCAAAATCTCCAAAACCAAAATGCAACAAAAAATTTCAACTAGAATTTGGAAGAGGAGGTTTTGGTTATGTTTTCGAAGGAACATTGCTTGATTCCACTATCATAGCCGCGAAGAAGCTGGAAAACATCAACCAAGGGGAGAAGTTCGAGCAAAAGTTAGCATGCTTGGTTCTAACCAACATCTTAATCTTGTTCGGGTTTGTGGGTTTTGCTCTGAAGGTAACATGACTCCTTGGATTCCTATCTTTTCTAAGAAAAGGGGTAAAAAAAGGTTATGGACTAGAAAACAAGGTACAAGCAAGCTTAATTAGAATATTTAGGATTTTATGGCAACTTTAATTGAAATTTGATTCAAATCAAAATAATTAGAATTAATCAAAATTGAGTGGGATTATTTATTCCTAAGCAAGCTTAATTAGCTTAAGCTAATTACACCTTATATAAGGCCTTAATCATGTTTGAGCTCACATTAACACTTGGCTGAGATTTTAGAGAGAAAGTGAGGGAGAATCACCTCTAGAGAGAGAGGGAGAAAAGAATTGTAGAGAATTTGTGGAAGACTTGAAGAATTGAGCTAGAATTGCACTTGAACTCAATTCTAGGTATGGAAACCATACTTAATTCTTGTAGATAATCCATAGAAGAAATGAATTCACCAAGTTTTGAGACCATTTGCATGAATTTAGGAAGTATAAGCTAAATACATCTTGATTATGGAGGAATTGAGCATGATTATGTACATGCATGCATGAATCATCATTTTGAGTTTGAATTTCATGAAATCTTCCACATGCATGAAGCTATACTTGACATTTTTGAAGGTATTCCATAGTTCTAACACTTCTCATCTCATGCATGGGAGTTTTGAAAAGAGATTCATGTCATGTATGGTTTCAACCTCATGATTTAAGCTTGATTTTGGAATTTGGTTCATGATTTTGAGTAATTGGTTTCAAATTGAGTGTTTTCATGTTACATAATGTTTTTTTCCATGTTTTTGTACCAAACTTGCAAGCTTTGAGCCTTTGAATTCATGTTTTGAGCTTCAAACACAGTTTTAGGAATTTTAGAATTTGATGAGTTCACTCGACCGAAGAAAGTGTGGCTCGAGCGTAAAATTCTAGCAACCAGAAGTTTTGCAGACAATTGCACGGTGGCTTGAGCGGCAAAACTTGCACTCAAGCGAACCTTATTTTTCATTACTCATGGCTCGAGGAAGAGAAAGTTGGCTCGAGCCAGTACTTTTGCAGAGTTTTGCAAACCACTCGAGCGGCCAAAGTTGCACTTGAGCGAAGACCCTATTTTCAGCAAATTTTGACTAACTCTTTTAAGTGCATACTTGCATCCTCATATCATTCTAAGTACTCATAGGCACTTATTGGACTTATATAATCATGGAATAAGTTAGAAACACATAAGAAGAGTTGAATTAAAGTGAAATGGTTATTGAATGGTACTTCAATTGTCTATTTGTTATGTGTTTTGTAAAGGTGGACATCCGAGGCCTAGCGTCGATAGAACCCACTGTGAATAGTAACTTTATAAAGATATGTTCAAGTTATCTTTATTTTTGAAATTGTTATTGTTTTTGGAATCGATATGTGATTGGCTAAATGGTTTATTGAAATATTATTTTCTTATGAATGAATGAAGTTTCCTTTTGAAATTGTAATTGTGGCATCCTTTAGTGAGGCCCTTGTCTGGGGGATATAATACCAAGGCCCAATGATTAATAGGCACTCGCCCAGGGAAAACTACACCGTAGCCCATTGTTTAATAGGCCCTTGCCTGGGAAAAACAATACCATGGCCCATTGGCCCTCACTAGGGGGAAAAAATACCGTGGCCCATTGGATTAATTGAAACATAGAGATCTCTAATGTTAGACCTACGTGGTCACATTGAATATGGAATATTGATTGACCCACTGTGGTCCCACTGATTGACCCTTGTGGTCCCATTGTCATTGATGTATTGTTACTCTATTGGATGTGCCACGCAAATGGATTGAAATGGCTATTGATATTGAGACTTGAATAGAAATTGGAAATTGATATTGGAATTGTTATCGAATTTCATTCATATAACCTCTTTATTCTGTTATTACTCACTGGACCCTAGTTCACTATTTATATGTATATATAGGTGAGCAAACGGAACAACAAGGTTAGAAGAAAAAGCCTCGAAGTCTACTCTATTGTAAGCCTTTTTGAAGAGCTTCTGAGAAGGAGCAAGTTTGGGCTCGAGCGGAGCCAAGCAAAGTCAAAACCCCTTTTTGTTTTTGAGATTTTGTTTTGGTACTTCTATATGGGGTTCTTGTTTAATCGTGACTTGTGGAGTTTTGATGTATGGATTAAATGTTTTAAACTTTTGTATTGTATGCACTTAAAAAATGGTTGCACAGTTATATCATGAGGTCTTTTCATATAAGCATAGCTCAATGGATTATTTTCAAGTCTTATATTGCTTCTGTTAAGTCCCATAATTTATACTCAAATTGATTTTGTTAATAGAGGTCATAGGTAATCTAAGATTATTGGCCGGTCATGACGCTAAACCTATAGAGGTAGGTTTGGGTTGTGATAGTTTTGGTCTTCATAGTTTGGTTGCATTGGTGTGTTTCCAAGGGAGGAGGAAGATTGGTGAAAACAAGAGTTTGCTGATCAGTCTAGCAAACTTTGATGCTACTGGTGTGATTAGTGTGGTTTCGCCTATCTCCCATGGGAGTCCATTTTTTTCAAACTAGGTGTATCTTCTCATTATTTATACAAATGATTTATTTAACTCATATTAAGGCAAATCTCCCCCTTTTTCAAATATCAACCCCAAGGCTCAATCTCACCACTTATTCTCATATAACATCATAATCAAGACCTCACATACATATATGGAGCCAAATAAAGAAAACCCCTCTTTCAAAAATTCAAATCCAAACCCTAACTTCACCAAAATCTTCCCAAATCCCACCATTTATACAAAATGGCAAACACCTAGGTTAAAACTCATATTAAAGAGTAGAATATTCCTACCTTAAATGTAGAGCTCAAAGAGGAAGAAGGAGAATCTCGAAAATGCCCAAAGTCAAGCTTTACCCGGATGGATTGGAAGCCCACAAGATGCTACACCTTTTTCTCAAAGGAAGTAGAGTAGAAACTCTTGGATTCTAAGGGATTTGTAGAGAGAAATTGGATTCTTAGAGAGAGAGGGAGCCGGATTAGGGTTTTGGGAAGCAAAGAAATCAAAAAGTGAAGTAAAATATCTCTGCTGCGAACAGATATACGCGGTCTTCGCTCGAGCGACCAGACACAACAAGTGACCTTACTCGAGTGCAAGAAACCTCGCTCGAGTGTAGAATACAAAGCTTCAGAAGTTTTACAAATGCAAATGCTAGCTCGAGCGCAGGAAGCTTTGCTCGAGCGTGGAATACATACCTTCAAGTCTTACACAAATGCACACCCTCGCTCGAGCGCAAGAAGCCTTGCTCGAGCAAAGGAACAAATAACACAAGGCTCGCTCGAGTGCAAAAAGCTTTGCTCGAGTGAAGAACTTCATCTTCCCAGAAATTCTGCGTCTAGGAATGAAACCTGAGGACTCCCAATTCTCGCTCGAGCGCAAGAAGCCTCGCTCGAGCGAAGAAGCAAACTACAAAAAGCTCGCTCAAGCGAATAAGCCAAAATCTGGGCAATAACAATCTAACCCAACTAACAACCAACATGTTCCAAACTCGCCCAACAAGTTCTAAAACTCAAACACCAAGGGTCAAAGGGGAAAAACAAGACAGGGATACAATATTCAATCACGGAACCCAAGTTCGGAACAGAAAGAAGGCTGGGGCAAAACCGGGATCGCTATAACCTCCCCCCTTAAGAATTTCATCCCCGAAATTTTAGTGCAAGTTTCAAAACTATGATTACCCAATTTTCAAATGATTACAATTCAATTCACAACATCATGACCCACTCATCGGTCATTTAATCTCTTCACAAGAGAATAAATCCATAACATATCGCTCAACATATATTACCAACATGCATCTTCTGAATTTTAACAAGTTCAAATACATATATCTCAGATTTTCAAACATATTCAATGTTTATGATAAGTTTGCATTTCCAAAACTAGATAACATATACAATGTTCAAGTTAAACTTGCATTTCTGAAACATTTTTAAGATTTGCCATGTCTTCATAATCCAAAACATATACAATGTTTTATAGTTCATAAACAAAACTAAAATTTCAACATGTACTCAAGCGTCAACAAATAGGTCTGGATATTTCTCTCGGACTTCCGATTCACGCTCCCAAGTTAACCCCATGATGTTTCCACACTACTTTGACCAAGGGAATTGTCTTGCCTCGCAAGACTTGGTCCCGTCTATCTAAGACTCTCACCGGCCTCTCCTCATACGAGACATCCTCGTCTACCTCTAGGTTGGTCCAATCCAATACATGCGATGGATCATGCTCATACTTCCGAATCATACTAATATGAAACACGTCATGCACTCTGGAAAGTTGTGGCGGCAACGCCAAACGATCGGCAACCTCCCCAATCCGCTCAAGGATCTCAAAAGGGCCAATAAACCGAGGGGATAACTTCCCACTCTTCCCAAATCTCATCAAACCCCGTTTAGGTGATATTTTCAAAAAGACATGATCACCCACCTCGAATGACAAAGGTCTCCTCCTATGGTTGGCATAACTCTTTTGGCAACTCTAGGCTGTAACCAACCTCTCATGAATAAATGCAACTTTCTTCGTTGTTTCCCACACCAACTTTGGGCCCAACAAAGGTGCATCACCCACCTCAGCCTAACACATAGGCGATCTACAAGGTCGGCCATACAAGGCCTCAAACGATGCCATGCCAATACTCAATTGGAAACTGTTATTGTAGGCAAACTCCACTAAGGGTAAGTGTCTCTCCCACGACCCCTTAAAGTCAAGGACACAGTCTCGAAACATATCCTCTAGGATCTGAATAGTGTGCTCGGACTGCCCGTCAGTCTGAGGATGGTAAGCGGTACTAAAGGTCAATCTAGTGCCCAAGGCACTCTGCAAGCTCTACCATAACCGAGCAGTGAAACGCGAATATACAAGTCACAGGGACCCCGTGTAACCTCACTATGTCCCGAATATACAAGTTAGCAAGGTAATCTGTTGAATCTCTTACGCGCATAGGAATAAAATGTGTCAACTTAGTTAGTCGATCAACTACCACCCAAATGGCATCACTACCCCGTTGAGTCCTCGGAAGGCCCACTACAAAATCCATCATGACATGCTCCCACTTCCACTTAGCTATAGGCAAGGGTTGCAACAAATCCGCTGGCTTCTGA
Source organism: Camellia japonica (assembly GCA_030407325.1). Lineage (NCBI taxonomy): Eukaryota > Viridiplantae > Streptophyta > Magnoliopsida > Ericales > Theaceae > Camellia > Camellia japonica. The sequence goes on from JAPPVO010000031.1 coordinate 87,072,761, forward strand.
TGTTCGGCCTTCACTTGCTGACAAGTAAGGCACTTCGATACAAACACTGCCACATCCTTCTTCATACCCCTCTATCAAAACTGACGACTCAGGTCGTGATACATCTTTGTGCCTCTCGGATGCACCACAAGTCGTGAATGGTAAAACTCTCGGAGTACTTCCTCTCAGCAAGACTCCGGCACAAACAGGCGGTCACAGTATCTCACACTCAGGTCGGGAAACACAGTCAAACCGTTCTCTACCTTCCCACTGGAGATCTTTTCCCAAAGGAATTCTATCTTAAAGTCATCCCTCTGCGTTTCTAACACTCGGTTCATAAGTGTAGGTTGTGCAACCATAGAGAACAAGACTGCAGACTCAACAGACTCGCCCAGATGCAAGTCAAACTCCCCAAGAGCACCTAACATCTTTCATTCCCGGATGACAATACAAGCCACACTGCCAATAGATTTTCTACTTAAGGCATCGGTCACTACATTAGCCTTCCCCAGATGGTAATGTAACTCGAAGTCATAATCCTCTAAGAACTCTATCTACCTTCTCTACCTCAAATTCAAGTCCTTCTGTGTAAACAGATGCTTTAAACTTTTTTGATCAGAAAACACCTCAAATCTCTCCCCATACAAATAGTGCCTCCAAATCTTCAAGGCAAAAATCACAGCCGCTAACTCTAAATCGTGAGTAGGGTAGTTCCTCTCGTGGGTTTTCAATTGTTGTGAGCCATAGGCTACTACTTTCCCTTCTTGCATCAATACACAACCCAAACCCTCTCATGAGGCATCACAATACACTGAATAACTCAATCCCCTCTATGGGATAATCAAGACTGGAGCGGTGGTTAGCTTAACTTTAAGCTCTCAGAACGACTTTTCACAAGTCTCACTCCACACAGATTTGACTCCTTTCCTCGTCAGTCTAGTCAAAGGCAAAGCTAATCTGGAGAAGTCCTTTACAAATCGACGGTAATACCCGGCCAACCCCAAGAAACTACGGATCTCGAAAACATTCTTAGGTTGTGTCCAATCCTGCACTGCCTCTATCTTGGATGAATCTACAGTCACCCCTTCCCCAGATACCATATGGCCTAAAAACTTAACTTCTTTTAGCCACACTTCCCAAACTTAGCATATAGCTTATGGGCTCTAAGCAACTCTAGGACTACTCTCAAGTGTTCCTCGTGCTCCTCCTCAGAGGTTGAGTAAATCAAGATATCGTCCACAAAGACGACCACAAAACGATCAAAGAACTCTCGGAAGATTCGGTTCATCAAGTCCATAAACATAGCTGGGGCATTGGTTAGCCCAAAAGGCATCACCAGAAACTCATAACGGCCATACCGCGTACGGAATGCCGTCTTCGGGATATCCTCCTACCTGACCCTCAACTGATGGTAGCCTGATCTCAAGTCTATCTTAGAGAAATAGCAAGACCCTTTCAACTGATCAAACAGGTCATCTATATGAGGCATAGGATACTTGTTCTTAATCGTAACCCGGTTTAACTTTCAGTAGTCAATATAAAGTCTCAAGGCTCCATCTTTCTTTTCAGCAAAGAGGATCGGTGCTCCCAAGGTGAAGTACTAGGGCGAATAAAGCCCTTATCTAGTAATTCCTAGAGTTGAATCTTCAACTCACTCAACTCAGCTGGCGCAAACAGATACAGTGCCATAGAAATTGGTGCTGTGCCAGGCATTAAATCAATAGAGAACTCGATCTCTTACTAAGGTGGTAAACTAGTAAGATCCTCGGGAAAGACATCCGAACACTCACAAACCACTCTTGGTAACTCGACCCGAACTTCATCATACTCTCCACTCAGGAAGCTAGCAAGACGACAACTAAGTTCACTCTGCCCCCGTGGATCATACATCGGTGGTAAATCTCTACCAACTTGATCTCCCAAGAAATGAAAACAATCACCGCTCAAGGTACATACAGTAACCCTCTGACAATAGCAATCTATAACGGCTCAGTATGACGATAACCAGTCCATATCCAAAATAACATCAAAACCAGTCATATCCATCAATACAAAAGAAAAAGGAAGTCGGCGATCGGTGACCTCTATATCACAACTCCGACACCCCTGTTTCCAAACCATCTCACCCCCAACAGGTGACACAACACAAATAGGAGATGCTAACTGTGCCAACTCCAACCCCAAAACAGATGCGAATGCAGACGAAATAAGTGAATGGGATGCACCCGTATCAATCAAAACATTAGCAACCGAGTTACAAAACAAAAAGGTACCTCTCACAAAAGATGGAGCTAATATAAGATCTAGGGTGGTAACAACATACACGCGTCCCGTAGGTCTCTGATCTACCTGGTCACCTCTCAAAGCATAAGACTGTTGCACTGACTGAGCCGAAGAGGCTCCCTGATTGGCCCTCGAGGCCTGTACTGGCTGCATTGGCAGGTGACTCAATGTCTGCCTCGAACCAGACGCACCAGATGTGCCACCTAACTGTGGGCAAAACCTCTTCAAGTGCCCCGCCTACCTACATTGATAACGAGTGGCTGGCCTCGGCCCTGACTCTGGCCCTAAGAATGAGCCGAAGATGAAGCTGCTTGTTGCCCTCCTCCCTTCTATGGGCAAGCTGGAGACTTATGACCCAACTGACCACATTTGTAATAGGTGATGCCTCCCTGACTGCCTCTCCCAGAACCCGAACTTGGCACTAGAAAGGTGGATTTCGAATGCGCTCCCTGGGACCACTGAGTGTTAGAACCCCTCTGCCTCTTACTGTCCCCCTGACCATCCTGACTCCTCCTAGAGCCCCTTATTTTTTTCTCCCCCGCATGCATAATAGTCTCAAGATGGGCTGCAGCCTCCACAAGATGCCCATAGTCTCTAATCATGGACCCGGCAACTCTAAACATGAGTCCGGTCCTCAATCTCTTTTCGAACTCCAGACAACGGCATTCCTCAGTAGCCACTAACTCTGGTGCAAAGCTAGACAAGCTAGTAAAGGTGGCCTCAAACTCAGCCACTAGTGTATTCAACTGCACCAACTTGGAGAATTGATCTCTCAACTTCTCCCTTACTGTAGCAAGTAAGTACTTGTCTTAGAAAGCATCAACAAAGGCCTCCCAAGTCCCTCCAATGCGCCCCCGCACATACTTCCACCACTGACCCACGCCTCTCTTCAGCTAGAAGGACGCCAAGGTCACTTTCAAACCTCCGTCTTCAATGCCAAGCATCTCCAACGTCTTCGTCATCTGCTCCAACCACTCGTCAGCCTTCAATGGCTCTTTAGGATCACCCAAAAACTCGTCTGGATTCGACCTGAAAACTCCCTCTTCAGAAAGGGCGGCCCAGCTTCAGCTACTTGGGTCTGGACTTCATTCTCATCCCTGAGAATGTCCATAGATTCCCTCAATGCTCCGGCCATCTCATGGGCTAAGGCGCCCATAGCATGTTGACCAACCGGTTCGGCCACATTGGCCTGACCAACTCCCTCCTCCTGCGTCGAAATCTCATCTGGTATAGGCACCTCGTGCCTCCTAGGCCTACCACGCCTACCACCATGGCCTCATCCTAACATCCTAATAAAGGCAACAAAAGAGATTAGCACATTTACAAATGTGCCGAAGCTATCTCACTCGCATCCTAATTCGATGGACAACTGTAACTCACTCCACATAAGCACATAATCACATAAACACATACGAATTTCATTTTCGGATAATGATTGTCCCATGGCGTTGCTAGAGTTCCAGTTAGAAACAACAGTGATCAAGTGCCTTTCCAACAGGACTCCTAGAAACCCATGGACCCGATCAACATCCCACAAAGTAAATCCCATACCCATATAGTCACATAAACATGTTATCATATAAGCATATAACATCATACTTAAGTCTCTAACAAGTGAGACAAACCCATTGTGGTACTAACCACTTCCCACGTACCCAAAGTATTCAAACCCGGTACGCTCTAATACCAAATTGTAACGCCCTCAAAATATAGTATAAATGAACCCAAGAGATTTACAAGCATAATATGAAATGTATTACTTTTGTTCATCAAAGCTTATATTATAAAAGAGATTACATGCATTACACTTGCATAAATATTAATTCTGAAACTACATCATGTAACACTAATTAATAACAACAAAATAAATGCCCTACGGGCTTACATCTTTCCAAGAGATAACTTGGTTACAACAAAAGTGAGAGTCATAAGCTCTTTACAATTAAAGCCCTTGGCTTAAGAAGAAAACATATAAACATATAGGTAACAAAAATAGAGCCTTCAGCCCCGTCCTCTCAAACTATGCCCTTGGAGGTGGCATGTCACCTGTACCTAAAAATGGTTTCCCAAGTAGGGTGAGCCAAAACCCAGTAGAGATATGCTAAAACAATATATGAGAATTAACTAAGATATCAACATCAGATAAATGTTTAATACTTGCAAACCAACTTACACCCTTTCCATGACCAATCAATATCGACATCTATATTTCAGTCCATTTCTATTCATTTATCCAAATCAATTCATTGATATAGTTCATTGTAATCTAAACAATTCAAAACGAGACTACAACTCATTTATTAACACTTCAATAACAACCATTATTCAAACACTTCCATTTTCTTGCCATTTTACGGAATCACATCCGAGGAAACCGACACCCATATATATAAGATTTCGGGACATTCACTCTAGACACTCTGGCCAACTTAATTTTCAATGGAGTCCATCGCCTATCTCCTTCCAAACAATGGAGTGCATCCACTATCTCCTCCCAAACAATGATACATATACAATGCATTTAAAAACATTGTCATATACAATGACTAACCAAATCACATATTCAATGGTTTAATCAAACCGTCATTTTCAATGACATAATTCAATTGATTGGTTTCAATTCACCTAATCCATATGAAGTTTCTACAATAATCATAGCTATCCTCCGCCGATAGCCTAAAACAGATATTTCTAAAAAGTTATACAATCTATCAAACAGATAATTTTTTCATCAAATTTCCATAGTTGAGTGACTTAACAAATCCAACTACACCAATCATTTAAACATCCTTCCAATTTCATATTTCTTGAATCAATTTCATTATTTATACAAACGATTTATTTAACTCATATTAAGGCAAATCTCCCCCTTTTTCAAATATCAACCCCAAGGCTCAATCTCACCACTTATTCTCATATAACATCATAATCAAGACCTCACATACATATATGGAGCCAAATATAAAAAACCCCTCTTTCAAAAATTCAAATCTAAACCCTAACTTCACCCAAATCTTCCCAAATCCCACCATTTATACAAAATGACAAACACCTAGGTTAAAACTCATATTAAAGAGTAGAATATCCCAACCTCAAATGTAGAGCTCAAAGAGGAAGAAGGAGAATCTCGAAAATGCCCAAAGTCAAGCTTTACCCCGGATGGATTGGAAGCCCACAAGATGCTACACCTTTTTCTCAAAGGAAGTAGAGTAGAAACTCTTGGATTCTAAGGGATTTGTAGAGAGAAATTGGATTCTTAGAGAGAGAGGGAGCCGGATTAGGGTTTTGGGATGAAAAGAAATCAAAAAGTTAAGTAAAATATCTCTGCTGCGAACAGATATACGCTGTCTTTGCTCAAGCGAAGGAGTTGTCGCTTGAGCGACCAGACACGACAAGTGACCTCGCTCGAGTGCAAGAAACCTCGCTCGAGCGTAGAATACAAAGCTTTAGAAGTTTTACAGACGCAAACGCTCGCTCTAGTGAAAGAAGCTTCGCTTAAGCGTAGAATACATACCTTCAGGTCTTACACTGACGCACACCTTCGCTCGAGCGAAGGAACAAATAACACAAGGCTCACTCGAGCACAAAAAGCTCCGCTCGAGCGAAGAACTTCATCTTCCCAGAAATTCTGCGTCTAGGAAAGAAACCTAAGGACTCTCAATTCTCGCTCGAGCGCAAGAAGCCTTGCTCGAGCGAAGAAGCAAACTACAAAAAGCTCGCTCGAGTGCAAGAAGCCTCGCTCGAGCGAAGAAGCCAAAATCTGGGCGACAACAATCTAACCCAACCAACAACCAACATGTTCCAAACTCACCCAACAAGTTCTAAAACTCAAACACCGAGGGTCAAAGGGGAAAAATAAGACAGGGATACAATATTCAATCACAGTACCCAAGTCTGGAACACAAAGAAGATCGGGGCAAAACCGGGGTCGCTATAGACACCCATAACTCCATCTTAAATAAATTGAAGAAAAAAAAACTCTCGAATAGAAACCATATAAAAATAAAAAAGATAAGAATTTAAATATGGATCTAACAAAATATGACAATATCTACCTTTGAATTATGATTTAGTAATATAATTATCTATTATCAAAATTTTAAATCACTTAATGAGACAAATTAATCAATTTTCAAGTCTTATTTAAAGAATAATCTGATTAATCATCCCGACTCCTAAACTTCGTGGGCACTGGCAGAGGAGCTAATAGATTGGGTTAAGTGAGGTTTAAATTGTTGGAGGTAACATTTTCACACTCTACAAATTTATTTATTTTTTAATTTTATTTTTTCCCTGTGTGATTCACTTTCTCTACTGTTGGTTTGGTTTTGGTTTCGGTTTTAGTAAGGTTAAGGTATTTGTTTACAGGTTTGCATTGTAGAAAAGAACTATTAGTGATTATGGTTGCAATCGAAGTATCTATGCCCGTTCCATGTCAAGGATTTTGATCGGATTTTGTTTTCTTCAGTGAAGACCATAAAATTGAAGTTAAAAAAATGGGAATCAAATTTTTTATGTTTTTTGTCATTTTATTTTATAAAAAATGTGAAAATTTATTGAGAATTCAAGATTTTACTATAACATTAGATTTTGTATAACTAGATAAATTTAAAACTTTTAAATATCATTGTATTCTTTATTTTTATTCTTTTTCTATCACATTAGACCATTACTGCTATTTGTTAGTTTGTTAATTATAATTCAATTAATTGAAAATGAAAGCTTAATATAACTTTTCATAATTATAGTTAATTTGTTACAACTATAGTTGTATATATTAGCATAATATATAGGGATAATATTTAAATATAATTTCTATTTTTTTATGTGATTAAAATAGTCCATCTTAATAGTATATAGAAGAGTTAGATGGTTTCTTTTATATCTAAAAAACCCAATCTATTTTTTTTTTTACTTTTTAATTTTTTAAATTGAAATAGTCCATCTTAATAGTGTATAGAAGAGTTAGATGATTTCTTTTATCTCTAAAAAATCCAATCTACTTTTTTTTTTTTTTTTACTTTTTAATTTTTTAAATTGAAATATCAATTGTTTATGTCCATCAAACAAAATTGATAAACCCATATAAAAAAGCTTTTTTTTCATTTTTTAATATGTAGGATAATTACAAATGAAAAATGTTTGACACCCCAATTTTTTTTTCCATAATCCAACTTATAATGATGTAGTTATAAGTGTCAATTTTTATACAAATATTAAATAAATTATACATTTCAACCAATCACATACTCAAACTTTGACTATTTCAAGATGTTATTTCACTATAATTCCAATTAAGAGAATCTTCAACCCTTAATATATTTTTTTATCAAATTATATTTGATAAAAAAATTAAAAAGATGAAACGTTAAAAATTATTGTTTTTTCCATCAAAATTGGTGAAAAAAAAAAAATTGGGATAAGAATGAAAATTCTTTTAAAATTTGATAAAAATTTAATGAAAAAGTTAAAGTAATTCATATCAAATCAAAAATTTTCTTCAAATTTAAAATCAAATTACATAAAAAAAATTAAAAGAAAATGATGAAAGTTTGGAAATATTTTGGAAACATTCTTATTCATAAAGACTAGAAATCCGTGTGTGTACTATATTCGCATTGTATTTTTAATTATGAAATTGAAATCAAAAGAAATGTAATTTAAATTATTGGATTAATAATAGAAATATCGTATTAATTATTGTTAAATATCACTTCACTTCATATTTAATAATAAAATTATATATTTGTTTTAATTATAACTTTTAAATTTGTATATTTTCATAACAAGAAGAGATATGTCATAACTCAGTTAATATCATTTAATCAGATTTAACTTTTTTTAAATACAAATTATCAAAATTGCACTAAATATGTCTATATATATATTTTTAAAATTTTTCTAAACTAATAATTTAAAAAGTTATAAATATAAATGTTAATTTATAAATTTCATATATACCGCAAGATAAAATATTATTTTACTTCAAGATAATTATAATGATTTTTTTTTTTTAATTTATAAAGTTCCGTGCATAGCAGGGTTACCACTAGTTCCAAAGTATGACAAAGTTTGTTGGTCATTTTCTACCAGCTAAGATGGTCTTAAGGAAGACTTTCTAAGGAAGACTTGCTAATAGCAAACTTTCTAAGGAAGACTTTTTAAGCATTGCACTGATTTGTCTGAAGGAAGACTTTTTAAGCATTGCAATGTTTTGTCTTAAGGAAGACTTTCTAAGAGCATCCAAAACAAGTTAGTGAAATTATCAATTCAGTTAATATAGTCAAACTCAAGAAAAATGTCTTTGACAGATTGATTAATCAAAAGATAATTTTGCTAACCGACTATTTACTAATTACTTATTTTTAAAATTTTTAAAATTATTTATTCTTTCTTTTTCTCACTTATAAAAACATTAGATAGCTATTTTAAAAGAAAATAACTAAAATAAGAATATTGTTGGAGTGTACATTAAAAAAAAGACAAATTACACTTAGCACTCCTGCACTTTACACTCAGTCTCACTTTGATTCTTAACCTTGGGTAAATTACACTTTGCACCTCTACGCTTTACACCAAATCTCATCTTAGCTCCTACATATAAAATCATGACAGTTAACGCCTTGTACTTCTGGTCAATTGTCAATGTCCCTTTTTTGTTACTCCACCATATAAGTTTTTAACATAAGTTAGTAGTGTGACAAACATATGATTACGAAATGAGAGCAAAAGAGGAAAATCACTCATGTTTCCTGCCTATACACATTTCGTCCCAAAATTTATATCAAATTATGATTGTATTTGTCATGACCCGACCTTGGTACCCAGGGGTTAGATTTCGCAACCATCTAGTAACTAAGGTTACCAAAAGCCATTTTCCAAAAATTAATTATTTTAACAATGCAAGTGGAACTGAAGTAAAACAGAAGGGTACGCAAATATTTATATCTTTAAAACATGCATTGGAGCTTTTATTTATTTATATCAAAATGGTCATTAGTCTAGGAGTTGTCACAAGTCTAGTCTCTAACTCCTTGAAGCAACATTCTCGTTTGTCGGTCCACTCAAATGGTATATTTTTCTAAGTTAACTGAGTCAATGGTGACGCAATCTTCGAGTTAATATCCTGCCAATCCCAAGAAGTTTCAAACTTCATATACATTAGTAGGTTGCGACCAATCCACGATTGCTGCAATCTTTTGCATGTCAACAGAGATGCCGTCTTTGTGAATGACGTGACTGAGAAAGTGTACACTAGTGATCCATGTTGTTCATTGTCTTTCAATGTTTTAGACTATATGAAAATGTCATCAATGAAAACAATAACGAATTCATTGAGATAGTGTTTGAACACTCAATTCATGAGGTCAATAAAAGCCACTGGAGCATTCATAACACTAAATGGCATGACAAGGAACTTATAGTGTCTATAATGGCATAACACTTGATTCATGTGGATTTGATTCATGAGGTCTTCTTGACACTTTCGATTTTGACTTCACTTGATGATAACCGGATCGCAAGTCAATCTTAGAAAATACTTGAGTGCCTTGCAGTTGATCAAATAAATCATCAATTTGCAATGAGGGGTACCGATTCTTGATGGTAACCTTGTTCAGTTCTCGATAATCGATACATAATCTCATTGTCATTCTTTTTCTTCTTGAATAGTATTGGAGCTCTGCATGGTGAGGTACATGGTCAAATGAAACCCTTGTCGAGTAATTCCTAAAGTTGTGTTTTTAACTCTTTCAATTCCACAATTGACATGTGATAAGGAGTTTTTGATATCAGTCGTGTAATGGGTTGAGTTTCAATGGTAAATTTGACTTCTGGATCAACTAGGGTACCAAGTAAATCTTCAGGAAAAAAATCAACCCGAACTACGGGCATTGAATTGAGTGTTGAGTCTACTCATTGAGTATCAACCACATAACAGACATAACCACAACAACCTTTCCTTAGAATTCGTGACATAGAAGATACCAAACATAGAAGGGTAGAGACTCCAGTTCTATCAAAGACAAGTTCGCATTGGTTTGGTAATCGAATAAAGACCTTTTTGGTTGTATAATCAATAGAGGCATGGTTGGTAGCAAACCAATCCATTCCTAAGATTATATCAAAATTACTAATGCGGAGAAGAATCAAATCCACATATAAAATTTCACATTTTAAGGATATAACACAAGATTTGTATATATCAGTACTAAGTATAAAGCCACCAGATGGAAAAGACACAAATAATGCATATCCCAAGGATTCAGGTATCGATGTCAAATTGGAAATAAAGTGTGGAGTAACAAAAGAATGAGTTGATCCAAAATCTATGAGAATATGAGTTGAATGACCACATATAGAAAGTGTACTTGACACCACTTTTTTGGTAACATTGGGGCTTCCAAGCACCAAAGAAAAAGCTCTCCATTGACGTTTTTGTTCTTTCTTGACTCCTATAGGCATTCCTGGTTTCTAAATCGATTCAAGATTAGTAAATTGTAGACAATCTTTCACCAAATGATCAATTTGACCACATCTATAGTATGTTTCCATTGCTCGATAGTAGTGTCCCCGATTAGCTTTCCCATAGATTGGACAATTAGGAATGGTGCTATCTCTAGAGATAGTAGAATTCTGGTTGGCCGAACTAATCGAACTAATGGGCCCTGCATTCATTTTCCTTGGTGGTGCAGAGCTAGATCCTCCTCCTGGTTCTCCCAAAAATCATTTCTTTTGACCTACCCACCTAGAATGTGTGGTCTTAGTTCCTTTCTCAGCAATGTACACTCGGTCCACCACTTCCACATATGTAGGTAATTTTAGAACTTCAATCTTGCTTTGATCTTATCTGCTAAACCTCCCTCAAGCTTCCTAGCTTTTCGAACAACGTATGTTGCAAATTGAGCTAATCATGTGAACTTACTTTCGTACTCTACTATCGACATCCTATCTTGCTTCAAGTTTATAAACTCTTACACCTTTTCTCTCGTAGTGAGTTTGAAAATTACTTTTCATAGAAGACTTCTAGAAATCTCGCCCGAGTCACGATCTTTTCCTTCTCCATGGTAGGAAGCCATCATTCTTGTGCATCTTCTTTAAGTGTGAATGTGGCAAATGACATCTTTTGTACAAGGTAGTGTGTGAAAAATCTTCTCCATTTCCCTGACCCAAGCTTTTGCTATTAATGGGTTTGAATCACTTATGAACGTTGAAGGTTTTAAATCTTGGAATTGCTTAACTGTGATTGGTCTTTCTCGGCGTTCTGATATTCCATTAGTTACGTTAATTTGTAGAGCTTGCAAGAAACTAGAAACAACTTTTTCTATTGGATTAACTTCGCTTGCCAATGATCCGATACTATTCCCATCATTAGCCATAACTATGGAATAAAAGTTTCAAATGAAAACAATTCAGAATTTCTATTTGTATACAATAATTTCTTATCATTACACACATAATTCACAAAACATCAATTTTATTTATTCATATATGCGTTGGTACATTACTCACATCTAAAAGTTAAAGGTTACACGTAGTTAGTCCCTAATCTATCTATTACAAGTTGAACAAGTCAGGGAAATACATCTGCATATAGAACTCAAATTCTCAACTACTCTATTGAATCCCATAGAATTCCCATACCTGCTTGTCCCTATATATTGGAACACCTATGTTATGCCTCCACACTTGACATTCTTTTATTCGCACCGGTACCTCCGCATGCGCCATATCATTACCAAAATCTATAGCTTTGAAATTCATAATGTTCTTAGGGGAAGGGGTACTAGTTCGAAGGTTATCACCAGGAAAAGCTTTCCCTCTTTTTTCCACAAATTTCTTAGGTAGAGGCGCAATTAGATAGTGAGGGTAACCGATTTTTGACTCAATACCTACTACTCCAATTGGTCCAATATACCTCTCTAATGTATTCTCATATCTCCATCACAACTGTTCTACTGATATTTTATCGGTCTCCCTATAAGTCATCTAAGTGTTGGGTTTGAGTGCCTGATTATACAAAAAAGAATGGAGAGACTCTGAAGAGATAACCAGGCACTCAAATCCAACGCTCAAACGACTTTTGGGTTGACTGATCTACCTTCGATCATATCCAATGTCAGTAGAATAGTTGTGGTAGAGAGATGGGAATACATTAGAGAGGTATATTAGACCAATTGGAGTTGTGGCTATTGAGTCAGATATCGGTTACCCCCGCTATCTAATTGCGTCTCTACCTGGGAAATTTGTGAAAAAAAGAGGAAACACTTTTCCTGGTGATAGCCTTTGAACTAGTACCCCTCACGCTAAGAACATTTTCAATGTCCAAGCTGTAGATTTTGGTAATGATATGACATATGTAGAGGTCTCGGTACGAATAAAGGGATGTCAAGTTTGGGGGCATGACACAGTGCTTTTATTTATTTATATAAAAAAGGTCATTAGGCGTCAAAGTCGTTTGGTTTACAAAACACGATGAGGTAGACTATATTTACAAAGTGCACTGCGTCCACTCCAAGCCTTGACCCTGTTACTCTCAAAACTTATGAACATGGGGTTAAAACCCCTCCTTAAGACTCATCACCTGAAATTGTACAACAACATGGATAATTATACTGAGAGTGATGAATGTTATACTGAGAGCATAAGGGTACAAAAACAACATGGATAATTATTTAGGCTAAACAACGAATATTTCAGTTTGAACATATAGTCATTTTAACTAACAGAAATATAATTCAAAAATCATATATATATATATAATCATAAACATGGTATAAAACAGAACAGAGTGTCAATGGATCCATGATAAATAGAGGGTCACTAAAGTGACTAAATGGTGGGCTAATGGTTATTTAAGTCCCCAAGGTATGGGACTTCCGTGGTGGTACTTACATAATATTTTCTCAGATTATCAATTATCAAAATGTTCCCAAAATCATATTTAATAAATAGTTATATCTATGGGTTTCCCTTTTTATACAAATAGGGTTCATTAAGCAAATAATACTTTTGAAATGTTAATATAATTTACAAAGTATGATTTATATAAAATAGTTTATGGTAACTAAAGGTATAATACAACTCACCTTAATATCGATTATTAATTTTTACTTTTCCTCAAATTTGGAAAATTTAACAGAATTTTAATCTATCATATAAACAGGAACAGAACCATGATTTCATGTCCGAGGGGCTGAACGTTGAATAATTTTTTTTTCCATTTATTGTAGATGATTTTTTTTACTAATTTTTTAATTAAAAAATCCATAAATTATATATATATATATATATATATTTCCCATGTAAGCACTATCCAATTAAAAAAAATCATACATAATTTTTATATACATGAGTGCATATTTAAAAAACTAATCATATATTCATATACAAAACATATTTAACAATTAAAATAAATTTTAATTAAAAGGTAATAAATCAATAATACGATAAAAATCATAAATAGGAGTTAGATTCATAAATGTTAAGGAGTGACATTTAGCTTTAAAGTCTACAGGTGGTGTTGATGCAAAATTAGAAGAAAAAGAAATGTCTTAAACAGATAATAATTAAATATCACTTGAGATATAATAAAGTATCTCTTTGGTCATAATCAAAATTGAACCATTATAAGTTATAACTCAGTCATAACCAACACAAGTTACAACCAATACCATAATGAGTCATAATTAAATATTACACCAAATTTTAAATGAGAAGTGTATTATTTTTTTTAAAATAAAGTTTAACAATACATAACAATGCTTTACATATTCATAAGCATTGTTGAAAGGGTAAATTTGGCTAGGGGCCATGAGCTAATTTATGTACAATATAGAAGACATATATAGATTAACACTTATGAAACAATAATTTTGAGTAAGGCAGGGAACCATGTCAACCTACAATTTTATTGTCACAATCCAAACCCAACCCTATAGGTTTAGTATTGTAACTAACCAGTAATCCGTGATTACCAAGGCGTGCTTTACAGTAATAACAATAATACAATAATAGGGGGCCGACGGAAGCCTGTAAATAATAAAATATTTTGTCCAGTGAGTTGTGAGGACTTAAATGGACAAACAACTTTAATATCTACATAAGCACTTAAGTCCATAATACACTTATATAGAAAATATAAACAACAGTTAGGGAATTAAATCCCCTTACCAAAATAGTAGTAACAAAAGTTATACAACATTCATATCATCTTAAGACAGTGTCAAAAGGGTGAACTTAGAAACCACCCAAAAGCCCTTAAAACTTGATGGTTTGGAATCTCGTAGTGGGGCACAGTGGTTGGCTTGACAAAACAAGGTTCAGGTTGACGCCGCTAAGACCGATCCAATGCTTGATCACCTACATACATATAATAAATAGTGAGCTAAAACCCAGTGAATAACAAAAGTGTAAAGGGTTTATGAATGATGTCCATATAGCAATTCAAACAGTCAGTTTCAGTAATAAATCAGTTCACAAAACAGTCTTTCTTGCATTTCAGAGTCATATGAAATCATAACAGTCATACGTGATACATCCAATAGCAGAATAGTACAGTAGGTCTTAAAGACCGAACAGTTATTTGATGGCCATCAATACAGTAAACAGTGGTTCCAAGGATTGGAACTGACAGAGATTTCTATAACAATAGCAATAACAATAACAGTAACAATGACAGTAACAGTAACAGTAGCAGTAGCAGTAGCAGTAGCAGTAACAGTAACAGTAACAGCAATAGTTGCTATGGATGCCACAAGTACAGTTCACAAAATAGGACAATCATTCATTCAGTAAACACATTTCAAAAAAAATAGTGCATTTCATCGATCAGAAAATAAGTACAATTGAACATAGCTTTACAACATTGTTACCCACAGTGGGCCCCCCGACTTATGTGCTTAAGAAGCGGCGTCCGACCTAAGCAAGAAAATTCAAGTACAACTCAATTACAATCACGTCATTCAGTCATTCTATTTAGTTCATTTGCTTCTTATTCGGTTTCTATTCATTGCTTAACCATTCGGTTATAACTTTTTGTTCTTTATTTCATTCGTGTTCATGAGATGCGAATGCACATGAAAAACACTTAAAAACCATGCAAACAGAGGCCCGGAAGATAGAAAAATTGAGCGAAAATAAAACCAAGGCCGCCCTTAAAACTGCACGTGCGGGGGGCACTGGCAGCACGTGCGGAACCACCACCGCACGCCCCCCCCCCCCACGTGTAATTATAATAGTGGCTGAGCTGAAAGAAGAGAGGCTATTCCGTACGTGCGGAGCCCCATGCCGCACATGCGGAATTGGGAAAAACCAGTTCGAAAATTCGGTCTCAATTTGAAGGTCCAATTTTGCAATTTCAACTTCATTTTCATGCAATTCAAGTCCCAAAACTTGTCAAAAACACCTTGAAATTAACATATCTAGCTTTAAACAAAATTCGTAAATTCAAATTGAAGCTCAAATCCATGAAAAAGTTCAAACTCTTGAAATTAAATACAAAATCATAAACCATGCAAATTGAGCTCCAGTCTTAGACATTCATGGAGTTTCTCTTCTCAAACCAGATGAATCATGCAAGGAGGAAAGCCTATGAAAAAGATTTCCATGAACATATGCATGCATGTCAATAATTGAACTTAATTCCTACAATTCATCTCTTTTAAACTTTTGTGAGTTCACAACATCAATCTATACCATTAAACTCCTCAGTATTGAACAATCAACTTGTATCTTAGAAGATGATGAGTGTAGGGGTTTCAATTTAGAGAAATTGGAGAGAAATGCCTACCTTGATTTCATGATTTGAGAGTCTTCCTCCTAAGTCCTTCTTCTTTCTTTTTTTTTCTTTTTTTGTTTTTTTTGTTTTTTGTTTTTGTTTTTTTTTTTTTTTTGTTTTGTTTTGTTTTGTTTTTTTTTTTTTTTTGTTTTCTTCTCTTGAGCTCTATATCTAGAGTTTGTCTCACTAAAGCCCACTAAATCTCTCTCTTTAACTCCTCTCTTTCTCTTTTGTTTTAAGTTGATGAGTAGAATGTAGGATTATTATAAATTTTCTAATTACGCATGAATTACTAATTAAGTTAAATTAAACTATATTAATATCACTCAAATTAAATTAATCCTCATCATTTTATGACTTAAAACAAACTAAGGTTAATTATAATAATGTGAATTAGGCTCTAATTGCCCATCCAAATATTTAATTCTAACTTGTTAAAATTACTGAATCAGACATGTTCAATTCATCTCTATACATATCTATTCACAATAACAATACAATACAAATAAATGCAATGCATATAACACATGGCACCTTAATTAACGCAATTAACACATAATCACATGATCAACATTAATCATATAATTAACTTAATTACTTAAGGAGGTGGTTGTCACACTTACTGTAAGTTTGTCCTTGCCTATAATTTATAATAAAACTTATTAAATTAACTACACTACTAATAAAATAGAAAGCTACCTTCTTTTGTCTTCCTTTACTTTGCTGGCTTTCTCTATTTTGTTTTTGATTTCAATTACTAGCAGTAGTTCACCTATTTATATAAGAAGTTAAGCAAGTGACTTAACAACCGCCGCAGGAAAATTGAGTATTAGCGGCGTTTTAATTTCCTTATTTTTACTAGGGCTTCTTTTTTTTTGATCAGTGAAAAAAGAACTTTATTGATGAGAAAACATACATTACATATGGAAAAACATCAATAAAGAGAGGAGGTGCAAAAAGCATCAAAGTACACCCCCCAATCCCAACTAGGTTGGCACCAAGGAGGATACCCAATCATATGCTAGCACCACCGAAAAGTTGGTGAGGAACCAACAGGAAAAGAGAGAAAAGAAAACACCAAAAGCACCAAGACCAACAGATACACCAGTCAATAACAAAGTTGGTGAGATACACCAAAAGCACCAAGGTGATGAGCTAAGGCAAAAGCACCAGAAGCAAAACAGAGCTGCAGATTGTAACTCAATAGCATCCAAGCAAAGTAGAGCTGCAGATTGAGCTCAACAGCATCCAATAGCTGCAGATTCATACCAGAAGCGTGAGAACCATACCAGAAGCAAAAACAACCTGAAGACCAGAACCAGCAGAAGCAAAGTAGCTACAGATTGAACTCAATAGCATCCAATAGCTGTAAACAATCTGAAGAGCAGCAGCTGCAGACACCAACTCAAGACCCACTCCTAATGCAGATTCTAACGTGCTGAAGGCGATGAACTAAGTCAATAACAGAGTAATTGATGGAAGGGCAAGAGGATTTAACCCACAAAGCAATCCTAACCTTAATGGATTCACATAGTTCATCAAGATCCACCTGAGTATTACCGAATATACATTCATTTCTCCGTTTCCAAACTGACCATAGCACTGCTAGGGGAATTGCTCTCCAGATCAGCTTCTCCTGCTTTTGAAGCTTAACACCAATGCACCAGTTAAACAGACAACTGATAGATCCAGGCAAAACCCACTGAATACCCTACCATTGTAAGATTCTAGACCAAATCCTCCAAGTGAAGGGACAAAATAATAACACATGATTAATATTCTCCACCTACGAATAAAGGCTTTGACATTGTAAATCAAAAGCCTGCAAAAGAAACGTCCTCAGACAACCTATGTGACAAAGCAGATTCCCTCCATGTGACACAAACAATCTTATCACTTCGTACTTCAAACCAATTCAAATTCACAATACCTCTTCTATTTAAGAAGCAACTTAGCAACAAGGAAGGCATCCAAAAAATATCAGAAGATATTGTATCTTATTAGTACAAGAGTGCAAGGACAATTGTGAGCAAGTGTGAGTGTGATCAGTGTGAGTGTGGCCACAGTGAGTCTATTTGCAATATAAGTGAGTCTACTGGTTGTAACCTACTTCAAGAAGGGAGGAATATGCTTTGCCCAGTGTGCTTCGAAGTTTATAATCCATTGTAAGTATTCCTCGTATTATAATATATGATGTTTCAAGATGATTTGTTTTTAAAATATGCTTTTAATTTCTGAAATTAGAATTCAAATCAATGATAGTTTACATTATATCTCTAATTTTGAGGATGATTTGAAAAGATTAAATTCTCTCTTAGAAATTGCATTAGGACAATCTATAATAAACTATAGTCAAAGAATTGCTAATATTAAACTAAAAATAAAACAAGAACAATACAGTATAAATCAACAACGCAAATTGTTACTACGTCAAATCACTACAAGAAATCTAGGCTATTGAGACAAAATTTGGTGACGAAATTTTTTTTTGTCTTAAAATTTAACCCAAAGATGACGAAATATTAATTTTGTCGTTTGTTTTAATTCTTCTCAAAAGTATAGGAGACGAAAACAAAATTTCGTCTGCAAAAATGAGGCGCCAATTTCATTTGCATTGGCGCGAATTATTTTAGCTCATTGGAGACGAACATTTTTGTCACAAAATATAATTTTTTTTGTGACGAACGTAATTCGTCGCCAATAAATTCCATACCTATTAAACGATGTCGTTGCATATTTCCATTTATTAGGTGACAAATATATTTTTGTCTGGGAAGGATAAGTTATGGAAGACGAAAATATTTCGTCACCTATAAACACTCCATCATGCAAACAATGTCATTTCATCTTTCTATTAAATAGGCGACAAATATATTTTTGTCTCGAAAGAATAAGTTGTGGGAGACGAAAATATTTCGTCAGTAATAAATTCTAATTGATTGCGTGACGAATATATTTTTCGTCTCATAAGGTTAAGTTGTGGAAGACAAAAATATTTCATCACCAATAATAAATTCTTTATTCTGGTATTTAAGAATACAAAAATATTTTATCACTATTCATTTTTCTTTATCAAAATGCCGTGGTTTTGTGTTTCGAAGTATTGAAACTGTGACCCCAAGAGATACACTCTGACACTTATCACTCATTTTCATGTACACGGACCTTGAAGTCGTGACCCAAGAAGACACTTTCTACAAACCCTCATTTCTCTCTCGCACTTGAGTCTACTCCTCTCTCACAAGTATTGAAGTCGTGACTTAAGAAGACACTCTGTAAACCATTTCTTCTATTTCGCGCTAAAGCCCCTCTCTTCTGTCTCACCCTTCGTGCATGCCAGCATTGAAGCTATTATCCAAGAAGGCACTCTATGCAAACCCACTATTCTTTCTCACAGTGAAGGCCCCTTTTGCACGCAAGCACTTTTTCTCATTGTTTGAACCAACTCTACCCTTTTCATCTAGAACACCCATTTCAGAAAAATCGAAAGGTGAAAACCTCTCTCCACAAAAAAATAAATAAATTAAAATAAAAAAAAAATAAGATAATTAATGTAGCTTTTTTTTTTTTTTTTGTGAGAAAAAATACAGAGAAACAAATAATAAAAAATTTGTAATTTTCAAAATTAATAGAAAACATTACCTTGTTTAGTATGAAGTTTTCAATAATTAATTTTTAAAATTTGGTGATAAAATTTATTTTCGTTTTAGAACGTATCCCAAACATGACCAAATATTACTTTTGTCGTTTCTTTTAATTCTTCTCAAAACTATAGGAGACGAAAAAATAAATTCGTCAGAAAAAAGAGGCGCCAATTTTTTTTCTTGTTGGCGCCAATTATTTTAGCTCATTGGAGACAAACATTTTTGTCACAAAATTTAAAGATTTTTGCGACAAAAGGAATTCGTCACCAATAAATTCCAAACTTATAAGGCGATGTCGTTTCATTTTCTTATTTATTTGGTGACAAATATATTTTTTGTCTGGGAAGGATAAGTTATGGGAGACGAAAATATTTCGTCACCAATAAATTCTTCATGCTCGTTTTATCTTTCTGTTAATTAGGCGACAAATATATTTTTGTCTTGGAAGGATATGTTTTGGGAGACGAAAATATTTCGTCACTAATAAATTCTCCATGTGTCGTGTTGCATTTTGGTTGATTGCGCGACGAATATATTTTTGTCTCATAAGGTTAAGTTGAAAGAGACGAAAATATTTCATCACCAATAAATTCTCCATCCTCACATTATTATCCAAGAAGACATTTTGTGCAAAGCTACTATTCTTTCTCACAGTAAACCCCTCTCCACAAAAAGAAAAAAATAATAATACTAATTAAACAAGGAAACAAAATATAAGAAATCTAGGCTATTATGACAAAATTTGGTGATGAAATTTTTTTTTTTTTGTATTAAAATTTAACCCAAAGATGACGAAATATTAATTTTGTCGTTTGTTTTAATTCTTCTCAAATGTATAGGAGACGAAAAAAAATTCCGTCTCCAAAATTCAGGCGCCAATTTCATTTGCATTGGCGCGAATTATTTGAGCTCATTGAAGACGAACATTTTTTGTCACAATATATATTTTTTTTTTGCTACGAACGTAATTCGTCACCAATAAATTCCCTACCTATTAAACGATGCCGTTGCATATTTCCATTTATTAAGCGACAAATATATTTTTGTCTAGGAATGATAAGTTATGGAAGATGAAAATATTTCGTCACCAATAAACACTCCATCATGCAAACGATGCCGTTCCATCTTTCTATTAAATGGGCGACAAATATATTTTTGTCTCGGAAGAATAAGTTGTGGGAGACAAAAATATTTCGTCACTAATAAATTCTGATTGATTGCGCGACGAATATATTTTTCGTCTCATAAGGTTATGTTGTGGAAGACAAAATATTTCGTCACTAATAATAAATTCTCTGTTCTTGTATTTAAGGAGACAAAAATATTTTATCACTAATTATTTCTCTTTATTAATATGCTATGGTTTTGTATGTTTGGAGCACTGAAACCGTGACCCCAAGAGACACACTCTGACTCTTATCACTCATTTTCATGTGCACGGACACTCAAGTCGTGACCCAAGAAGACACTTCCTGCAAACCCTCATTTCTCTCTCGCACTTGGGCCTACTCCTCTCTCACAAGTATTGAAGTCGTGAAGCAAGAAGACACTCTGTAAACCATTTCTTCTATTTTCGCACTAAAGCCCCTCTCATATGTCTCACACTTAATCCCTTCATGCATGCTAGTATTGAATCTATTATCCAAGAAGGCACCCTATGCAAAACCGACTATTCTTGCTTATAGTGAAAGCGCCTCTTGCATAAGCACTTTTTCTTATTGTCTGAACCAACTCTACCATTTCTGTCTAGAACACCCATTTTAGAAAAATTGCAGGTCAAAACCCCTCTCCACAAAAAAAAAAAAAAAAAGAAAAAAGAAAAAAAAACAGAGATAATTAATGTAGCTTTTTTTTTTTTTTTGTGAGAAAAAAAACAGAGGAAAAATTAATAATAATTTTTTAATTTTCAAAATTAATAGAAAACATTACCTTGTTTAGTATGGAGTTTTCAATAATTAATTTTTAATTTTTAATCTATATTTTTTTAGTGAACATTTTTTAATATTATTTTTTTTTGTTTTTTTGTTTTTTTTACTTTTTAAATCCCTTTAATTTAGATGAGGGCAAATTGCAGAAGTTGTCCCTGTACTTCGGTCCATGTGTCATATAAATGGTATGTGCCATATCTATATCGATCTATCTATATCTATATCTATATCTATCTATACTATATATTAAGCAAAAGGGGGTTTTTAACTCATAGACCTTGTGAGAGCTTCAATATCCTAGTCCTCATTTTCTAATTTTTTATTTTTTTCTTTAAAAAAAACTCAACATTTATTAAATTCTCCAAAATCTTTTTGAGTTCCTTTTCAATGCTTGATTGGAAGAAAACCTATAGGCTAATGTGAACTCTACTATTGAATGTTTTAATTAAAGCCTATGCACACCAAACTTATTGAGTCCCCCATCATCAAATGAAAAATTCTGACATATTATAAGAATATTATGATGTCTACGTGTACTCTAAAACTATGTATTCCACATGCAATATATATATATATATATATGTCTTGCCCCATTAAATTAAGGAAAATGAGGTTTCTAACCCTTAAGCCTTGTGGGAGCTCCAATCTCCCAATCTTAATTTTTTAAATTTTTTATTTTTTTAAAAAAAACACAGCATTTATTGATTTGGTCAAAATCTCCTGATCAGCATTTATTAACTGCAGTACCCTTTTCAACTTTTCCCATACATTATGATTAGGGATGAGATTGTTAAATTATTTTTATAAAAAATCTTAAAAAACATACTTAACTAATTAACTTCTCCCATACACTAATTAATTTATAAAATTCGAATTAACTAATTAACTAATTACACTAATTAATTAATTTATAAGTACACTAATTAATTACTTTATACAATTCTAATTAACTAATTATTTAATTACCACTAATTAAATTAACTAATTAACTAAACTAATTAATTAATATAAAATTCTAATTAACTAAATGAATTAACTAAACTAATTAATAACCAACAATTAGCCCAGAAATAGCAAAATGATCAATTTGATTTTTTTTATATAGATGATCTACTTGATAGGATCTGCAAATTGAACGATTTCGATCACCAAGACAATTCAAGGTGAGCCTACAATGCACAAACTAGACCTCTCCAATCCTAGTAGCCAAATTCTTTTAAAATGGGGTAAATTACACGAGCTCTTCTAAGATTTAAAAAAATATAGATATATAGTAAGTTTTATAAGTTTGATATAATTATACTGAGCTCCATTAAAGTCTTAATTCACATAACAGTTGGCACATTTTTCATCAAAAATTCATTAATCGTATGGATGAAAAAATGTTGTCATCTCTTTTATATTAAAAAAATATATTTTACCTTATTTATCTTTATGGTTTTATTCCATCTGCATTAGTTTCAATTGCTTTAATATTAGTAAAAAAGAAATTAATGTAATTATGTCAAAATTGTGAGAGTTGTATTTTCTTTAAATATCAAAGGAGGTTAATGTAATATACCTTTTTAAAAATGAAGCGTCTTGATAATCTTTTATTTTAAAATGATAAAATCAGTTACTATTCAATTGGCGTTTTTTTTTGCACACCAATAAGATTAGGATAAATTATAAATAAAAAAAAGGCGCAGGGTGGTGGCTAGTGTAAAATACACTTTGTTTCCTTTCTATTTGATCATTTTTTTACTTTAATCTTTTGAATTTTTTTCCCTTCACTTTAACCTTTCAAATTTAAAATTTTTTCAATTTATTCCTAAAATTAATTTATGTTCAAAATTAAATAGAAAATACATATTAATTGTCACATGACATAAAAAATATATTATTATATTATAATTTAAGTTAATTAAAAAAACTCAAACCAAACACACTGATTAGAGATTCTAAAAATTTTATCAAATTTTTTATTAAATATCTTATATAGGTGTGTGATTCATATAAAACTCACATGATGTGAGTCTCACACCTATGTGAGATATTTGATAAAAAATTTAATAAATTTTTTAAGATCTTTATCATTTTTCAAAAAAAAAAAATTAAACATAAAAAAAAACAGATATGATTTACCCATTATTATATATATGTGTGTGTGTGTGTGTGTGTGTGTGTGTGTGTGTGTGTGTGTTTTGAAGATTACGATTGGCTGAAAAAATCAAAATTGTTGAAATCTAAATGTTTGATAAATTATGATATGAGTTAAGTTTTATTTCTGTAAAAAAAAAAAAAAGTAATGAATTAATTTTTCTGGTTTCTTGTGCAAGATTCATGCTTGGGTGTTCTTTATTATTATTTTGTGATGAGGTTTTTTTTTATCATTATTTAATTCCAACTAGGAATCACACTTGCTTTCAACATTCAATTCAAAATAATCCTAACTATCGTCAAATTTTACTAAATTAATGTCATTCACTCAACATATATCCATGCTCACATAATATATAAATTTGTTGTATTTAATTGTTTCATGAAATGTTATATTATTTATTCAATTAAGACATGTTCTCAAAATTTAAAGAAATTTATTTTTAAGAGCATGTGTGTCTATGAGGTGCAATTTATTATAAGTTCAAAGTTAATAATTTATAAACAAATTTAAAAGTATTTCTCTTCTAATTTTGAGATAATAAAAAAACTTATTTAAAATATTGTTACTGTATAAAAATAGATAAGAAATACAACAGTAAAATCACAAAAATAAAATAAAATTATAATAACTCATTTAACATGCACAAAACATCATCTACATTCAAATTTCACATACACAAACATCACTAAACTCCATACCCACATATGCAAAATAATAATAATAATAATAATAATAAAATAATGCCTTTAATTGATGTAGACTAGGATTTGTAGTTATTTTGTACTTTCTATGTGAACATTGTTCTTAATTAATGTAGTTGAATTTCAATTGTGGTCATCTAATGGCTTTATAATTAATTTGTTCTATGATAAGTAAATGGTAAAAAACAAAAATCATCCATCTCACTCTAGCCATATTTGAATGATTTAGAGCCTATATGACATATCCACTTGTTGAGATTGTTGTTGCTTTATGCTTTATGTATAGAAATATATAATTATCTTTTCTTTACATCTAATGTTCAATTATGCGTATCCACCAAAAAAATGTTCGATTATGCTTTATAGTTGGGCAAAATGGACGCTACAAAAAAATAATTGACCAAACCAAGTACCGTAACTAAGAAGGTAACGAACTATGAGAAACAAAGAATGAAGAATATTAATAAAAACCGTGAGAGAATGAATGCTCTAGGAGTGAAGAATATAACAACTTGTTTGAAGGCTGCGGTTCAACATAAGAAATTGAGGAAGGAAAAACAAATACCAATTGAAGAAAATGACGATAATTATCGACCGTTAGAGGCTGAAGATGGCAATGACACTGAATCCTATGATTCGTTTGAGCATGAGGTACTATACATTTATGCATTGTGAAATATATTCTTTCTTGTTACTTTCAATTCATACACACATAGACATGTTTATCTTTCTACATATATTCATATTTTATTATGTTATTCAGCTGTTAGAGATACCATCGAGAGCCCGTTCACAATCTCATCATGAGGCATTGACCCACGCATCAGAAGAGGGGGATACCTCTTCACGTCCTGAGGTGGCTAGCCATCCACCACCACCTCTCAATGTGGAGCCTCAACTTGAGGTGATTGCTGGTAATACTATTGGTAAGACACACTCTTTATTTACATTGATTTGAGATCTTAATTATATTTGTTCACATACTATTTCAATATTATGGCTTCACAATATCAGTTGCTAAGCGTGTTCGTGGCCCGACTCGAGGCAAAGAGGTTCAAGGCCTTGTTGATAAAGATGGAAAGCTTAGCGTACCTATCCCTCCAGAATTTTGTGCACCGGTAGGGGACTATGCCTCAAAACTAGCCTCAAAGATTGGTGTAGAAGTGCGAACTCGTTTACCAGATCCAAGTGTTCGTAGGTGGAAGTATGTTGATGCCTCCGTTAAGGAGGCGATGTTTCAACGCTTGAATGTAAGTTCGTTGTCTCCTCTATTATAGGACATTTTACTCATTTTTATAATAGGTTAGAAATCTTAATTATTTATTGTAATTATTTTATTTTTTATAAGAATTATCTATGACTTATCTATTTTTTGCAGGATCAATTTGATTTACAAGGAGACCCTGTTGATATAGAGAAGGCAATGAACACAAAATTTGGTCGGAGATTGAGTAACCATACCTATAGGCTGCACAAACAATTCATGGAGCTGAAGGAGGCTAAAGGGGAGGAGTATGCAAGAAACCACCCACCGAAGAATGTTGATCCTACCAAGTGGATAGATCTTATTGATAAAAAGTGGAACACTAAAGAATTTCTGGTAACATTTTCATCTTTTTTATTATATCAGCGAAGAAAGAATTTGATTAGAATAGGGAGAGATTTTTAAAAAACTAGAAAGAACACAATCAATTTACTGTGAAATTCCATGATAGAGAGGAAAAATGCAATTTCTTTATTATCAAGCATTAAATTTGTTTTACTAGTGATACATTTCATTGTTATATTGGTTCATTATTCCTTACAAGAACAATCAAAAGCCAACATATTTGTCTTACTAATGATACATTTCATTGTTATATTGGTCATTCTTCCTTATAGGAACAATCAAAGGCCAACATCGCAAACAGAGAAAGGATGTATACAAAACATAGATGTGGTTCTAGGTCAATCCCTGTTAGAGTAGAAAAACTAGTACGTATCCTTGCACTTTCAGAATTATATTAGATTCTTAGCTTTATTTATTGAATATTTGGCCTATCGAATTAGGCACGAGAAAAGAAGATGCTACCTGATCTAGCAGAGTTGTACAAGGAAACTCACTATAATGAGAAAATACATGAGTGGATCTCATCTTAGGCTCAGTGTAATTATGTAAGTATATATTGCAATTTTTATTAACAAAATTTTAGAATACTATTTGTTATGATCTTAATTAATTTTCTAATAATTATTTAATTTTTTTTATATTTGATAGGAAAATATGATACGGACACAGGCTGATCACCTCTCACAGCCGGGATCAACCCCTTTGACTGCAGAAGAGCTGTCAATCAAAGTCCTAAAGCCAATGTGAAGGGACTTGGGATGAGACCTTCATCCTCTATTAGGAGGACCAGTACCATGTATGCTGAAACAAATGATTATGTGAAACGCCTTGAGATGCAAATAGAGACACAGAAGGAACAAATACAAATGCAGAACAATAAAATAGAAGATCTTGAAGAGGGTAAGAAGAAGCAAGGGGAGATAATGGCTGATGTTGTTAACTTTTTGAGGACCAAAGGATTCACTGGACACTTTGGAAGTGGAGGGGACTCATCCACAAATGGACATACTTCTTGGTAAAGTATATTAACTTTAATATAACAAATTTTATAAAAGAATATATGTTTGAAGAATTAGGAAGTAATGGAAACATGCATATGACATCCAATTTGTACAGGTGCACGGGATGTATAAATTGTGAATTAGTCTAAAAATAATTTTTTTCTCTATACTTAAAGCTTCAAAAAAGGCCGTCGAAATGCTAAATTATCACACAACTATAGATTTGTACAGGAACCAATAGAAACACCTTAGGAGGGACCAATATAAGTTGTATGAACTTACGGCACATTAATGGGATGCATCGTTTGTCAATTAGCCTTAAAATTAATTTTTTGTTCTCATAATCTCGAAAAAAGTCTGTTAGAGGGATAAATTGTATAATTGATCTAATTAAATTGATGAGTTACTAATGTTTTTAATCTTTTGTATAATTGATTAATTACTAAACCTTTTAATTTATTTTTTTGCAGATTGGATTGGGGTGGCATTTTTGACGTGCAACAATAATATAATTTGCTTGAATGTTCATTTTTGTTTGATAAGGATAGACATACTTTGTGGAGTTGCACTAGTTATTGTTGGATGTTTGGTGGAATTGAACAAGTTATAGCTTTTGGATATTTTGTGGATATTTCATGGATATTTCACTATTTTATTGTATTAGGATGAAGTTATTTGTAATGATGAATGGAGATTTTCATTTTGTTAATTCGTAAATGTGTTGATAACAGGTTATGTTAAGTTGTGATGGAATTGTTATATTCAACAGGTTTCAACATGAACAGGGTTATATTTGTTGAACTAGAATTTAGATTTTGATAAAATACGTATATAATGTGGAAAAAAATATTATGGAATTATTGACAAAATTTTTCATCCCTAAAGAAGGTTTTTTTGTCTCTTATTTGGCTTTGGTGGATGATTAATTTTGTCATGAATTCTTTATTTCGTCGCTAAATGAATTTGTCATGACAAAAAATATTGTCACATTTTGTCACTATTACCCTCAATGTGTGACGAATTTTTTTTGACATTATTTCATCATTTTTAATGATGAATTTGTTTTTGTCTCTATTGGTGGCTTCTTTGACAAAAAATTTTCGTCTTCGTTTATATTAAACGTGACAAAATTATTTCGTCTCTATTTCTTATATTTATGACAAAATACTTTTGTCTCTAATTTCTTCCTTTAATGACAAAATATTTTGTCGCTAATTACTTACAAGTATGTTCCCAACACAGTGTATTGGAGACAAAAAAATTCGTCACAAATTTATCATTTTTAATGATGAATTTGTTTGTCTCTATTGGTAGCTTCTTTGACAAAATTTTTTTGTCTTCGTTTATAGTAAACGTGACAAAATTATTTCGTCTCTATTTCTTATATTTATGACAAAATACTTTTGTCTCTAATTTCTTCCTTTAATGACAAAATATTTTGTCGCTAATTACTTACATGTATGTTCCCAACACAGTGTATTGGAGACAAAAAAATTCGTCACAAATTTATCATTTTTAATGATGAATTTGTTTTTGTCTCTATTGGTAGCTTCTTTGACAAAAAATTTTCGTCTTCGTTTATATTAAACGTGACAAAATTATTTCGTCTCTATTTCTTATATTTATGACAAATTACTTTTGTCTCTAATTTCTTCCTTTAATGACAAAATTGTTTTTTCGTCTCTAAGACCCTTTAGCGACGAGGCTTTGGCAACAAAACGGGTGACGAAAAATTTTCGTCGTAATTAGTTTGGGTGATGAAATATATATATTTTGGGACAAATTTGTTTCGTCTTTAAATCCCAAATTTGTTGTAGTGAATTCTAAACTAATCTCGTTACGAAGATTATATAACTTGGGACTCCTTTGGTATTAGAGCCATTACTGTTTTAGATTTGATTTGAATTTTTTCTATTGTCTTCAATTAACTTGGGTGACACCCAAGTCACAGAAGTCAGTAAGCCATTAGGTCTTTAGGTCGGAGGCCGCCAGTGACCATTAGAGCTTAGGCTAAACCACTTGTTGATAGTTACAATTAATTGTTGCTATGGCTAGAATATTCAAGTCATTCTCTAATTTAGTAGCTGATGAAAGTTCCTCTAAGAAACCAGTTATTATTAATCAAAGTGATTTAGAGATAGAACATATTGAAGAAAGGTTAAAAATTGGAGGATGCCTACAAAAGATATAGATTGTTTATATGATAAGAAATTTGAACTTAAACAAACATATAAAAAAAAAAAACAATAGAACAAATTCTCCCTGTTACTCAAAACAATCAAAATTTCCAATTATTAGACTGAGACACTATTATCAAATTTCAGGAAAAAAAAAAATCAATTTCTTGTACCTTGGCCTAGTCCAAGTGGAATCATACCCATGATTCAAACACATTTAAATAAATTTGTTTTATGCACACTTCGTGATATGCGACACCATGATTATGAAGATTCTCTATTAGGGGTTATTAAATCCAGTTTAGTTCATAGACCGATTTATTTTGAATGTTTCCCCAATTTTGAAGTGTCCTTAATAGATCCAACTATCCTTAAAACCCTTACTTTAAATATCCAAACAAAGAGATACAAAATGGATTCTCTTTATTTCAATATTATGGTTTCTTATTGTATTTATCTCAAAGCTATGACAACTTCTTGTCTTGGATTTAAATATGTTTCACTTAATCCTAAAGTATCTATATACTTTTCCAATCTCACCAAGAACATACAAAAGTTATAGTTCCAAAAGTCATCACCTGGGAAGAAGTTTTACAATCTGATACTGATGATGATGATGATACTTGGATCGTCCCTCATGTTGTACATGCCACAATCACACAACCTCAAACCAATCCTGAAACAATCATACAAAATCTAAATGGATATGTTGTCTTACAATTCCAAAGATCCCCGATTTGTACGTTCTCAACCTTAATCTCTTCAATCCACTACTTCTACTAGATTCCACACCCCCATCCAAACACTAACCCAATTATCTAGATGATCCCTTGATTTACCTAATAGACGTCTCACAAATACAACATTGTTTTCTACAAGGCCGCAACCAAATTAAATCCCACACACCAATTACCAGGATTTTAGCCGATTTAACTAGGAACTTGATTTCAACATCGATTCTTTATCTATCAATGTCATCACTAATAATTTCTAAATCAATCACGAATTACTTTCACAAGAATATAATGCTCCTTACAATTTTAAAAACTATATTTATTTTAAAAAATCTCACACTACGGTACAACAACAAATCATTTGCTTTGAATACGACCTCACTCTTATCGCATTACAAACCCATCTTCCCTTTTTCCAATGGTATTTTACTAACTATTGGCCTCATCATAATATACAAGTTCCAACTTCTCTATTAGATGCCCATCTCAACGTTACCCAAAAGAATTGGCCAGTCCTTAATGGAGAAACAATTCAATTTGTCTATCCACCAAGAAAAACTGGTACCTTACGAGGTGCAGGCCATACTTTCTATACTTGGCCATCTGCCCAACCTTCTCTGGAAGGTTTAAAAACCTCCAAAAATACTCCTTCTACTGTTTTGAAATAAGACAAGTTTATGAGCAATTAAATTATATAAATTTGCATTTACAAACCATTGGTGAACAAACTACTCGCATAGAAGATAGAATTGACCGCTTATATATCTCAGTTCTCCCAGATCAAATTCGTCAGCCACCTTTAATCCAAAATTTATCATATCCTACTTATTCATTGACAAACCCATTTGAAGATTTTTTAGCAGAATTAAGTAAATTCAAAGAAACTCTTTCAAAAATGATCAATGATAATGAACCAATCGTCTACCTTACAGTTAACACTTCCCTTACTTCTACCCGGGACGACAAAGAAAAAGTAGAGCAAAGTGGGAGCATCAATGTTTCACAAGAGGATACTTTGTTACAAAATTTGCATGAACAATTTATATCAAATACTCATACACAAGTCAATGAAACATCCATGATTACTGGTCAACCACCCACAATGAATTATTATCCTCGTCTTACACCCATAGATCTTCAACTAGAAGAAAGACATTTTGACACCCATTTTGCTTATTCTGGAAGTGATCTTCGTGAATAGAATATCGATGGCAAATCTGACTATCAAATTCTCGGCCTTCGCCAACATATGGTCATGGAAACTAATGCTACCCTCGCAAAACATCTAACCAATTACATGCAAAACATCTAACCAATAACAATGATTTCACCGTTGCCCACATGCTTATTTCCAGTTTTACAGGACATTTAAAACGATGGTGGGATAACTACCTTAATTTAGAACAAAGGCAAGCCATTCTTACTGCTATTAAGCGAGATCAAAATGATAATCCCAGATTAGATCTAGCCACTAGATAGCCTACTAGTGATGTTGTCACCAACTTGGTTATGGCTATCATTCAACATTTTATAAGAAATACTCAAATCATTTTAGAACGATTCAAAGAATTATTAATCAATTTACGTTGCCCAACACAAACTCATTTTCAATAGTACAAAGATATTTTTCACTCAAAACTCTATCAAAGACATGATGCTAATCAAGATTTTTGAAAAAAAAGATTCATTGCTAAACTTCCAACTTTATTCGCTAAAAAGGTGAAAACTCAAATTAGAGCCAAACATAATGGAAAAATCCCTGACAACCAATATGCTTTTGCAGTGAAAGAAATTGAGAGAGATTGAGAGAGCAAATATCAGCTCTGTATTTTGATGTGTATTACAACCAAATGGAACCTCCATTATATAGGAGGTGTTTACAGACAGAATTATGATACAAAGGAATTATAGAAATGAAAGGGCCACCGAAAGCAGCCGAAAGCAAAGAAAAGGAATGCATCTATCTGGAAGGCAGCTGCACTATATAATTAATATACTATCTATCTATTAGCATGTGTACATCTAGTATTATATTACATAGTGGGATAACAGATGTATATTAACAGGCCCCCTCAAACTCAAGGAGGACAAACATCAACCAACTTGAGTTTGGAGACAAGGTCAATGAAGCGGCCAGGAGAATGAGCTTTGGTGAAGATATCAGCAGGTTGATCAACAGAAGAGATCGGATGGAGATGGACAGTACCATGAGTAACGTGTTGCCGAATAAAATGGCAGTCAATCTCAATGTGCTTGGTGCGATCATGAAAAACATCATTGTGAGCAATTTGAAGAGCACTGTGATTGTCACAAAAGAGGGCAGTAGCGCCAGAGGGAGTAACACCCATGTCAGCAAGAAGCCAACGAAGCCAGAGAAGCTCCTGAGTAGTATCAGCAAGGGCACGGTATTCGGCCTCGGTACTAGAACGAGCAGTAAGAGATTGTTTCTTACTGCGCCAAGAAATAAGAGAATCACCCAGAAAAAAGCAGAACCCAGTAGTAGAGCGGCGGTCAGTAGGATCGCCAGCCCAATCAGCATCAGAGAAAGCACGAAGCTGGAGAGAGGAGCGGGCGGAATAATGAAGACCATGAAACATGGTGCCTTTGAGATAGCGAATGATACGAACTAAGGCAGCATAATGTGTGGTACGTGGAGCCGACATAAACTGGCTGACAATATGGACGGCATAGGCAATATCAGGACGAGTAACAGTGAGATAGACAAGACTGCCAACCAGCTGACGATATAGAGTAGCATCAGAGAGAAGAGTGCCATCAAGAGGTGTAAGACGACTCTGAGGCTCCAGGGGAGTGGAGGCAGTCTTGCAATCCGTAAGACCAGCACGGGTGAGAAGATCAGAGGTATACTTAGCCTGAGAGAGAAAAGAACCCGTGGAATCATGGAAGATTTCAAGACCTAAGAAATAGCTGAGAGGACCAAGGTCTTTCATCTCGAAATGATGGCTAAGAAATTGTTTAAGATGAAGAATACCATTGACATCATCACCGGTGATAATCATATCATCCACATAAAGAAGAAGCAAGGTGGTCCCTTGAGCAGTTTTGCGGATAAAAAGTGCAGTATCATAAGAGCTGGAGGTGAAACCACAGTCATGAATAGTAGAGCTGAACTTGGCAAACCAAGCGCGGGGAGCTTGTTTGAGACCATATAAAGCACGCTGAAGTTTGCAGACTTTATGAGGTGGATAAGTAGACCCAGGGGGAGGTTGCATGTAGACCTCCTCAAGAAGAACACCATTAAGAAAGGCATTTTTCACATCCATTTGATAAAGATCCCAGTGTCGGGTAGTAGCAACTGCAATGAGGCTGCGAACAGAGGTGAGACGAGCAACAGGAGCAAAGGTCTCCTCATAGTCAATACCATATTCTTGGTTGAAGCCTTTAGCAACAAGGCGAGCTTTATAGCGCTCAATGGAGCCATCAGAACAGGTTTTGATTTTGTAAACCCATTTACAGCCAATGGCAGTCTTGCCAGGAGGAAGATCAACAATGTCCCAAGTGTGAGTTTTGTCTAAAGCCTGTAATTCATCAGTCATAGCTTGCTGCCAAAGGGGATTAGAGCGAGCCTCCCGATAGGAGGTGGGTTCATAAGTAGAAAAAGCAGTAGAACCAACAATAAAGTCACGAAGACGAGTAGAAGGTTGGATTACCCGGTGTGGTCGAGCAGGAGGAGGAGGAGCCAGAGGAAGAGACTCAACAGGGGGTGAGGAGTCCGAGGGAGCAAGAGCAGGACCATCAGAGCTGGCAGGTGCTTGAGAAAGACCAGTAGGCAAGGCAGTCTCAAGAGAGGCAGGCAGGGGCAGTGGAGTAAGCTCATCAGAAAACAGATCTGCAGAAGGGTTAGTAAAACACTCCGCTGCCACAAATTCCACAGCTGAACTCTTCTCTGCCTTGCAATGGCTAAACAACTTGCTCCACATTTGATGCCCAGAGTACAAGAAGGTCAAGTCTCTTCTCTGCATCCAAATTCTTTGGCTCACAACCAATATTCTGCTCTCCCACAACTTCCTCCACATCCCCAAGTTAAGCTTCCACAGCTGCCCCAAACCCAAGTTCTGCAACAAGGCACTTTGCCAGGCCACTCTGGAATTTCAATACTTCCATCCATAAGCCCACTGACTTTAGGGCAATGCATCTTCTCGACCACAAGTTCCGGTTTCATCTTTTGCGAAGCAACAAATGCAATCACCTTTGTTACCACACCAAGGACAGGCTGCAGCTGCTAATTTAGGACATACCAGTCAGCTGGAGTTTCTCTCTCCGGCCAAGTCCCCTCCGGCACCGTCGGCAACATCACGCACCTCTGCACTCTCAGTCTCCGCTTCAACGCCCTCACTGGCTCTCTCCCCCTCGATCTCACCTCTTGCACTGAGCTCCGCCATCTCTATCTCCAAGGACACCACTTTTCTGGCGACTCGCCGGAGTTTCTGTTGGTTTTAGCCACCTCGTCCGGTTGAATCTCGCTGAAAACAACTTTTAACTAGGTTTCACAGATTGATCATCACTAGCAGATTGATCCACACCTCCTACCTCTAGAGAGAGAACTTTTAAAGGCCCTCATGGCTCTTTACATACAGAGCTTCACGACCGCCGCTGCCGTCCTCCTCCACTGCCTCGCCTTCCTCCCACGCGCCGCCCAGCGCTGCCTCCGCCCCTGGCCGCTCGTCCTCTGCCTCGGCTCCTCTGACCGCTCCGTTGATGGCGGAATTTTGTTCTCCTCTGCCAACTCGATAATAAAGCAACAGACTACTAACAGCCAACTCTACAACCCTCTCTCTCTCTCTCTCTCTCTGGTGCCTTTCTCCCACTCAACAACCCACGTCTCTCTTCAAAAAAAAAAATTGTGCATTTCCACCACATGCAGCCATATGAAAGGCAGTGATGCTTCCGTGTTTATTAATTATCTGAAGGAGTGCACCCCAACCCATTCTTCTTTTCCTTTTTTTTTTCTTTTTCTTTCTTTTTCATTCTTTCCACACACTCATGTTCCCCACTCAACTTTCTTTTCCTTTTTTTTTATATATTTATTTTACTCCATCTTTTGAACAGAAAACCAAACACAAACTGGTTTGCACACCCATCATCTTTTTTTTCCATTAGTGGTAGGACCCGCCCAAACAACTTTTTACATATTTGAATCTCCACTTTTTTTTTTTTTTTTTTTACTTTAACATTCCCACACTTCACTTCCCCTTTCTTTTCTTTTATACTTTATTTTCTTCCACTACCTCTCTGTTTTGTCAGTGCGATACATAACTTTCCATACGGAGAACATGGGTATGAGATCAAAAAAAAAAAAAAAAACCACCTCACTGCTTTTTCTATTCCAACAAGCTTGTACCATTCTTATCATCCGGCTTGCACAACACCCTTGTTTTATTCCTATCCGAGATCCACCCCGCTCACCGTTCTATAAATATATATATATATATATATTTTACCCCTTCATTCTGTGTTGAGCTGTTTTGCTCCACTTTATCAATCCCTTTGTTTCAACCTCAAATAGGTTTCTATCTTCATATCTATTTGAGTTTGAGGGGGGGTTATACATATATCATGGTGAGCATGGTTACACACCATGCGAACCACCCAAGCTGGTGAACATGGTTATACACCCATGTGAACCACTCAAGCCACCCCATGGTGCACTTCCTAAGTCGCCACCTTGATGCACCACCAAATTTTTCTACAACGGTCCGGCATGACCCCGTAAACTGTCCCGACCTTGATTCCGGTCAGCTTTTACAACAACGGTCTGACACGACCACACAGTGTCTGCTACATCGGTCCGACATGACCCCATAAACTGTCCCGACATTGATTCCGGTCAGCTTCTACAACAACGGTCTGACACGACCACACAGTGTCTGCTATATCGGTCCGACATGACCCCATAAACTGTCCCGACATTAATTCCGGTCAGCTTCTACAACAACGGTCTGACACAACTACACAGTGTCTGCTACATCGGTCCGACATGACCTCATAAACTGTCCCGACATTGATTCCGGTCAGCCTCTACAACAACGGTCTGACACGACCACACAGTGTCTGCTACAACGGTCCGACATGACCCCGTAAACTGTCCCGACATTGATTCCGGTGTCTTCTACAACGGTCTGACACAACCATACAGTGTCTCCTATCCACTTTTATTTTATTTGTCATTTTATTTTATTTTCCTGTTTTGTTACTCTCTTCAAACTCAAGTTGGCTGGTACCTATCCCCTTGAGTTTGAGGGGGGCTGTTAGTATATTATATGTATTATATGTTAGTGCATAATATGTTAGCTGTAAATTACCAAGCTTTAATCATGTTGTTTTCTTAGTGCTTCCTTAGTGCACACTTTCTGCTTTCTTCTTTCGGCTCTCTTGGATCCTTTGTACACTCTCCCCTCTATAAAAGGAGAGTCATCTTCCCATTGTAAAGACACACTTAACATCAATAAATACATATTTAGTCTCTCCCTTTCTCTATACATTAAATCTGTTATCCCACTATGTAATATAATACTAGATGTACACATGCTAATAGATAGATAGTATATTAATTATATAGTGCAGCTGCCTTCCAGATAGATGCATTCCTTTTCTTTGCTTTCGGCTGCTTTCGGTGGCCCTTTCATTTCTATAATTCCTTTGTATCATAATTCTGTCTGTAAACACCTCCTATATAATGGAGGTTCCATTTGGTTGTAATACACATCAAAATACAGAGCTGATATTTGCTCTCTCAATCTCTCTCAATTTCTTTCATGGTATCAGAGCACAGGTACTCTGCCTAGCCTCTGCTTCCAACATATTTTTCTGCAGATTGCATTTCATCTGTATCCCATTTTCGTCCATCTCTGAAATACGGGTTTCACCATACCAGAGCCTTCGTCTCCTCCAGACGATTCCAACGCCATCAATTTCAGCCCATTCCGACGCCACACGCGCTCTCACGCGCCTCTTTTGTGACCGGCGCGTCACCTGTCTTCGCCTTCCGCCTCACACGCGCTCCACGCGTCCTCCACACTGCGCCGTGCTATCGTGCACTGCGACATCCGCGGCTAACCTGCGCCACGTGTTTCTGACGTCAGCACACGTCAGCTTTTCTGCTACCGTGCACTGCCTGTCCTCTTCTGCTATCGTACGCCGCGCACCAGCTTGCTAACGTGCGCCGCGCCTCTATAACGTCAGCCCTGCAGTCTGCTTTGCTAACGTGCGCCGCGCACACCTTGCTAACGTGCGCCGCCAGCTCATTTTCGTCCCTCTAAGTCATATTTTGGGACATTTCACTCATTTTCCCACTAATTTCAGCCTTCTGAATTCACCGGTAACCTCGGTTTTTTCAGAATCTACCTCCATTTTGCTATTTTCTCCTCATGGATCGCCCGGATTCCTCTAGTCACCCAATTTCCGTTATTCTTGACGGGACTAATTATGTCCTTTGGGCACAAGCCATGTCTGGCTTCCTCAAAGGCAAGAAACTTTGGCGTATCATTACTGGGGATGTGTGCAAACCAATCCTAACAACCACGGAATCCGCTGCCACGGACTCCGCTGCCAAATATCTCGACCGCTTGGAAGATTGGGATAGTAAAAACTATCAGATCATCACCTGGCTTCGCAATACTTCTATTACATCCATCAGCCTTCAGTTTGGAAGGTTCCAACTTGAGTCTGCTTCCTCTCCAGCCAAGGCCATTTGGGATTTTTTGCAAGAACGCTATCAGACTACCGGTCTTGCTCACCAATATCAACTTCTGAGTCATCTTCACTGTATGCGCCAAGAAACAACTCAGACCATTAATGATTTTCTCTCCCAACTGTATTATGTTTGGGATCAACTCGCTCTTTCTGAGCCTCCATGGCCTCACACTGAGGATGCTGCCTTGTTTACTACCTACCGTGACCAACATCGCTTGGTTCAGTTTCTCATGGCTCTCACTCCTCGTTTTGAGCCCGTACGCGCATCTCTCCTCCATCGCACTCCTTTACCCACTCTTGAGCAAGCCGTTTCTGAACTTCTGTCCGAGGAGACCAGGTTTGGCACTCTCTATCCGCACCCTGTGGACTCTGTTCTTGCTACTCCCCAGGCTCGGGGCTCTCCTTCACCACATCCGCACCCTGTGGACTCTGTTCTTGCTACTCCTCAGGCTCGGGGTTCTCCTCCACCACAGCGGTCCACTTCCTGCAACTACTGTCACAACCGCAATCTTCCATCGACTCATCTTCTGGTTCATTGTCCCGTTCGTCTTTGTCGATTTTGCAACAAGACTGGCCCCGGTCATCTCCAACAAGATTGCTTCCGCAATCCTACCCGTGCCTCTCGCCATGGTCCTTCCACCGGGAATTTTTCCCGTAGCAACTCTCACCGTTCTGGGACTCCATTTAAAAACATGCCTGCTCCACACACTGCTGCTGCCGCCTCCGAAGATTCACCCTCTTCTGTCCCGGTAGATCCTTCCACTCCGGTCTTCTCTCACACCGATGTTGAAGCCATGTTTCAACATTTTTGGCAGCATGCCGGTACTCCTCCATCTACTGCTTTGTCTACCACCGCAGGTAACACTTCCTGGTACTTTGACTCCGCTTGTTGTAATCACATGACCTTTGATCCTACTCTTTTTACTCCTCTCTCTTCGACTCCTCATGTTCCTTCTATCCATACTGCTGATGGGTCTCTTCTGTCTGTAAGTCATGTTGGGTCTGTTTCCACCTCTCACTTATCTTTATCCCATGTATATCTTATGCCTGCTCTCACTTTAAATCTTATCTCCATTAGTCAATTATGTGAGCATGGTCTAACTGTTACCTTTCCCATACTGGTTGTTTGGTGCAGGACCCTCGGACCGGGCAAACTCTTGGGATAGGCCGTAAGCGAGGGCGTCTCTACGAACTTATCCATCTTCATGTTCCGGATTCCTCTCAAATCACTGCTCCTACCACTGCTACCACTGCTCCTCCTTTATCTCCTTTTCAGCTTTGGCACTATCGTTTGGGCCATCTTTCTGTTGGTCGTTTGAAGTCTTTAATTTCTAGTGGTCATTTGGGTACTGTAAGTTCTGATGCTTTCAATTGTGTGTCCTGTCAACTTGCAAAACAACCTGCTTTGTCGTTTAATAAAAGTGATTCTGTTTCTCTTGCGCCCTTTGATCTCATTCATTCTGATATTTGGGGACCCTCTCCTACTCCTACTATGGGAGGTGCACGTTATTTTGTTGTTTTTATAGATGATTTTTCTCGTTTTACATGGTTGTTTCTTATGAAAAATCGCTCTGAACTCAAACAACTTTATTACGATTTTGCTGCAATGGTTAAAACCCAATTTTCTAAAACTATCAAGATTTTTCGCTCCGACAATGCCATGGAATATAAAGACTTTGACTTTCTTTCCTTCCTTAGGAGTCATGGTACTCAACCTCATCGTTCCTGTCCAGGTACGTCCCAACAAAATGGCCGTGCTGAACGCAAACATCGGCATCTACTTGACACTACTCGAGCCCTCCTTCTCTCTTCCTCCTGTCCGGAAAATTTTGGGGTGAAGCCGCTCTCACTGCTGCTTACACTATCAATTGTATCCCTACACCGGTCATTCATAATCACACTCCATATGAGCGTTTACATGGCACCCGTCCCCCTTATGACACCCTTAGGGTTTTTGGCTCTGCCTGCTTTGTTCTTCTCCAACCTCATGAACGTACCAAACTTGAACCTCGTTCCCGCCTTTGTTGCTTCTTGGGGTATGGTATTGAACATAAAGGGTATCGCTGTTGGGATCCTCTCTCCCAGCGTCTCCGTATCTCTCGTCATGTGGTCTTTTGGGAACACACACTGTTTTCCTCCCTCTCTCAATTTCGTTTATCCGTTCCCTCACCCGCTCTGATACCATGAAAGAAATTGAGAGAGATTGAGAGAGCAAATATCAGCTCTGTATTTTGATGTGTATTACAACCAAATGGAACCTCCATTATATAGGAGGTGTTTACAGACAGAATTATGATACAAAGGAATTATAGAAATGAAAGGGCCACCGAAAGCAGCCGAAAGCAAAGAAAAGGAATGCATCTATCTGGAAGGCAGCTGCACTATATAATTAATATACTATCTATCTATTAGCATGTGTACATCTAGTATTATATTACATAGTGGGATAACAGATGTATATTAACATGCAGAGTTAATATCTGAAATTTGTGTCGAAGCATTATCTCTTTGCAATGATATCAAACTCAAAAACCAATTAAAGAAAGAACACAAAACAGGCTGCACGAAATTAGGACAATTTTGCTACCAATTAGGTTACAATTCTATTTCACCTCATCTCACAGTAACCTCTTCAAGGAAAACACCTTATAAAAGGTCAACCAAAAATTACTCCAAGAAAAAATATTCTACTAACAAATTCCAAAATCATAAAAAGAAACCTTACTACAAGAAGAAATGACTTGGCAACTCAAAATCTATAAATTTTACTAAATCCAAACCCAATGCCTCTAAAAAGAATGCTACCTGTTGGAAATGTGAAAAAATTAGACATTATGCAAACAAATGCCTCACAAAAAAGAAAATCCAAGATTTAGACATCTCTAATGAATTCAGAAATCTATTAGAATCAATTCTTTTACTCGACAAAGAACCTGATAAACAAGACCAATGATACAAATTAACTATTAATCAAATTCTAATGCTTTAATTTCATAAAATTGTGTTTCTTGTTCAATAATTGAATAATTAAAAACAGAACCAAAAAATTTTAGGGTTTGATTTATTTACTTGTACAACAAATGAAAACCACTTAAAAATTAAAAGTTATAATATGTTAATAATTTATTGTTTTTATTTTTCATTTTTCTTAAATTTAGTCGTTGTG
The DNA here is from genome assembly GCA_030407325.1 of Camellia japonica. Lineage (NCBI taxonomy): Eukaryota > Viridiplantae > Streptophyta > Magnoliopsida > Ericales > Theaceae > Camellia > Camellia japonica. The sequence goes on from JAPPVO010000031.1 coordinate 87,113,616, forward strand.
ACCAACAATCACTGTTGTATGGCCTTTTAAGCCCATTTCAGAGCCAATTTCAATAATTTAAACCGCTCACATTTTAGAATATCGAGTAGAACATATTATAAAATATTTACAGATACGTTCTACTCAATATATTCTTAAAATTGAATGATTCAAATCATCAAAATGAGTTTAATAAGCCACACAGCAATGGTTGCTACACATATCAGTTGTTTGGTAAACTAAACTTACCATATTTTTATTGAAATTGTACTTTGACCCTTCACTTTCAATTATCCATATCAACTCTCTATTCTTTAACTTAAGTTACAATATTACCCTTCTGTCTTAAGGACGAAATATGGCATATCAACCACATGTGACATTTTTCTTAATTAATTATTCCATTTATATTTTCACCAAAATTCTACTCTGTCCCTTGCACATTCACGAAAGTTGTCTGTTGACTTTTAATTGCGCTATAAATTTTTTTTATTTTTGTCCCTTGCACATTCATGAAAATTTGACTTTTAATTGTGCTATAAAAAAATTTCATATGTGATAAACGCGTTAATTTTTGTCATTGTTAATGATAAATTACCGGGAAAATGAAATTACAAATTAACTTAAATTTATTTAATTGTCAATCGAAAGTCAACGGTTCACATTGTAGTTACTAGTGCGTCTACAAACCCCACTTTCACGCAGCTCTGCTATATGTTCTTTGACTACTTCGAAGTGTGGATGATTGCATTTGATGTCGACATATGTGGAATTTTATTCTTTTCATCTTTTTCCTAGTCTTGGCAACAATGAGACCCTAAAACATTGAAAAGAATACCAAAAAATATAAAAATAGAAGTGTAATAATTTGAGACCCATTCTTATAAAGATACGAGTCATCCTCTGTTTTATACTAATTTCCCTTTTGTGCAGATAATCATATGGGTATCAGAAAATATCCATGCTTCATGTTTTTTGTATTCTTCATATGCTGCTTCTTTTTTACCAACATTCTCTCCCATGGAGCTGACACCATCTCTGCAAATCAATCTCTTTCTGGGAACCAGACCATAACCTCTGCTGGTGGGAAGTTTGAACTGGGTTTCTACAAACCAGGTAATTCCTCATACTATTACATATCCATGTGGGACGCCAAAGTATCTACTCTAAAAATAGTTTGGGTAGCCAATAGAGATAATCCCATCTCTGATAAGTATTCCTCTGTACTCAAAATCTTAGATGGTAATTTGGTGATTTTAAATGAATCCCAAACCCTGATTTGGTCCACAAATCAGAACTCTACCACTTCCAATTCTGTGGTGGCTGTTCTTGGGGATGATGGGAATTTGATTTTGAGAGATGGGTCTAATTCAAATCAATCAATTTGGCAAAGTTTTGATCACCCTGCTCACACTTGGTTGCCTGGTGCAAAGATTGCTTACAATAAGCTTACCAACATACACCTAGGTTTAACTTCATGGAAGAACTCAGAAGACCCTTCAACAGGACTGTATTCTCTTAATCTTGATGCAAATAATAGTCAGTATGTTATAGTTTGGAATGGGTCTATACAGTATTGGAGTATCAGTCATTGGAATGGGCAGATTTCCAGCTTAATACCTGAAATGAGAGCTAATTATATCTTTAATTTTAGCTATGTTGACAACGAGAATGAGAGTTACTTCACATATTCTCTGTGTAATCCTTCAATTATTTCTAGAATTATTATGGATATTTCAGGGCAACTCCATCAACTCATTTGGCGGGAAAGCACACAGGAGTGGAATTTGTTTTGGGTTCAGCCGACACAACGATGTGAGGTTTATAGTTTCTGCGGGCAATATGGAATATGCTATAATATTATACAACCCTTCTGTAATTGTTTGATAGGTTTCAATCCTAAGTCGCTCAATAATTGGAATTTGAGTGATTATTCTGGGGGTTGTGTGAGGAGAACTGAGTTGTTGTGTGGGAATATTACTGCTACTAATCAAGAGAAAGACAGGTTTTGGGAAATTTCCACCACGAGATTGCCTGGGTTTCCTCAATCTGTGGCTGTTGGCAGTGCCGCTGAATGTGAATCTTCTTGCTTGAATAATTGCTCTTGCACTGCTTATGCTTATGATAGTAATGGGTGTTCAATTTGGATTGGGGAGCTCATGAATCTGCAAGATGGTAGTGGAAACACTCTTTATCTCAGACTTGCTGCTTCTGAGTTTCCAAAGCCTAAATTTAAAAAGGGGATTATTATTGGTGCTGTTGTGGGTTCAATTGCATTGGAAGTCGTCTTGGTCCTCGTGTGTGTTGTTCTCTTGAAGCGACAAAACAGGATTGTAGCAACCCCTTGTTTGCTTTGGCGAAACACTTCTCGCTGGTTGAGCTTTCTTCATGAAGAGAGGATGGCAACAGTTTATGGTTCATTGGTTGCATTTAGATACAAAGACCTGCAGAAAGCAACGAAAAATTTCTCGGAGAAAATTGGGGGAGGAGGTTTTGGTTCTGTTTTCAAAGGGACATTGCCTGATTCCACTGTCATAGCTGTGAAGAAGCTGGAAAGCATCAACCAAGGAGAGAAGCAATTCCGAGTAGAAGTCAGCACCCTTGGGACTATCCAACATGTTAATCTCGTTCGGCTTCGTGGGTTCTGCTCTGAAGGTAAAAGCAAGTTGTTGGTATATGACTACATGCAGAATGGATCCTTGCATTCCCATCTCTTCCATGAAAATGAGTCAAAAGTCTTGGACTGGAAAACAAGGTACCAAATTGCACTAGGGACAGCTAAGGGGTTGGTTTATCTCCACGAAAATTGCAGGGACTGTATCATACATTGTGACATAAAGCCATCAAACATTCTATTAGACGTGGACTTCCGCCCGAAAATAGCAGATTTTGGTCTGGCAAAGCTTCTTGGGCGAGAATTTAGCAGGGTTCTAACTGCCATGAGAGGGACAACGGGCTATCTTGCACCAGAGTGGATATTAGGGGTGGCTATTACCACCAAAGCTGATGTGTACAGCTACGGTATGATGCTCTTTGAATTGATATCGGGAAGAAGAAACACTGATCAATCTGAAGAAAGGATAGTTAAATTCTTTCCAGTCTGGGCTGCAAGTGTAGTCATAAAAGGTGGAGACGTTCTTATCCTATTAGACCATAGGTTGGAGAAACATGTTGATGTTGAAGAGGTATGGAGAATTTGTAAAGTTGCTTGTTGGTGCATCCAAGATGATGAGAATGATAGGCCATCAATGGGTCAGGTAGTTCAGATCCTCGAAGGGATTTTGGATGTGGAGCCGTCTCCAATTCCTCGTTTGCTCCAAGCCCTTGTTGCCGACTAGGGGCATATCTATAATTTTCTCTTTTCTTCGCGGCGATCACAAGTCATGACTATGGAGCAATCCTTCAACTGTTTCCTCTGGCCGAGAGCATTGTATTGTCCAGTTTCAAATCTAAAACAATAAAAGATGTATGTGCCTGAGTAGTATGTATTGTTTTGTTACTTGCTACGTATTGTTTTGTTGTATTAATCTATGTAATTGATTTATGGTTATGCAGTAGGATCATTAATTTACTATTAGAAGTTTGTTAAAGCACAATAAGCCCCGAGGGTTAGTGAATTCTACTGTTTTCAATGAATTGGTTAGAAATTTTACTGTTTTGAATTTATTTATTTATTTATTATTATTACTTTTTTTATTATTTGATTTTTAAACTTGTCTTTGGATCTTGAAATTGTAGAGAAAAAATAAAAGAAAACAGAAAAGCAAAAAGTGTGCTTCTATTTCATCACAAATTGAAATTCAAACACAATCTTGGAGTGTGCTTGGATGAAAGAGATGAGATTGGGGGTTTGTAGGAATAAATTATCAATGTGAAACTTTTTTTTTTTTTTTTTTTCTCTCTAAAGGAAAGTTATCAATTATCAATTATCAATGTGAAATTATCAATTTTTTTTAAAAAAAAATTGATGATATATATATATAAACCATTAAAAAAAGAGAGATTAAAACTGATTCAAAGATTCTAATTTTTTTTTGCTGTGTCCAACCACTTATGCCACAGAAGAAGTTTTGTGACATGAGAGTGACCTTCTTTTATAGGTTTCATCACAAACAAACATAATGCGAGTGTTTGGAAAGTTATTATTTTAGTAAGTTATTTTAGTTTTTGGTTATTTTAGTAAGTTAAAATTTTTGTATTTGGGAAGATGCTTATAGTTGGATGTGATATTTGTGAAAAAAAAAGTGAAATGATTATGGATTTGATGTGACATTTTGTCTTATTGACTATTTTAACATATTTTGTCTTTTTTTTTTTTTTTTTGTGAATTTTAACCTAAATTAGGCTAAAATTTTATTTCCCAAACAGCCCAATAGAGTTTTAGATTTTGGACCCACTAATTCAGAGAAAGTGCCTACCAACTTTATATTTGCTTCTTTGTGGATCATTAATTTATTTTAGGGACAATTACAAAAAAATAAAAATAAAAATAAAAAACTTGTAAGGTTTGAATCGTTTAATTATAATAAAAAATTATAATTTATTATTTATATCATTTATTAGCATAATCTCATCCACCCACCCGAAGAACAAATCACTTGAAATACCAACTGGTCCAATTTAACAACTTGTTAAGAAAATGGAAATTACATATGTCTAAGAAAATGGAAACTAGTTTTGCCGTCTTATTTTCGGTTTCCATTAAAAATAATATCATAAGACGATAGATTATTATGTATAACCCTCGTAAGATCTGAACTGTCAAGAGAAATCTCAACCGCTAACAATTCCAGCTAATGATCAACATGAATCTACTGGTTGCATGGGGCCAACCACCAAAGCCCAATCCTCCCCAACAACCTCCTCACTAGAGGGAAACGTACTTAATACATGGGAACAGCGGTCTTCCTCCTCCATTGAAAGCACACTGGCTTGCACAGCTTGCATGGGAGAGATCACCTTATCCATCACCGAATTCTGGATAGGTAGACCCACTTTTCATTCCTTCGACACACGATGTTTCCCCTACTGCAAACTCCATTCCTATCGCTACACTTTCTTTCTCATAAATTAGCACTTTCAGCCTCTTAGGTTGGCTATGCTCAGTGAGCTCCTCCTCAATGAGCAGCCCCTTCAAGGTCAATTTGTTAAAATATCCATTACCTTATCAATGGGCTCATTTCTATCTGGATTGGACTAGGAGTTAGACTAATTTAGTCAATACCCACAGTAGCACTTTTTGAGAAATTAGGCTGTCTGCACTGGGCCTCCAAGGCAGAACAAGCAATGTCCACGGGTTCAGTTACAAAATAGTTTGGATTGTGTCTTGGTCTAGACTATCCAAAAAGAGAAGTGGGCCCAATCCCCACCAGGCCCAAACCTCCGTCGCATCCCCAGTTAGGGAAACATTGCACGACGCAATAGGCCCACAAAGATTAATTAGACTCAAAGTGGGTTTACCCACCATAACTGCAGCTTATGGAATCCAGTTATGTTAAAAATTTTAAATAATTTATTAAATTTTTTATCAAATCTCTCACACACTCTCTCTCTCTCTCTCTCTCTCTCTCTCTCTCTCACACACACACACACACACACACGAGAGAGGCCAGTAAAAAATTTAATAATTTATTTAAGTTGTCCAGCATAACTCTTTCACACTACTCTGTTACATTCCGTTTGTACTGACACGTTCTATGACACTAAGAGGGAATTTGTCAACTCTCCCCCACTCGCTCTTAGCTCCCATGCACTGAAGTCACGCACCACTGACTGCCCATTCACCATAATCTCCAAGGTTGAACAAAATCTTTTACGTTGCGCTCCGCTTTATCCACCTAACGTCGGTGATGTTCCATCGCAAAACGATTACTTCGAGCAATCCCCGTTCTCATTTCTAGACCATAGCTATAACTCTTCCCCTCTTCTCTCGTCACAAATTTGCATGAAATGTTATGTCCAATGTGATCACAATCATAACAAAATTCTGTCAATTTTTCATACTTGTAGAACACCTTGACCCCAGCAGGGCAACCTCTTCGATGGAGAATGGAGCCTTGAAGCAAAGGCTTTGTGACATTCACTTCTACCCTAATACGTAGAAAATTACGATGAAGAATGAGCCCCTCAGGTGGGCTTCCACGCACACAAGCTTACCAATCCGGTTGCCGATGATTTCCCCATGAGCTTTAGTGAGTTTATCCATTGGTAATCCATGGACTTGAGCCCATAATGGGCTCCACTGAAAGTCCATCTTTGTAGTAGCTTTCTCACTCTAGAGAGATTGGAGGACAAGAAGATTACCCGTAACTGGCCAATGGGCCTTTGCTAAAACCTTCTGATGGTCCTCAACCTCAGCAAATTGAAAAAGAAACGCATTATCAGGCGATATAGTCACACCCGCCCTAGTTTTCCAAGCTCCAAACATATACAACGAGTTTATTCAGAATCTTTGGGGCTTCCCAACCAGGCACAACTCCGAAACATCCTCACATTCGTCTGTCCCCTCTGGCAACTCAAAGTTATCCTTCTCCGAATAGAGAAACAACTCTCAATCGAAACAAGTCGACACAAAATAGACAAACCACGAAGAAACCCAAGGAATCCACACACCTTGGAAACTGCTAAAGAGCACAAGAATTCGCCCTAATCAATCTCAAGCAAAGAGAGAACTCTCACAAAGAAATGGGATTAACCCAAGATGCTACCGAGAAGTAGAGAAAGCTCTCACATGGAGAGCGAGAGAGACAGAGATCAAGTTGTTCGAATTATTTACTTATTTATTTTTAAAGATTTTGTACCTTAAACAAAGGAAAACGTTATAAATTTTATTTATTTTTTTAAAGATGCTATCATAAATTCTTACTCACACAAATTGTAGAGTTGTGGTTATCATATTATTATTAAGTACTTCATAACAGTAATATTATAAATTCAGACTTAACTACTTAAATTTTTTTTAGAATTATCATCTTACATTTCGATTTATTTTACATATAGACTCCACACTACACAAATTTAATTTTCACCACACAATTACCCAACCAAAAAATTCTGGATAGATATGTCTGGATTTACAAACTTTTCCATTTCATAAAGTTTGAAAGTGTGAAAACAAATTTATTTTTTAAGCATGAAAACTCACTATTGAATTTATACCATTTTTTGACTATAATTGTACAAAATTAATTTTCTTCGTTTCTTAATTGACCAAAAAAACAAATTTTTTTTTTTTTATATTTTTATATTTTTATATTTTTTATAGAACAAGAAAAGTAATTATATTAAAATAAAGCAAATAACATACAAAAAAAAAAAAAAAATCCTAAAGGGCGAAACAAATAATCAAACAACAAAAAGGACAAATTCGTCAAAAAATTTAGTTATGATCTAGAGAAAACTACCGATCTTCTCATAAATGTACTTTGGAAAATAGGTCTGCATTAAACCAATCAAGATCTACATCAACACCCACAAGATCTACATCAACACCCACAAGATCTACATTAAACCACCGATTGTCACTATTAATGTCGTCCTCGTCGCCGCTGCCCAACTTCACCACCGCTGTCACCATACTTAGGATGCCGTTAGAAGCAAAAGTTGAATAGGAAGAACACCCATAATGATATAGCAGGAGGCTTGAAAGAGGAGGAAACCATTATGGGTGTTGAAATTTCAAAATCTATGCCGAAATCAGGAGAGAAACAGTCAAAACCGCTATTCCAAACATAAAAATCTCAGATCTACACTCTAGAAGTGCATATCTATAATGTAAGAGTGTAGATCTAAGTATTGTCGAAAATCTCCAAGAAAGAGAAGCTCTCATTGCTCTCTCTAGATGTTTCCAAAAAAACATCTTAGGTTGTGTTTGGTTTAGAGCTAGAATCGTAATTCCACCATGATAATGAACCCACTGTTTGGATAGAGATTTCAAAAATTGATTCCAACCCCACATTTCAAAACACATTTTATGCATGTTTGGCAGAGCTCCTTCAAAGTCCAATGCTCTCACCTTTTCGTACATTCCATCTCTTTGGTCTTCTCCACTTTGAAAAGGTCCTCCATATTCGTCTCCAAAGTTGAAGGTTCACGTACCAAAGAAGATCAAAACTGAAGAAGATGCTTCATAGGTAGCTCACAAGGACCTGCAGCTCTTCAATCACTTCTTCCTCTCTTTGTGAAATACTCTGACCTTTAAGTCCAAACCATGCATGTGAACCGATTCCTTTGCATCCATAAATTGGCATCGATAAGCTCCCATAAATCAATTGACTTTCAGTTTGTGCGTTGTGGCCGATTCACTCTCCAGGCAACGAAGCAACGATAACAAAGAGGTACTAGTTTTCATAAATTTCTCCCCAAATATATATATGGGTCTGTATGCAACTAGATGATTGGGAGCTTAATTCCCAAATTTGTTTACGTTAGGTCAAATTTGTGAAGTCTTTTCTTGAATCAGACGGTGTACAAAGCTTCGCACATCCAGCCACTATATCCACTTTGTCACCAGTGACAACCAATCAACTCTTGCTCGTCTTGTATGTACTATTTCCTTCAGTCGATCTGGTATGGAATAGCTGAGAAGTGGAATAGGTTCTGTTTGACCTGAGCAAATGTTGCTTCGATAATCATCCACCCGGACATCTGGCCGGTCATCCACCTGAACTTTTGGCCGGTTAACTAGCCGGTCGACCACCCCTTGGTGGTTCGGCCATCTTTTGTTTTCTCTGTTCTGTTTCTTCTTCTGCTTTCTTATGAGCCTGTTTAAACTTCGATTTGGCAACAAAGACTCTTTGATATATGTTGGGATTAATCTTAATTTATCATATTTCAACACGTTAACTGACACAGAATTGTTTTGTAATTAGTTTTCTTCCATTTTTACTGAAACATGAGGTTTTATGGAATAGTTTTTCTTAGCACTTTATGCAAAAGTTGTACATGGAATTCTTATTTTTAAATTTTCACATTAGCTTAGTTGGACCTCTTTTGCAACTGAGTTGCAAAATGCTTATGGGTTTCGATACACACCAAAAAAGGTGAGAGAAAAATATCAGCGACTCAAAGTTGACTATTTAAATTTTAAGCGCCTTCAGGCATAGGCTGGTCTTGGATGGGATTCGATTGTAAGAACCATTATTGCACTTGATGACTTTTAGGATAAGGTATTATCAATGAACCTGTAGCCTTTTGTTAGATTTATTTGTAAAATTTTGTCACACGTACCATAGGCTTATGTTAATATTTCACAATAGGAGGTAGGCATCAAAAAATATAAAGAAGTTTAGGAGTAAAGGGTTTGAGTATTTTGACAAAATGGTTGAAATTGTAGAACACTGCTGTGCCACAAGGGCCTTGGCCGGTGCATCCACACAAGAGGCCCTTGACTCCGATGAAGAGGACAATATGCTTAACAAATTTTGGTCTCTTGGAGCTGGAGGTAGTAATGCGGCGGATGCCATTCCTGTTGACGCATTTGGAGATGACTACATGTAAACGTCTAAGAGCAAATGTCACATGAGGGGCCATAGCCAGAGTGATAGTGGTTGCTTCAAAAAGTCGAGGTCAAGTGGTTTTGATGATGTTTGCACAACTTTCACTACTTATGCACTATTCTGGGTCATCACGTCAAACAAAATGAATAAATATTAACATGTATACATTGTATATATATAGATATTTGTTCTTACTTCAATAACTGACTAAGGCCATCTAATTTATTAGAGAGGCTGATTTCATGTTCATGAATAATGATAAAAGTTATCCCCTTTTTTAATAGTTAGAATAATTGTGCTTTTATTGTTATGTGGGTGTTTGGGAAGTGGGTTTTTTTGTAGGATTTTTTAGTTGTAGGATATTATTAGAGAAATTTTTTTTCATGTTTGGGAAGATAGTTGGGTTTTTTTGTGGTTGGATGTGATGTTTGTGAGAGAAAAAGTGAAATGATTATGGAGTTTAATGTGATATTTTGTTTGGATTTTTTTTTTTTTTTTTGGTTTTGTAACTAATTTGTCTTTTAGTGAAAAAAAAAACCCTAAAAACTAACTTCCCAAACACCCCCATAGTAGCCGAAAAAATATGTCATCTGATACAAAAGAACCAATGCAATGGTAAGCTCATCAGAGAAGGATGAGGTTGTGGAAGATTTTATGGACTTTTTGATGATTGCTTTTATGAATGAACATATGAATACATCAACCACAAGACGACCACAGCGAACTTGTCCATTCAAAGGTGATGACAATATCTTCGGTTTATTAAATGGCCATCCAGAAGCAGTGATGGACATAATGCGAATGGATGCCCCAACCTTCATTTTATTGAAAGACGTCTTAGTTCACAATGGCTTTGTGAATATGGAAAAAATGCGTACCAGTGTGGAGGAATCGCTTGGCATTTTTTTATATACATGTGCACATAATGACCGGCATAGGCTATTAACTGACATATTTCAACATTCCACTGAAGCTATTTCTCGGCACATCAAAATCATAATGTGTGCACTATGCAAGCTTGCAATAACGGTTATCAAACCACGGAACCAAGTGGAAATACTGGCAAAAATTTTAAATGATATGAGGTTTTTTCCATGGTTCAAGGTATGACTATATCTTCGATATGCAAATTTGCAATAACGGAAACGAAGAAATTTTTTTGTTATGTTTTCAAAGTAATATCTACGTTTGTGTCACTTTTAATGTAAAACTAATAATATAATAAGGATTGTGTCGGTGATATCGATGGTACATTGGTGGACACGTGGGTCCGTACCTTAAAACAGAATACATTCCATGGTCGCAAAGCCACGATATCACAAAATGTATTTGCAAATTACGACTTCGACATGTTCACATTTATCAATTCTGCAACACATTTATCAATTCAGGATGGGAAGCTGATTACATGTTGTGTAGTGCACAATTGGATCCGTTTGCATGCAGCTATGGACCTATTCTTCATGGAAACTAATAATGAAATGGCAACTGAAGCGGTAGCATAGGGGTTTGCTGGAGGCCAAGCTAAGTATGTGGATATGTCACAACATGGGTTGACGTACCAATCAAACTTGAGGGACGCAATTGCTAATGCTATGTGGGAAAATCATGTTGGTCATGGGTAGATTTGTGACATTATGAAATCATGTGAAGAATTTTTTTTCTTAGAATTGTACGTACAATTTTATTTCTTTTATTTGTAATGTGTGAAATGCAATTATAATTTGTGGCATAATTTTATTTCTTTTCTTTCTAATGTTTGAAATTCAATTGTTTGCATGCTGTGGATAAAATATTTTCCTAATGCTAATCCTTCAGCTAATATTAATTTTGTCATAAAATAATTTTTAATAAAAAGCTCATGTTGTAAACACCAACAATCAATTGGTAGCTATTTACACCTACTTGTACCCTTCCAAAGCGGGATATTGTTCAACAAATTTGTAAACACCGACAATCAAAGCTAGTGAGGATTTTTCACAATAGCCCTATATGTGGAATGCTTCAATTGCATGGTGTGGAAAAATAACGAATGTCGAATTGTAGATCTTGATTTTGTTGTAACTTTAGAATGTTGAATTGTCGATCAAAAATTGAGCGAGAGTTCTCTTTACTCCAAAACGGATCACAAACAGCATGGTGGGGAGTTTGTTAGAAATATTCTAATGATTATCTAATCTTTAGTTTGATTTATTTTGTGAGTTGATAATTAATTCAAAACTCATAAAGTAACACTAATCTGAAAATGAATTTGTTATGATTCTTTATAGTAAAATTGCAGCTTAAAACAGGCATAGAAGAATAGAACAGAAAGCAACAGCCGGAGCAGCCAATTCACATAGGGGAGGTCGTCCGAAGGGACGACCGGCGGTCCACATTCTGCCCAGTTCTATTTGATTGTATATTTTGTGTACATTGTAAACATTTTTGGATTGCCCATAAATACGAAAATGACAAATTATTTGGCCATTTATTTGAAAATAACAAAACAATAAATAGCAACCGATTTGTGATAGTAATCTTTAAAAAATAAAAAACATTTTAAAACAAAAATATTTATAAAAAAAAAAAACAATTCCAACCAAATATACAATCAAAAGTAATTTTAAAGCACTAAGTGGATTTTTGTTTTTGAAAATTTTTTTATTTTTTGTAATATTTTAAATTAAAAAATATTTTAAGATTTTTTTAAAAAAAATTTTAACTAAAAAAATTATTTTTTTCAATTATTTTTTTGAATTGAATTTTAAAAAGAGTTTGGCTATGAGCTTCAAATAGAATTTTTAATAGAGTTTTGAGTTGTGTGTTTAGTTATGAGTTATAAGTTTTTGAATTAGGTTATGAAAACTCATAACCAAATAATTTTTCTCATTTCAAAACTCATTTCAAAAATTCAAAATTCTTTTCAAAACTCACAACCAAACAAATTTTCTCTTTTAAATCATAATTCAAAAGCTCACAAACTCAAAATACAACTCCACACTCAAATCATAATTCTAAAACTAAACCAAATACTACCTTAGTATTCTAGTTTTGTTTTTTTATTAGTAAAGGTTTTCCCATGCCCCGTTAGTTAGTTAGTTAGTTATTTATTTTTTTCATCGAATAATTGTCTAATTGAGAACCAAACAACGGCGGAGAAGTAGTTCTCTCTCCTCCTTTATTCTTATTTTCTAACTAGATGGACTTATTTTATTTAGGGTGAATTACAAATATATTTTAATTAGTAGTTTTGATAATTTTTATTTCATATAAGAAAGTACTTAAAAATTTTATTTTTTCTATTGACTCTTGCAAATGAAAAAAATTGATAAAAGATATTTGTAATTTTTGAAATCATAAAAGACAATTTATATTTTAAATAAACTTCAAACTATATATTTGTAATTTGTCTTTTTATTTACAAGACAATAAAATAGAAAGTTAAATGATGGTAGATATAGTCCATTAACAGATAATTCGTTCACTATAGTATATACTGTTGTAAATCATTGTTTAAATAAAATTAAACATATTCAAATTTATTAAAATCATATTTTAGATTACAAAACAAAAAATAAGTGAACTACTAAAACTGGAAATTATAAGTTACATGAAGAACATAAATAAAAATAAAGCAAATAAAATATTGGAAAGAAATATAATAAGGAAAGCAAACCGAAACTTGTGTATCACACAATTTTCTTAAAACAAATTTCGCCACCTCACCAATGGGTGTTGGAGGAACGTCGATGTCTGTCTCCGATGATACGATAGTGTATGACTATTATGGTAGAAACACCTTCTGAGTAGCACCGGTGAACAAGAACATATGCAACACTCTCTCACATTAGAAGAATATTTTCTAGTAGACTGACTTAATAACAAGAGGGCAAGAAAAATTCTAGGGAGAAACCCAAGAGAGGGCGGTCTCTATCTATACACAAGGGGGAGAAATGAGGAGCCTCTAGCCACGAAGGCTAAGCAACCAACGCAGAATTCAATTCTACAAAATTGATGGTTTAAACCCACCATTAGTATAGAAGTTACAAGCATTTCTATAGCTACCACCATCTGACCTAGTCAGAAAAAGAATATGATGGGTGGGCCACTAACCCAGCCTAAGCCCATACCGTATCTAGTGCCTCAAGCCTGAAGCCTAAGTTTCAAGTTCCACGGACCACGAATCTGGCCTGATTCAGATAGGTGGGCAGCTCACACGCATGAGTGTGGTACTTTCTACATAACCAACTTGGACCATAGTCTTGGCCCAAGCCTATCCTTGAAGTATCTATAACTCCCTTCATTCGAAAAATTTGGATGTTCCAAAGGGCTCAAACCCTTAGGTAAAACTAGGGATTTAAGTATCCGTTAATGCTTTCCTCTATAATCAATGTGGGATAGGTGGTTACACACCTTCTCCAATATCTCATTCATATGGCCAACTTTATGAGACAATTTTTCATTCAAATTTTAATGGTTTTTGGTCATTTTTTCATTTTTTGTGATGTAAAGATTTCATGACAAAGAATCTAGACCTACTTGGATCCACCTCAACCGGCAATTGGAACCCACTTTAATTTTTCATTAAAGTTACCAAAAAAATATTATTTTTCAACAATTCCCTACATGAATAAAAATTGACTTAATAAAGAAAAACGGACACTGTTTAACAACAAAGACTCGGAGAGAGAGCACATAGAATAACCCTTCATAAAAGAAGGTAGCTTTTAGCCTTGAACATTTCCAAGTGAAAGCTTATCGAATTTACTAACTGATCAGTAAACGTGATATCTTTGAATTGTTCTATCATTTGTGTAAACCGAGACAACATACCTCACACAAGTTACTCCAACCATTGTTTTGTTCTCACTGTTGTGTTTGCTTTTGGCCCTGAACACTCGCCTGGTTCAGTAAGTGAAAGAATTTAGTCTTGTCAATTTTGTTATCCCAGGTAAATAACGCAAGAGGGGGTGAATTGGATTATCAAAAATAATTTCACAATATTAAATATAATAATCAAAATATTTGAATTTTAACAAATAAAAAATAAAGTAATAAAAGAGATAGGGAAAGAAAATCAAACATAGTGATTTATAGTAGTTCAGCACGCCGGACCTATATCCACTCCCCAAGTATCATTCTTGGGAATTTCTCTACTATTCTTCAAATAGTAATACACCACTAGCTTCACAGGTGCTAGTGAACCTTTACAACAAGTGACCAATCCCAATCACTCTGACTAGTTTACAATCCGGTGCCTAGTCACACCTAACCCAAGTGATTTTATCCCAAAAAATCACTTACAAAAACTCTCTTTTACAAGAATAATAAGAAGGGTGTGAAAACCCTTTACAATTTTGTTCAAATTCTTAACAAATTTTCTCACAGAAAATACAACTCAATGAAGCTCAATACAATATTTGAGAGTATTTCAATATCACAATTTTTTTTCTTCTTCACTTATTTTTTTCTCCAACCAAAATACTTCTATATATAACTAAAAATATATTCGTTGGAGAGGCACGCTCCTCCTCTGACTTTTGTGACGCTTCAGATTGCAACTCGGATTCACGTAGAAAACACGTCCACGAAGAGTTTGAAAAATTGTCTAAACGTCGCTTTCAATAAATAGTATTATTAGTTGATTTTCTTAAAACAATTTTCGTAAAATCAATGGTGCACAGTGACTGCATAGTAACTTTTCTATTAAAATATTTGATTACACAGTGATTTTTCTATTAAAATATTTGTATGCATAATAAAATCTCCTTAAATAATATTTATATCAGATCTAAAAATATATACCACTTTTATAATTTTTGTAGCTATTGAGGAGATTTTAGATGCACTCTAATAAAAATAGCCAACCACCCCATGTGGGTAAATCAAATTTTGTCAAAAGAAAACAACTCACCAATATAAAATTTGTCAAAAGAATACAACTAATTAATATCAAATTTGTCAGATGAATACCAATCGGCTTTTTCAAAATGTAAATAGTAAATTTTACTATTTAAGCACAGTAACATTCACGAAATTCAAACATGCATAGTATTATCTATTTAAATAATATTTATAACAAATATATCATACACCATATATTTTAACAGATAATATTTTGTGTCAAAAAATATGTATATTAAAAAATTACAATCTATCCCATAATATTTTAAACATTATCAAAATTAAATCACATGATTAACAAATTCTTAAAGAAGCGGCCCCACTTCACACTCACATAGGTGACCTCCTTAAAGTATCTCACTATACCATGCTTAATTACTTAACGCATACAGGTCATTGAAAGCATCAGCTTAATCTTCTACCCCACAGGTATCACTATAAATAGGAATGAGCAGGAGGATTTACTTCCTTAGTGACACATTCGTTACACGCAATTAGGTTGTTCCTTTGAACTTAGTTATTGGGATCTCCAGTTAACTAGGTTGGGTTCTGTGTTCCGGTAACACTATTCTCTAAAGGCCTTAAACCCATTCATCTTGATGACTTATCCACTAACTTTCAATTTAACCATTTGGTTAATGGATCCGCAATATTGTCTTTAGACTTTACATAGTCTATTGAAACAACTCCACTAAAGAATAACTGTTGTATGGAATTATGTTTACGACGGATATTTCTACACTTTCCATTATACATATTACTCTGTGCCCGTCCAATAGCTGAATGGCTATCACAATGAATACAGATAACTAGCACAGGTTTCAGCCAACGTAGAATATCTTCAACGAAACTGCAGAGCCATTCAGCTTCTTTTGTTGCTTTGTCTAAAGCAATAAACTTAGATTCCATCATTGATATCGATATAGACATCTGTTCGAAAGATTTCCAAGACATAGCTGCCTCTTCTAGGGTGAACACATATTTACTAGTGGATTTCGAGTCCTTTATATCAGATATCCAATTCACGTCACTATAACCTTCCAGTACCACTGAATAACTGGTGTAATCCAGCCTATAACCTAGGTATAACGTAAATATCTTAACACTCACACAATGCCCTTCAAATGAGTAGCATTAGGATTGCTTGTGTATCTACTTAGCTTGCTATCTGAGTAGGCTATATTTGGCCTTGTACAACTCATTAGATACATCAAACTCCAAATGATCTGAGAATATTCTAGTTAAGAAATACTCTCACCAATATTCTTGGCCAAATGTAGACTTAAGTTTACAGGTGTCTTTGACATATTCATATCCGATTCACTAAACTTCTCATGTATCTCATCTACATAATGACACTAAGATAGTATAATACCACTAAATGTTCTGGTAATCTTAATGCCCAGAATTACATCTATAACGCCAATATCTTCATGTCTATTACCCAAAAGACAACCTAAGAGGGGGTGATTGGGTTTCTACAGATTAAAACTAATAATGACCCAATAAAAACTTAACAATTAGTATAGTAGGTATTAATTATCATAATAATATCATATGAATATTATAGTAAAAGCAAAGTAAAGAGATGAGGGAAAAGAATGCAAACAAGATTTATAGTGGTTCGGCTTCAACCAAACCTACGTCCACTCCTCAAACTTCACTTGAGATTTTTCACTATGCTTCTAACTTCATAGGGATGCTAGCAACCTCATATACATTAATCAATCCTTCACAGATTTTCTATTTTCACAAGGATGCTAGTAACTTCATATGCATGGACCAATCCTCTACAGATTTTCTGGCTTTACAGGAGTGCTAGTGACCTCTTACAAGATGAGTGTTTTTACTTTCAAAGAAAGTTACAAGAATAACCTCTCATAGGTAGATATAAAATGTTTACTCTTAGATATTTTTGTAAAACCTCTGAAAGGCAAATAGGCATAAGGCTTAGGCTCAGTGTATGTTTTATTAAAAGCTTAAGGCTAAGGCTCAATGAATAATTTACTGAAGACAAATGATAAACTCAGATGAAGAACACTTCAGGAACTTAGAGAATAGAGAATATGTGATTGATGAAGGATGTGAAAATGTTTGGCTCGTTGTCTCTATTCTCTTTTGTTCTTTATACTTCACCTCTTAGAGCTCTACATATAACTTGTATACAACAGAGGTGAGTGCTTTGTTCTTCTAACAGTGCCCATTCCTTTTCTTCCCATTGGTGATGACTGAGATAATATTTATAAATCAATGTTAGCCTTTGTCTCTAGCGCATGTGAGTTTTGCCCGTTGGAAGATGGGTTAAATGATGGAAAATCTTTTATTTTTCTCCTCTCAGTATTTGTTTGTTGCAGAGAATATTACATGCAGTTGTCATGCACCTGAATGTCCAGAGTCATCATTTACACTAGGTGGTTGTCCACCCGGATGTCCACCCAGATGTTCCCCTTGGATGTACCCTCTCGGATGTTCTTTGCAAAATTGAAGCGAACTGGGCAAGACTTCCCCAACCAGTTGTCCCCCTGGACGTTCGGCTAGTCAACTAGTCGGTCGACCACCTAGGGGTGGACCGACCTCCTTGCTTTGCTGTTCCTGCTGCTGCTTTCTGTTGCTTTGTTCTATACCTGTTTAATCTTCATTTTAACCTCCAAATAACATAATTAACACAAAGTGAAGATAGATTTATAATGATTAAATCAAATAATAAGTTTCCAATTATAATCTACTCATCAAAATAAATCAAAACATAAATTCAATAATCATTAAAATTCATGTTAGTTATGCTATGACTAACAATGTCAAACTTAGAGTTTAACAACTTGGTAATTCTAATCATTTCATCATTACTACTAACAATGAGCATGCCATCAACATATAGACACAGAATGATATAACCTTTGTTAGTGTTTTTGACATATACACAAATGTCACATTCATTGATTATAAACTCACTTAACAACATAGCGTTGTCAAACTTCTCATACCATTGTTTAGGAGCTTGCTTCAAACCATACAATGATTTGACAAGCTTATAGACTTTCTCACCTTGCCTTGGAATTGAGAACCCCTTGGGTTGCTCCATGTAGATTTCTTCATTCAAACCTCCATTCAAGAAAGCATTCTCTACATCCATTTGATATATCTCTAGACCAGGCAAAGTTGTTATCGCAATCACCATGCTAATAGATGTTATTCTCGTCACAGGTGAACACGTATCAAAATCATCCATGCCTTCTTGCTATCTGTACCATTTGATAACTAGCATTGCTTTATACTTATTAATTAACCCATCGTCAACTTTCATCTTTCTTCTAAAGATCCACTTACAACCCAAAGGCCTTCTAATTGAGGGTAGATTAACCAACTTCCAGGCATGGTTCTACATGATGGAGTTAATCTCATTTTTGATGGCTTCTTTCTACAAAGGACTTTCTGTCAAAGTCACAGCTTCATAGAAAGTCAAAGGTTTTTACTCTAACATATAAATTAAGAATTTTAGACCAAAGGACTTAGAAGTTCTAGCCCTTGTACTTTTTCTTGGCTCATCTAATTCCTCCACATGATCACTATCACTAGAAACTTTATCTGTTTCCTTTACTGAACTCGAATCCCCAAATTGGGTTTGGCAATGAAATATGTCTTCAAAGAAAGACACAGTCCTTGACTCCATGATGGTATTCTTGTTTATATCTGAAATATCATATTTGTGCACAAAAAACCTATATGCACTACTATTCTGTGCATAATCAATTAATATGCAATCCATGAATTTCGGGCCTATCCTAACCCGTTTGGTTATAAGCATCACCACCTTTGCAAGATACCCCCCACATTCGTAAGAAATTATATGAAGGCTTGTAGCCTTTCCATAATTCATACAGGGTCTTGTTTGCCTTTTTGCGAAGAATTTTTTTTTCAGAATATAATTTGCGGAGAGTATTGCTTCCTCTCACGTATTCTGTGTCAATCCAGAACTAATCAACATTGCATTCATCATTTCCTTCAACATTCTATTCTTTTGCTCAACAATGCCATTTGATTGAGGGGAGTAAGGTGTTGTGGTTTGGTGGGTAATCTCGTTTTGAGCACAAGTCTCAATAAACGATGATTCATACTCACCACAACGATCACTTCTTAAAGCTTTAATCTTTCAGCTCAATTGATTCTCAACTTCATTTTTATAAAGAATAAATTTATCAATAACTTCAGCTTTACTCTTAAGCAAATACACATAACAATATTTAGTGCAATCATCGACACAAGTAATAAAATACTTATTGCCACCTCAGATTTGTATGAACTTCAAGTCACACACATCACTATGCACTAAATCCAATGGCTCAAAACTTCTTTCAATGGGATGAAACGAAGTTCTAGTCATTTTTGCTTCCATACAAGTTTCACACTTGTGATTCTTGAAAGATGGAATGTGATCTAACTTGATTAATCTATGCAAATAGTCAAAATATGCATGACCTAATCTACCATGCCATAAATTAGAAGACTCAAGAAAATAAAGATGAAGCATTCTCATTAATCTTTGGGATAATTGTCATTACATTTAACTTGAACATACCACCCGAAAATACTCATTTCCCACGTACACTCCACTCTAGGTCAACATGACCTTATTGGATTCAAAAACTATGTGGAAACCATGCTTACTTAGAAAGTACCTCGAGACAAGATTTTTCTGAATGTCTGGGACAAACAAGATATCATTCAGAGTCAGCTCCTTTCTTGAAGTCATCTTTAGGACCACCTTGCCTTTTCTCTTGATGGTCAGGTTGTAGAATTTTCCATGAACAACTTCTTGTTGTTTGTAACTGGCTCGAAGCTTGCAAACATCCTCTTCTCTACACAGATGTGGCGAGTGGCACCAGTGTCCGCCCACTATTCCCTCGGATTGGATCCTACAGATGCATATCATCTATATCGTAGGAAAGACCCTTCATTTTTGCCATGTGAGCACGAGCATTATTCTTGAATTGCTTCTTCGGCTTGTGACAGTTAGTAGCCCTATGCCCATCACTTCCACATTTGAAGAACTTACCAAAAAACCTATAAGTAGGTTCTTGTGGTTTTGTAGACCGGCCTCTTTGCAACACCACTTCTAGGCCCCAACTTCGAGTCTTTGTTCACCGATTGCTTTTTCTTTACCCCCGAAGACTGGCCATGCTTAACTACATTGGCCTTGACAGTGAGGGTACTCCCATTTCTTCCTGTTATCATTTTCAATACGGAGCCTGACAATGAGTTTTTCAGCTGTCATATCCTTTCGCTTGTGTTTCAAGTAATTCTTGAATTCCTTCTAGCCATTTGGAAGCTTCTCAATCATTGTAGTTTCCTGGAATGATTCACTAAGGAGCATTCCCTCTACATGAATTTTGTGCAGAATTACTTGGAAATCTCGAACTTAACTAATGATAGTTTTTGAGTCCATCATTTTAAAATCAAAAAACCAGCCAACGACAAATTCCGTTGCCCCGGCATCCTTGGTTTTGTATTTCTTGTCCAAGGAATCCCACAACTCCTTTGCCAATTTTTTGACATAATACACATTGAAAAGTGTACGTGTCAAACCGTTTAGAACATAGTTCGGACAAAAGAAGTCTGATTGCTTCCAAGCATCTAGAGCCAAGAGCTTATGTTTATCTTACTCACTGTCCTCCATGGCTGGTGAATCCTCACTAAAAAATCTCACAGGGTTAAGAGTTATTAAGTAAAACATCTTCTGCTACCACCTCTTGAAATTCACACCGGTGAACTTCTCTAGGCGCTCATGATGGTTGAGTAGTCCCTTCGAAACAGAAGTCATAGTAGGGTTAACAATAGAGTTAACAACAGGGGTTGGCATTCCAGTTGATATGGGATTCAGATTTCCATCAACATTCACTATCCGAGACCAGTTGCAGCAACATCAGCAACAATTGCCATTTTTGATAAAGACAACAAAATTTCAACTATTTTGTTTTTTCAAAAAACCAATTAACACTAGAAAATCCCAAAACATTGAATATTAATTGAAAATTAACATTCTCCACTAACTTCAAAAATCAAACAAAGTCAAGAAAGTTTCTAGAAAGACTGAAGAGGTCATAATGGTTCCGCTTAAAACCCAATTAACCTTAAACAAAACTTCCAAAACATGGCTGACTCATTGTCAATCAGAAACAAATTTAGAACCAAGTTTTCAAGGGATAACTAGGTTAATAAAACCTCAAGTCTCAAAACAAATTACAAGAAAATGAAAATTGCTATAAAAACTTACAAATAATTAAACATTGCTACCAAACTTACAAACAATTAAAACCAATAAAACTTGCCGTTAAACTACAAGCAATAAAATTGCTTCAAAACAAATGTAAGCACAACCAATCCAACAAGGATTCAAAGTCCAAGAATTCCTTTCCACCCTTAGGTATTTCTATTAAAAAATGGTTAGTAGTCCAAATTATATTCGAATTGATGATTTAGTTTTATTTTGTTCTTAATTTTCCTTTATCCTTTCACTTAGGTAACCTGTAGAGAAAGTTAGTACAAAAAAAAATAAGGCCCAAACAAATAATTTAGAATTGTAAGAGTCTTATGCAATTAAACTAACAATTCTCAACTTCTAGCCATCTATGTAATAGCAAAATAAATTAATTAAAGAATAAAATATTAGACAAGTAACTAAACAAATAACTAAAAGAATAAAATAATAACTCTAAATAATTAAATTAATTTTGATTCCCAAGTGTTATACCAAAATGTTAAGTCCCAATAATTCAATTGATTTTAATTATGAAGAGTTATAACAAATAAAACTAAAAAAGAAAAAGACGTGCAAACTAAAACAAAACAAAAAAAATTTCTAATATTATTTTAATGAAATAAAAAAAAAAAAAAACAAAGAACAAGTAAATTGATAAACTAAAATTTTCTCAAAAAAATAAATAAAAATAATCCAATTAGTTTACAAAAAGAATTTTTTGTTTTAATTTCTTTAGAAACAAAAATAAATATTTGTTTTAAGATTGTTGTAAATCGGTGTTTAAATAAAATTAAACATATTCGGATTTATTAAGATCATATTTCATATTACAAAATAGAAAATAGTGAACTACTAAAACTGGAAATTACATGTTACATGAAGAATATAAATAAACATAAAGCAAATAAAATACTAGAAAGAAATATAATAAGGAAAACAAACCGAAGCCTATGTATCACACAGTTTCCTTAAAACATATATCGCTCCCTCACCAATGGGTGCTGGAGGAACGTTGGCGTTTGTCTCCCAAGATACGACGGTGTATGATTATTATAGTAAGAGCCCCTTTTGGGTAGCACTAGTGAACAAAAACACAAGCAACACTTTCTCACACTAGAAGAATATTTTTTGGTAGACTAACACAATAACAAGAGGGCAAGTAAAATTTTGGGGAAAAACCCAAGAGTGGGTGATTTCTATTTATACATAAAGGAGAGAAAGGAAGAGCCTCTAGCCATCTGACCTAGTCATAAAAAGAATAAGATGGGTGGGCCATCAACCTGGCCCAAGCCCACACCATATCTAGTCCAACAAGCCGCAAGGCTTAAGCCCAAGTTCCACGAACCTAGCCTTGTTTGGGCGAGTGGGCGAAGCGCGCGCGCGGCACGTTTTTCATAACTAACTTGGATCACAGTTTTCGCCCAAGCCCATCCTTGAACCATTCATAACTTTCTTCCTTTAGAAAATTTAGATGACCCCAAAAGTTCACACCCTTAGGTAAAATTAGGGATTTAAATGCCCATTAATATTTTTCTCTATAATTAATGTGGGATAAGTGGTTATACATCTTCCCAAATACCTCATTCTTGAGGCCAATTTTATGTGACAAATTTTCATTCAAATCTCAATGACTTTTTGTCATTCTTCTTGTGATATAAAAATCTCATTTCAAAGAATCTAAACCCACTTAGGCTCACTTAAACCCACCTCAAAATCGACAATTTAGACCCACTTTAATTTCATATTAAAGTCACTAAAAAATCATTATTTTTCAACATATACCAAGGACAAAATGATAGTTTTATTTTATTTTATTTTTTTGAACAAAATGATAGCTTAACTTGATCACATGAAAACCAGCCTAATTTTTTTTTTACGATAGTGCTACACACATCAATTGGTATACTAATTAGTGTATCAACATACGTTATGACATTATTACTGACCTCACTCATTATACAAATTACAAATACTCAAAACTTATAAAATTATACCACATCATCTATTAGTGCACTAATTGGTATACCAATTGGTGCATATATTCTTTTATTTTTTTTACCTAAAGGTTTAAGCGTTAAAATAATATGTTCATAAAGACATCTTTCTACAAAATGACTAAACTACCCTAAAAAGTTCACACACTCATATTTATTCAAAATAAGAAAAATGCTTCGTAGCTTGAATTTGTGTGGCCCAAATGGCTCAAATGTATGAAAACGACATCGTTTTGAGACATTCGAGCCATTTGGGCTAGGAAAATTCGAGCTACCAAGCATTGTTGTTAGAATAATAAATTTCTTATCTATTCAAAATTACATTTCTCAAACCCATTCCCTCCCCTCTCTCTCTCTCTCTCTCTCTCTCTCTCTCTCTCTCTCTCTCTCTCCATCGCTGGTTAGGGTTTCTGATCTTAGTTAGGGTTTTCGATCTTAGTGGTTCTGCGACTATCGTGACTAGAACAAGGCATCACTGCCGATAAAGATGAGGCAGTGAACCGTTGGAGGCAGAGAGTGGGCCCATCGTTAGGATTTCGTTACTGATCTTCAACGTCATTAGAGTTTCATCACTGACCTCTCGATCGCCTCAGATTGCCATAGATCGTTTCCATCATCGTCATTCGCCGCCGTGTCCATTACCGCAATCATCTCCCTCAAATCATCTTTGCCATTAGGGTTTCAGTCGTCCTCGGTGGCTATGGTTCCAAGATCCAGCTTCTTATCCTCCTCACCCCCCCTCACTCTTGCTCTTTCTCCTTCTCCACTACACCTCACAAAGCTCAGAACACTCTCAGAGCTCATCAATTTCTCTCAATCCTTTCGCTAATTCAGGTATGTATTTATATTCCTTGATTTTTCAATCTATGCATGTGCTTTATATGAATAGATGAAATAGTTTTTTGTGACTTTTTTGCAAGTTATTGCATAGATATTCTTCGCAGTTGTGATTATAGATTCGATAGAATGAAATCATTTTATTTTGGGAAATTTTGAATATCAGATGATTCCCCCCTTAATATGTTAATTTTTATTAGTAGTTGATTTAATGTTGGATGTTTGATTCAGTTCTCATAATTTTTTTTTGTTGGGTCTGTGGATTTGTTGTATCTCTATATATTGAATTTGAATTAGTAATTAATTTTTTTATTTTTATTTTTATTTTTTATTCTTGTGTTGAATAGATGCAGATCTTTGTGAAAACCCTAACTGGAAGCAACTTAGCACTGTGATAGATAAAAAGAGAAGGGACACGGCCTTGTTTGGTTTGTGTTTCTCAAAAAAAATTGGGAAAAATTCTCTACAAATAAGTTTTCAAAAGTAATCAAATCAAACAAATTTTCCCAAAAAATTTTTCCAAAACTTGTTTGGTTTACAAGTTTTCCAAACAAATCTCTCTCTCATGCACATCAAATCAATCACTTTTTCCAAAACTCTCTCTCAAAATAATTTTTCAAAACATCTTTTCAAAAAAAATCAAACCAAACAAATTTTCGTACTTTTTATCTCAAAACATGTTTCTCAAATACAAACCAAACAAGCCATAGGCGGATTTTAAACAGATAGAGAGAGAAACTTACAAATTTTAAACAGATAAAGCGAGAAACCCACTAATTTTGAACAAATATGGGAAAAAATTGAATAGATAGAAAAAAATTTAATAGATAGATAAAAATTTGAATAGGTAGTCAAAAAAAATAAAATTAAACAAATAGAAAATAATTTGAACAAATAGATATAAATTTGAATAGATAGTTAAAAAAGAGTCAACAGATATATTAAGGGATAAAATTGGGGGAAAAAATGTCTTTCAAAACTAACAAAATGATTTATTACCAAACTATTTTACAAATGGTGGACTTTTAACCAACAAAAAATATTCACTGGATTTAATATCTTATACCCTCATTCGATTGGATTTTTTAACAATTAACTCTTTTCTCATTTCTTTAAACTATAATTATGATAAACTATGTATTTTTTGTCATTTTAATTAAATTAGTTCAATTATAGATGATTCTAAAAACTCCTGAGTGAACACTTACAAAATTTACCTGTAAAGTATAAATTCACTTCAGTTTCTAATATTTGAGAGAGTCAACTGTTAAGTTTTAAAATTTAGGGTGTAAAATGTAAATAGGTCATATTTAAGGAGGTTTACTGTAATTTATCCTAAAATTAAAATTGGAAGATCAAAGTAACATCAAATGCATAATTTAAGGATTACAAATATATTTTATCATTTAAAAAAACAATATTTGTGGATAACTCTGAAATTTTTGAATAAATTCTTTTTGAACAAAGAATTGACCAAACAGTCTCTAAAATTTTTTTGGACTCCAATCTAGTTATAAATACATAACTTTTTATCATTTACAATGAGAGTGAGGTCCAAAGAAGAGTAGTAAGACAGAAGAAATTAGAGACATACATAAATTGTTGGAAAGGGGTTAGATGATCAAACAAAGAAACATTATTGACTTGAAAATTTTAAGTCAATAATGTCGAAATAAGAAAATATCAACAAAACTTTGAGCCAATAATGGGTATAAAAAACATACTCATCCTTCATGACTTCGAAGTGTGGATGACTGCATTTGATATCGACATATTTGTGGAACTGTATTTTTTTCATCTTTTTCCTGGTCTTGGCGACAATGAGACGCTAAAACATTGAAAAGAATACCAAAAAATATAAAAATAGAAGTGTAATAATTTGAGACCCATTCTTATAAAGATATGAGTCATCCTCTGTTTCATACTAATTTCCCTTTTGTGCAGATAATCATATGGGTATCAGAAAATATCCATGCTTCATGTTTTTTGTATTCTTCATATGTTGCTTCTTTTTCACCAACATTCTCTCCCATGGAGCTGACACCATCTCTGCAAATCAATCTCTTTCTGGGAACCAGACCATAACCTCTGCTGGTGGGAATTTTGAACTGGGTTTCTACAAACCAGGTAATTCCTCATACTATTACGTATCCATGTGGTACGCCAAAGTATCTACTCTAACAATAGTTTGGGTAGCCAATAGAGATAATCCCATCTCTGATAAGTATTCCTCTGTACTCAAAATCTTAGATGGTAATTTGGTTCTTTTAAATGAATCCCAAACCCTGATTTGGTCCACAAATCAGAACTCTACCACTTCCAATTCTGTGGTGGCTGTTCTTGGGGATGATGGGAATTTGATTTTGAGAGATGGGTCTAATTCAAATCAACCAATCTGGCAAAGTTTTGATCACCCTACTCACACTTGGTTGCCTGGTGCAAAGATTGCTTACAATAAACTTACCAACACACACCAACGTTTAACTTCATGGAAGAACTCAGAAGACCCTTCAACAGGACTGTATTCTCTTAGTCTTGATGCAAATAATTGTCAGTATGTTATATTTTGGAATGGGTCTAAACAGTATTGGACTACTGGTCCTTGGAATGGGCAGGTTTTCAGCTTAATGCCTGAAATGAGAGCTGATTATATCTTTAATTTTAGCTATCATGACGACGACAATGAGAGTTACTTCACATATTCCGTGTATAATCCTTCAATTATTGTTAGATTTGTTATGGATATTTCGGGGCAAATCCAATTCAGTTTGGAAAGCACAAAGCAGTGGACTTTGTTTTGGGCTCAGCCGAGACAGCAATGTTGGGTTTATGATTTCTGCGGGCAATATGGAATATGCAATAATATTATACAACCCTTCTGTAATTGTTTGACGGGTTTCAATCCTAAGTCACTCAATGATTGGAATTTGAGTGATTATTCTGGGGGCTGTGTGAGGAGAACCGAGTCGCTGTGTGGGAATATTACTGCTGCTAATCAAGAGGAAGACAGGTTTTGGGAAATTTCCAACACGAGATTGCCCGAATTTCCTCAATCTGTGGCTGTTGGCAGTGCCGCTGAATGTGAATCTTCTTGCTTGAATAATTGCTCTTGCACTGCTTATGCTTATGATAGTAATGGGTGTTCAATTTGGATTGGGGAGCTCATGAATCTGCAAGATGGTAGTGGAAACACTCTTTATCTCAGACTTGCTGCTTCCGAGTTTCCAAAGCCTAAATTTAAAAAGGGGATTACTACTGGTGCTGTTGTGGGTTCAATTGCATTGGTAGTCGTCTTGGTCCTCGTGTGTGTTGTTCTCTTGAAGCGACAAAACAGGATTGTAGCAACCCCTTGTTTGCTTTGGCGAAACACTTCTCGCTGGTTGCGCTTTCTGCATGAAGAGAGGATGGCAATAGTTTATGGTTCATTGGTTGCATTTAGATACAAAGATCTGCAAAAAGCAACCAAAAATTTCTCGGAGAAAATTGGGGGAGGAGGTTTTGGTTCTGTTTTCAAAGGGACATTGCCTGATTCCACTGTCATAGCTGTGAAAAAGCTGGAAAGCATCAGCCAAGGAGAGAAGCAATTTCGAGTAGAAGTCAACACCCTTGGGACTATCCAACATGTTAATCTTGTTCGGCTTTGTGGGTTCTGCTCTGAAGGTAAAAGGAAGTTGTTGGTATACGATTACATGCAGAATGGATCCTTGGATTCCCATCTTTTTCATGAAAAGGAGTCAAAGGTCTTGGACTGGAACAAAAGGTACCAAATTGCACTAGGGACAGCTAGGGGGTTGGCTTATCTCCATGAAAACTGCAGAAACTGTATCATACATTGTGACATAAAGCCAGCGAACATTCTATTAGATGTCGACTTCTGCCCAAAAGTAGCAGATTTTGGTTTGGCAAAGCTTCTTGGGCGAGAATTCAGTAGGGTTCTGACAACCATGAGAGGGACAATGGGCTATCTTGCGCCAGAGTGGATATTAGGGTTGGCCATTACCACCAAAGCTGATGTGTACAGCTACGGTATGATGCTATTTGAATTGATATCGGGAAAAAGAAACACTGATCAATCTGAAGAAAGGATAGTTAAATTCTTTCCAATTTGGGCTGCAAGTGTAGTCGCAGAAGGTGGCGATGTCCTTAATTTGTTAGACCATAGGTTGGAGAAACATGTTGACATTGACGAGGTATGGAGAATTTGTAAAGTTGCTTCTTGGTGCATCCAAGATGATGAGAATGATAGGCCATCAATGGGTCAGGTAGTTCAGATCCTCGAAGGGATTCTGGATGTGAACCTGTCTCCAATTCCTCGCTTGCTCCAAGCCCTTGTTGCCGACTACGAGCATATCTATGATTTTTCTCATTTCTTCACTGATTCGTTCTTTGATCAAATGGAAGTCACAACTATGGAGCAATCCTTCAACTGTTTCCTCAGGCCAAGAGCACTGTATTGTCCAGTTTCAAGTAAGACAATAAATCATGGGTGTGCTTGAGCACTACATATTATTGGGTTTTGTACTTGCTATGTATTGTTTTGTTGCCTTGTAATCAATGTAACTGGTTTATGGTTTTGCTGTAGGATTGTGCATTGTTCAACTTTTCATGTACGTCTCTTAGAAGTACAAGTGTGTTAAAGCAAAATAAGTCCCCAACGTTTAGTGAATTCTACTGTTTTCAATGAATTTGTTAGACATTCTACTGTTTTGAATTATTATTATTATTATTAAAATTTTTAAACTTGTGTTCGAAACTTGAAATTGTAGAGGATAAAAAAGAGAAATTAGAAGTGAAAAATTTAGTTTCTACTTCATGGATTTTGAAGATTCAAACACAATCTTAGAGTGTGTTTGGATGAAAAATGAGATTCTTCAATCTTCCAGTGAACTTAGAGGGACGTGCAGGAATAAATTACCCATGAAACCCTTTTTCCGAAGGATGCTATATCAAAAGATATTTTCTTTTGTTATGGTCCAAGAAAGTTTGAACACAAATTTTGAATCTTCTTAGAGTTGTATGTGGATGTTACTCCTCAGACTTTTTTTTTTTTGATCGGCAAATGATAGTTGTTAGTTATTAGATTAGCACCTATGGGAGAAAATCTTCCCACTCCCCTAATTTAATCCCCTTGAGGAGAATTGAACCCATGACCTTCTTGAGACTAAGTCTTAAGAAAGGTATGATGGCCAACTAGGCTAGGCCTAGTTGGTTGTTACTGCTCACACTTTCGGTTGACTGAAATGAAATAAAATATAATAATTATTTTATTAAATTATTTATTTTTATGTTTGGTTGGTTAAAAAAATAATAATAAATATATTATAAATGAAATTATCATTTATTATTATAAAATAATTATTATTTTATAAAAGAATTTAAAGAATGAACCATTTTATTTTATTTTAATAACTAAATAGAGCGTTAGAATTAAGAATAGCTTAACAATCAATGCAATGAAGAAAGAGGATGTTGGGAGAGACATTAGGTTATATATATTTAGGAATGAACATCTGAAAAATTTTGACATTACATTGCATTTGCGCATATATATCTTATCTTATCTTACTATAATATATGAGGCAATTGACATAGCATGGCTCTCTTTTTTCTTTCCCTTTTGTTTTGTGTTTGTATCCTTTTTTTTTTTTTTTTGGCCTGGACAATTTCATAATTTTCATATTTTGTTTGTAATTTTTGTCCCTTTTAATAACACTTATAAATCAATTATTTAACCCAAAAAAAAAAAATCACTAATTGTGTTTGATTGCAATTTTAGATTATAATTTATTGCATTTTTTCAACTAATTTGAAAAATTAAAAAAAAATGAAAAATATTTTTAAGTTGTAAAATATAATTTTTAAAACTTATTTAAAACTCTTAATACATATGGATAAAATAACTCTATTAGATTTAAATTTTCTTAGTACATATCTATTAAAAGTCCAACATTAAATCCTTATTTTATTCTCTATTGTTTCTCACTCACATGTTTCAAAATCTTTATCTTTTAAATTTATTATTACTCAAACCTCACATTAGTTTATTATTTGAATCATTCGTCATCGTTATAGAAGATTTGAAAGATAAAAGCTCATATTTTGAGAAGGATATTGTTCACGACAAAACTAATAATGAAGTCGTGAGTTTTTATGATAAAATTGTTTTTTTAGCACTTATTTATTTAGTACAAATTTGAAATTCCATTTTTGGTTCGGTAGTAGTCCAATGAAAAAAATAAGTTTAATTTGAAAATAGAAGTCCAAATTTTTATTTTTGGTTCAAAAGTTAGAAGTTCGAGTGAGGGAAAAATTGTTCAATTTACTATGTCTCAACTGTGAGTTCCATACAAAAAATCAATGTCGATTACCAAATAACCAAAAAATGTTTCAAAAATGGTAAAAAAAATATTTAAAAAAAAGACTGAATAACTATAATCATTATCACACATGTTTCTTGATTTGTATTAATAAAGTAAGCATTACAAGATTATATTCACATACATATAATCATAATCTAAAAAAGTTATTCGTACACAAATATACGCAAATACGAGCATAAATCTATACAAATATATGAACTAGTAACACATTACACTGGATCTTCATGGATTTTTACCTTTAACTAAGGGAGATTTGGTGATAGACCTCTCATTGTCTAATTTGTCTTTCAAAAGGACAAGAATTATATAGATTCTTTCAAAACTCGCTAATATTTTAAAACTTGTTTATTTTACTATACTGCCCTCATATGCATATATATATATATATATCAGCTCTCCTATAAAGTCATCATCACAGTGTATTTCAGAGTAAAATTTTACTTTGAATCCTAGTAAACTTTACTCTAATTCAGAGTAAAATTTTACTCTGAATCAAAGGAAAATTTATTAGACCATCTCCAACGGTGAACCAAACCCAGCATCAGATTCAAATTTTGATGAAAAAGCCCCTTTTTCATGCTCCAACCGTTGCACCAGATTGATATCAAAATGAGATTTTAGCAAAAAAAACATCAAACTGAGAACGAGACACAGATTTTACCAAATCACTGTTACTGACCGTTGAAAGAGGTACACCGGTCAACCAACCGGTTGCCCGGCCGGTTGACCAATCGGTCGACCGGTTTCCTTTAAATTAGGTAGGTTCAAACCGGTCAAAAAAGGTTCAAACAGGTAAAAAAAAAAAAAATTTATTTCTGCCTTACCGGTTGACCGGCCGGTCAACCAACCGATCACCCACCTGCAAACATAATTGATGAATGAGTTGGGTCACCCACCTGCAAACACAATTTGAATTGGGTCACCCACCTGCTTTATACGTGGAACACTTCCATTAAACTAGGAGGGAGTTGGGGGCTATGTCTCTCTCTAAGCTCTGCTATATTTTGAATTGGGTCACCGACCTGCATCTCCAACACAATTTGAAGTGAACACTTGATGCTGTATCGAAGAAGTGATATTTACGCTTATGACACTTCCATCCAAAGACTCTTCAGAAATTATTCACATAGCGTTTAAAGCTGCAAAAAAAAAATATATATATATATTTACACTTATCGGTCGACCAACCAATCGACCCACAGGATTTGATACGGGATTTGATGAACCGTTGGAGCATGAAGTATCAAATTGAGGAAATGGTCATTTTTTTACTCAAATTTGATGAAACATTAAGTGAACCGTTGGAGATGCTCTTATGATTCAAAATAAAATTTTCTATCGTTAAGCACATATATTGCCTTAGAGGTAAAATTTTACTCTCATTTTATCAAACGAAAACAAAGCACGTACCAGAGCTAAATTTTACTCCCATTCTGTCAAATAAAGTTAGTGCGCATACCAGAGTAAAATTTTACTCTCATTCTGTCAAACAAAAATAGAAAACATACCAAAGAAAAAAAATAGAGAAATAGAGAGATAGAGAGAGCACATACATTGCCTTAGATTTGGTTCAAACTAGAGTAAAATTTTACTGTCTGAAAAACAGAGCATGATGAGGAGACAAAGAGAAAAAGAGGGAGAAAATATAGATCTGAGATGATATATCTCAAATCTGAAGTCATCAATCTCAGATCTAAAGTCTTGGATGCTAAGGATGACGATGGTGGCATCGAATGGCGCTGGTGGTTGAGATGCTAGTTGTGAAACAGTAGTGGTAGTGGTGGTGATGAACAACATCGATGGTTGAGACAGTGTTGGTGGAGACGACGGAGGTGGTGGAAACGATGGTAGTCATGATAGTCGTGGTAGTAGAGATGGTGATGGTGGTGGTGGTCTAGACGGTGGTGTTGGTGGTGAGAGATCTTAGAAAGAGACAGAGAAAAAAAAGAGCTAAGAGATAGATGACAAACAGATGATGAGAAAGAGGAGAAAGTAGAGTGTGTGTGTGAAGAGGTAAATTTGTCACACAAAATATAAATCTGAAAATGTTTGTCCTGTATATATGACTTTATAATTATGAGGGGGTTTTGAATTTTTTTTTTTTTTAACAAGAAAAAGAAGTTAAGAGGGGCTTACAGCTAAATTTCCCTTTAAATAATGGAGATGCTTTCAACAATGGAGATTAATGGAGGTTTGATGGAATTTCTCTTACGAATGGGTAACTATATGATTGAGTGGGTGTAACTAGAGTATGTGTACACTTTTGATTTGTTTATCATGAAAGGATATCCTTCGAATAATTGTATGTGTTCGTGTGTGGAGTGAGAAAATTATAATTTTTTAAGTTTGTAACTAAGAGAAATATGCACTAAGAGTAACTAATGTGTGGAAATAAAAATTTTCCTTGTGTCAAAAATAAAAATTAAAAAAAAAATGGAGTATGAGATTTGCTTAATTTAGTTATATCCGAAGACAATAATTTTCTACAATTGATTTTATTTTATGTTTTATTAATATTTTTAAAATAATTAGTTGTGTTTTTATTGTATAGGATCTAGATGTTTATGCATATTTTAGTAGACTAGATTATTTTTAGGAGTTTTCTCACGTTCTGGCACTATGTTAGGAGGGATACAACAAGAAACATGTACCCCCCATTTGTTAGGCAGGAAAGTATTTTCTATGGAAATTTCTTTTTTAGAGAATTTTTTTTGGAGATTTTATTTTTATTTATTTTTTTTTTTATGTTTGGTGGTGATGGCAGTAGGACGAAGGTAGAGGTGGAAATTGTGGCATGGTGGTGTGGTGATGGAGGTAAAACTGGTGGTGGTAGTATAGTGACGTTGATAAAATTTTAATTAGTAAAACATTTTCTGTTCAAATATATTTATTTTTGATTGACCATAAAAAATATTTTTCATTAATTTTTATTTTTTATTATGCCAAATATAAAAAAGTAAAAATAAAAAATTCACCCAAACAAACAGCATTAGTGAAATTGGACTATTATTTTTGGGCTTCCATATTTAGAAAAATAGTGGATTCTTCTGAGTATAATTGGATCCATAAACTCATACAATCAAAGTTGTCGTGAGTGGAGAGAACATAGTCATTTGGAAAAACAGTCATGATAGATCCTTGACTTCTGAAAATTATAGGTGTTGATTTTTGACCACACAACCAAACGGGGAACTTAGTTGGAGAGCACCGGCAGAATAGATTAAGCTCGAACAACCTGTAACAAGAAGATGAGAATCCGGCGATGATTCGTCCACCTGGGAACACTCCGACGATCAAGTTAGTAAACAAATATCTCTCACAGATAACAAATAGTGCTTAACTCCTAAGAAAGAACATAAAAAGCATACCTTAGACCCACGAGGGTGCCTCACTTTTATAACCAGCAGTGACCTAATGGACTCATGCTCAATGCTTATCCTAGACCCTTAGCTAGACAGGGATAAACTCTTCTTGAGCCTTATCCTTATCCAAACTAAGACCCTTCCTTGTTCTAGGACTCTTGCCCCTTATCAGTTTATCTCGGATTCCGAAATCTCCGCAGATAACCTCAGCCTAGCTGAGATCATCTCAACAGTTCAACCAAACCACGTGGCATCTCAGCTGACACTTCGGCGTCACCTTAGCCACATGCTGTTATTCATAAAATACTCCCCCACAGATATCATCCAATCTCCCAAACCTAATCCTCCTCTAACCAATAGGGACTAGCTTTGGATAACACCAACTTCTCCTAGAATCAAAAACTTTCTTTGGCTTGCTATCCAAAATGGAGTCAGCGCTAGAGAGTTTCTAACACATCGAGGCGGTCACTTTGACCCATAGTGCCAAATCTGCCACTCTCAAGCTCTTAAGGACACAAATCATGTTCTTCGCACCTACACTGTTGCAAAGAATACTCGGTCCAAACTCCTCCCAACTTCGCCTATCTCTTGGTCCCTTACGCCGTGTTTAGTTAGAGTATTTGAGAAGAGATTTGAAAAAGAAAAGAAAAAAGATGTGTGAAATTAGGTAAAATGTAAATATATTTTATTTACATTTCACCTATATTTTCTCTTTTCCTTTTTATATCTATTCTCAAATTTCCCAACCAAACACAACGTTAATCTCACTGAGTGGCTCAAATCAAATTCCACCTCCAAATCAAACCGTAGCTCAAGTATTCCTTGGGCTATCATCATCACCATAACCTGCTGGAACCTTCGGCTTAAAAGAAATAACCTCATCCTTAATCCCACACCCAAAACCCAAGCCCCATCCCTGAACCCACCCCTATCATCCTTAACAGAACCTCTGAATGATTCCTTCTCTCAACCCAAATCAGAAGCCCACTTGCAAAAATCCCAACCCAGATCAGTTGGCGCCCACCCGATGTTGGTTGTTTGAAACTGAACACATGCCTCCAAAGGCAACCCTGGCCCAACAAGTGGATGAGGCATTATTGCTGATCATGAAGGCAAATGGGGATCATGGGCTTCTACAGATGAATGGATACAATGTCAAGGGGGATTATATTTGAATTTAAAATATGTCTCAGTGTGCCCAATTTAAATTCATAAGTTTTAATTTATATTATATTATAATATGAATTTACTAATAAGGGCAACACATATTAAATCTTAAAATATATATATTTTTTCTCATAGTATACTCTAATCAGTTATTCCTATTCACAATCTCTGTATATTCTTTCCTAAGAGATCAAAGTTATTTCTTATTCTTCTTCCTCCCTTTAAAACTGCAATCCACCCTACCAAAACTCACCATCATCATCAACATCATCGTTTTTTATTATTTTAAAACTCTAAACCTTAGAAGAAAGTTTGAGCAAAATCAAATAATAGATGAGAGTAATAATCAAAATAATTTTTTGAAGCAATCCTTCAAAAATGAGGTAAGTATTCATATAAAGGGGTTTCACAATTTTTGTAAAGCATCATCAATTATTTTCTATATCATTTTTTTAATAAAACTTAAAGGGCCCGGTAGTTAGATTAACAATAACATATTATTGGAGTTGTTCTTATTTTGTTATTTAAATAGTACATTATTTGAGAACTATTCTTTCTTGTTACTGTCTGATGCTTATGCGCTTATAAGTTTGATTTTTACTTTCCACAAGCATTCTTGTGGATAATTTATAATGTAATTTTTTTTCTGTATTGAAAAGTTTTATAATATTTATGTAAAAGTTTAGTTTTTTCTATATTTATAATGCTTATGTACTTATAAGTTTGGTTTTTTTTTCTTCTGTATTTGAGAATTATTTTATGTGTTGAAAAGTTTTTGAAATAATTTAGTTTTTTTTTTAATTTGTTTATTATTTATTATTAGAGTTTACCTTGAGGGTAATTTGGAAAAAATAATAGGGTGTAATGAGAGTAAAATAAAATTTTAAATAATTAAACAGTATATATTTAGAAATTGAGAATACTTAATGATTTTCTAGGTGTAAATAGAATCCCCCAATGTCAAGCATAGAAGCAGAACTCTGGGCCTTGCGTGATGGGCTTAGAATGGCAGCTGAAACAAATCTGAGAAATATCACTGTTGAATTGGATGCAAGAATGGTCATTGGCCTTGTTCTGGACAAAAATAATACAAACTCTAAAGTTACAAAATGTCATACTTGATTGCAGGTTTTTCCTAGAGAAACTGAGGATTTCGGAGCTTAACCACTGTTACAGAGAAGCAAATTCATGTGCTGACTTGTTAGCAAACTGGGAGCAAAATGGAGATAGGATTTCATATATTTCATATATCTATTTCTATTGTTTTTAATCAACTAGCACTAGGTAGTGTTTTGGGAAGTTGATAAAAAACTGATTTATTTTTTTTTTTAGTTTTTTTAGCTAAAAAAGCTGACTTTTTGTGTAAAAAAACTAAAAAACCAAAAAACTTACTTTTTTAGCTTGTTGTCAAAAGACCCTTAAATATTAAAAGACAAACTTGTACTCGAATGATTTAAGTTTATGAAGTACTATTTAAAATAAAAAAAAAAAGTTGCCGTTGGTGGTATTTTTTTATTTTTTATTTTTAGAATCAAGTTGAACAAAGTCACATTTATTATATTTTTATTATATATACTATATATATATAAAGAAATTATTTGATCGAAATAATTCTCAAAAAAAAAAAAACAAACAAAACAAACAAAACAAAACAAAATTTTGACTTGATCAATTATCCTAGTTTCCCAATCAAATCAGAAATAAACCAAAATCTCTCTCATTGAATACAACAAAAGCTTCTTCATTACATTTACACATTTTTCATTTTCATAGTAAAAAAAAAAAAAACTCCTTGTACAAATTATTTTTATTGTGAAGGTTAGAGGACTTTTAAATAGGGGGATTTTAAGAAATTATTTTTCAAGTATTTATATCACAATTAGTTCATAATATATTCTCATAAGTCCTACTATTTGGATATTTGATTTATCAAATCCTACTTCTCATATTTAAGATATTTTATGAATAATTTTATCCTTATAAGTATTTTTTGAATGTTTAACAACTTGGTAATATAAAGATTCATTATTTATAGTATGAATGTTCACATTGCGAAATATTCACACTGTCAATGTGAATATTATTATTATTATTATTATAGATATTTTAATAACTATGTCACCCATAAGACTTATTGAAATATAAAAATAATAATTTGGACTAAATAGAACGTAAGTAGGTAAAATAAATTTATGAATAAATAGCCCTTTTAAATAATAAAATATTTTTTAAAAAAATAATTATTAAAATATTTAAAAATGAAATTTACAATATAAAATTTATAAAGAGTTCCAATTAAAATATAGTTGTTGATCTCCCCTTATTACTCTCTAGTTTTCGATCATCAAAATATTTAGTTTTGCATTATCTAGGAATGAAATTCACAAAATTATAGTTGTATCACCAAAGTAAAATAATCAAATGTGTTAGCTTAGTTGGCTATTTATATATAAATTTATTTTGGAGGTCAATGGCAAATTTTTTGCTAGGAAATCATTAAGTATTTCTCTCCAATTAACAGGGTTCTTTGCTCTATTGAGTTGTTACCTTCTCTCAGGGATCAAATCTTGCTAAAGAAAAAGATTAATTATTTTTCTCTTATTATTAAGAAATTTTTTTTTTTTTTGGTTGTATTGAGTTGTTTACCTTCTCTTATAAAACATTTAGGGTGTGTTTGATTGGGGGATAAAAGGGGACTATTTACTGTGCAGATTGTAATCTGGGGGAAGCATCTTTTTTTTTTTTTTTTTTCCTGCCGAACATGGAGTCCGGCTAGACTCCTTATCCCCCATATGGGGGATTGTACTATCCTGGGGGGTGTGGAACAATTTTGGAGGGACTATTTACTGTTGGGATTAGGTAGTGAAATGACCATTTTGATCTTCTACTATTTAATTATGTATTATATTTAAAATTCAATAAAATTTAAATGTCTCAATTTAAAAATAAAATAATTTTATTTAACTTTTTATTGATGTTTTATTTATTTTTTTAAAATAATTTTTTTATAGATATTTTATTGATGTTTTATTTAAAATTTTGTTTATATTTTATTTAATTTCATTATTTAAATTTTAATAGATGTTTTATTTAATTTCATTGTTTAATTATTATTATTGTTAAAAACAAATTTATTCAAAATTTTAATTAAAAAAATAACAAATATTTTTATTGATATTTTATTTATTTAATTTTTTAAAAATTAATTTATTTAATTGTGTAAAAAATAAAATAAAATAATTTTTTATTTAATCTAGCTAAAAATAATTAAAGATATTAAAGATATATTTAATATTGCTATTACTTAGTAAACAATTGAAAAATGATAAAATAGTCTTTTGCTCATTTATCCAGTTCAGTCCGTCCAGCCAATCATTGGATTCACTAAAAATAATTCTTTCCAGACATCTAATCCCATGAGAAAACAAACACAGAATACATATCCAATCCAACTAAATAGTTCGGAGGATTCACAGTCTTAGGATTCAAGTTCGATGGATTTTAATCCCTCGTTATCCAGTCCGCCCAATCAAACACACCTAGTTGTCAAATCTTGCTAAAGAGAAAGATTGGATTTGTTTATTTTCACTAAGGGGTCAATTTTTGATGTAATAATCTAGTTAGATAGATTTTTTTCCATATTTATAATTAATCTTCCACTTAATGAAAAAACAAAAAAAGACAAAAACTGAAGTAATAGAGGAAACATATTTTAGGGATTATAAAGTTATTTTATCTTTAATGATTTAGACAATCCGATTGAGATTGGAGCATTTTGGCTCAAATTAGAAAATTAAAAAATAAAAGTGACAAAACTAAAACTTAGCTAATCATAAGATGTGCTCAGTCAAGACTATATGTGTATTTTATCACAAGTTCTATTATGTTAAATTACTAGGATTATTGACAGCAAGAACATATATATGGGATAAAATATATCTATAATCATTATAATGTTATATTAGCGACTTCATTATTATATCATCTTTAATGTATTATCTCATGTGTTAGCATTGTATTTTAAAAAATACGAATATTGACACATGACACAAACACTCTACCACAAAAAATTAAAAAAAAATAAAAAATAAAAAAATGTAAGACACCACGTGTGAAGGACATACAAAATATACAATTTTATATAAAGATAAAGGGACAAACTTCTCTTCAGTCCACTATTGTTTGGGTTTGTGGGGCTCACTATGGGTTCCACTTTGATGATCCGAACTGTTCATATTTTAAGTCGCAATATTTTGATCATCCATGATAAAAATTAGGTCAATCTGATAACCATAGCTATATTAGTTTGTGACATTTCTTTGTAAAAAAACGACGATAAATATTATTTGAAAACTAAGCCATCCTTTTTTGGAGAGACAAATATAATATTAGCTGTATTAGTTTGTGACATTTATTTGTAAAAAAAATGAACGACAAATATTATTTGAAAACTAAACTATTTATTTTTTCGGCAGACAAATATGATAAACTACCGTAGTTACCATTATTGGATTGATTTAAAATGAACAAAATAAAAATAAAAATCAATAAATAAACTGAACATAACATGTTTTTTAATTCTACTTGCCACATGTACAAAATTGATTAACAACCTTTTATATGAATTAATTGAAAAAATATTTTTTTAAATTTTTAATTGAAATAAATTTATGACATCATCAAAAAAATGTTTATTAACTTGATGATTTATTAATAAAATAGGCCATTTATTATGAATTGGAAATTTCAAGAGACGTGATTTGGTCTTTACATCATTTTAGTCCCTATAAAATGGGCGTCCTAAACCCTCAACAGTAACGGTTATATTTTTAAAACAGATACGACGGCGTTTAAAAAACGTTGCTAAATATTGTTGGTGACGTCAGCGTGTGTATAGTGGGACATTTGGCGGCGTTTTTTAAAATGCCTCCTATACTAATATCACGACATTTTTAAAACGTCGCAAAGCTACAGCGACGGCCGCAGCTTCGACGTTTGGTACAAAACGCCACAAAATGAATTAGGGGCGTTTTTTATACATATGGTGGCGTTTTTTTAAACGCCACTAAAAGTCCCATTTCCAGCAGTGTGACTCGCTTTTGACCATAAATTTACGGATTTATCTCAATTGATTCCAATTGATTATAATTATTAACATTTTTAATGAAAAATATGTATAGAACTGACATATTTTTTAGAGACAAAATTATAAATTTGCTTAACTCGGTTAGTTAATTTCAACCAATTACATAATCATTTTTTGTCAAAACACTATTGGTATTATCAATTGGACGAAATTAACATAAAATTTAAAATTAAAGGTCAAAATTGATCTAATTAAAAATGTAGGGTCCAAAATTAAAATTTATTTATTTTATTTAAATTGTGAACAAACTTATTTAAATATAAATAAATAAATTTATTTTTGGTACGTCACCTCACCTCACCTCCTTACCAATTCTCCACCATTCTGTCTCTCCTTTTATTTTATCTTGCTTTGTTTTTTACTAAAGGAAATATGGAAACACGGGAAAGCAAAGCTCCCAGGCGGCCGGGGAATAAAGAGAAGGGAAAAAAAATGAAATAAGGGTTTATCATTCGTCATATTTTATGTTATCTTTATTTATTATTTATATTATAAATTTATAGTTTTTTTTTTTCTTCTATAATTTATTGAGTTATTAGGTATTCTTTCTTTCTTTCTCACTCTTACACACACCATACCTCTCTTTTTGTCTCTTATTTATGATCTTCTTATTTTAAGATATAAGGCCCGGTTTGTTTTACTAGATATAAAATAGAAGATATAATATGATGTGAGATATAGTAAAGATATATAATGAATATGATATATGTATTGGATAATATATCTCCAAATCATGTTTGTTGACTTGATATATAAGACTGGATATATATTATCCATGTTTGTTTTACAAAATAAATTGTGGGATATAAACAAGTAATTTTCAAGATTGCCCTCATAATATATTTTAAATACCCATATTGCCCTTATGTCCATCAAAACCAAATTGTTCAGTTTAGGAAAAACTAATGCAAATAAACAAATTAAAAATTCATAATATTTTTTATTTGAACAAATTAAATATTCATATTAAATTCAATAATTTTCCAAAACAAAAATATATATATATATATTATATTAATATCAACCTGATAATGATGAAAAAATATTATATTATATTAAATTCAATAATTTTACCACCAAAAAAAAAAAACAAATATTCATTCTAAAAAATTCTATCTTACAAAAATAATTATCATTGCATGAAAAAAATAACATTTTCATTCATTCATTCATTGCGCATCATCATTCTTATAAAATAATCCAAGCCATTATAATTAAAAATAACCATCATTCATTCTAAGCAAATGATAACATTTTTTTCCAATAGACAACTTAATGGTTTGCCATTGGAGATACTAAAGCTATAATATAGCAGGTGTGAGGCA
Organism: Camellia japonica; assembly: GCA_030407325.1. Lineage (NCBI taxonomy): Eukaryota > Viridiplantae > Streptophyta > Magnoliopsida > Ericales > Theaceae > Camellia > Camellia japonica. The sequence goes on from JAPPVO010000031.1 coordinate 87,155,445, forward strand.
AAAGTGGTTCTCCAATGGTAAGTTTTGGCAGCTGCCAAATGTGCCAACTCACCAAAACCAATCGTTTCCTCCAACCCACCCTCCCTCCTCCCTCCCTTCTCCTTTTCAGTAAAAACTCCCAAAATAGAAACAAAATTCACCAAAAAATAAAGCAACAAAATAATAAATTTTGAAACTAAATTTCATAATCAGGCAGAATCAGGCTAAAAAATAAAAAATTCAATAATTTTTTTTTATATTTATTTTAGCGAATTTCAATTAAAAAAAAAATCTCAATGTCAAGCATAATTACCATTTCCAAATTTGAAACAATCTCAAGCAAATATATATATATATATATATATGAAGCAAATTTATATTAAAAAATACCTAGATTTGAAGATGCTTCGGCTTCATCTTCTATACCGCTACCAACCCATCAGAACAACTTCCACTACTAGTCTAGCAGAACCTCCATCACACTGACCCATTGAAATCTCCATCATTGACCCCTTAAAAATATCCTCCATGCTACAATAACCTCCTATAATTCTTGTGGGTCAAACTCAAGCTCACTGTCTAAAACTTTTTATTTTTTTATTAGATGGATCTAATGGGTTTTATATGTTTAGGGTTTTGGATGAGAGAGAGAGAGAATGAATGAATGAATGAATGGAAGATTGAAAATAAACCCTCAAAATAGAACCAGAGATGAGTGATGAAGATGAAGATGAAGATGAGTGATGAAGATGAAAGATGGAGATGAAGATTAGTGATGAAGATGGAGAGAGAGAGAGAGAGAGAGAGAGAGAGAGAACTTGTTGGATGATCAAAACAATATTTTAAAAACCGGATCAATGAGTGAACCGGAAAAATGATCGGGTCGACGGGTCACCGGTTCAATCGTTGGGTTGAACCGGAATCAAACTGTGATATCATAAATATATTAAAATTATATTCAAATAAAAATATTAGTGATAAAATTATAAATTAAAAAAATTAAATAATCTTAAATATTTCTCCTACTACAATTTTTACTAAAAACTATAAAAATATATTTTAAAATTTTATTAATTTTAATTTTGGAAGAAGAAATCAAATATTCAATATTCTCTCCATATGATTTTAATTCAAATAATTTGATTGAAAGAAGAGCAAAAATTTTGAAGGGATATCAAAATTTTATGTTTCCCTCCAATAAATTTGATTGAATCTCCCACATAGATTTTTTGAGTTTTTTTGGAAGAATTTTTTTCTTATAAATAGGTAGAGGCTTTCACAATAATTTCAAACTCTCAATGGGATTCCTCATAAGAGGAGACCCTTAAAAGAGAGTTTCCAATTAAAATTTTCTTATATATATATATTATAGCGATCCCGATTTTCCCCTTCATGTACTGTATTCCGAACTCGGGTTCCATGGTTGGTTGTTGTTATTTATATCTTATTCCCGTCCTTAAATTCCTTGTATTTGAGTTTTAGGATGAGTTGGGCTAGTTTGGAACAGGTTGGTTGTGAGTTAGAACAAATAGTTGCTACTTAGAATTTGGCTTCTTCGCTCGAGTGAGGCGTGGGTGTTTGCTTATTCGTTCGAGCGAGAGTTCTTACGCTCGAGCGAGCCCAGTCTGGTGTGTCTCTTTACTCGAGCGAGCACTCTTGTGCTCGAGCGTGTGTCTGCGTCTCTTTTTGACCTGAAGGTTGTGTTTCTTCGCTCGAGTGAGCGAGCTCTATGTTTTGTGTTTCTTCGCTCGAGCGAGGACTCCTGCGCTCGAGCGTGCTTCTGGGTTGCAGACTTGAAGCTTCGCATTGTTTGCTCGAGCGATGTTTCTTGCACTCGAGCGAGGCTCTTTTGTAACTGGTCGCTCGAGCGAACACTTCTTCGCTCGAGCGAGCCTCGAATATATCAGATTGCAGCAGCGGGATTTTTATACACTTTATCATCTCCTTCTTCCTCCAAACCCTAAATTCGTCTCTCTCTCTCTATCTCTTAAGTCTCTCTCTCTCTACAGATACACTTAGTTCTAGTAGTTTTCTACTCTAGTTCCTTTGTATTAAAGCTTGAGCTTCGCGAGGGCTACGTTTTGATCTGAAAAAGTTGAGCTTTGGAGCACTTTGAGTTTCTTCCTTCTTCTCTTTTGAGCTCCTAAATTTGAGGTAGGGATAATCTACTCCTTCTTATGAGTTTTAACATAAATTTTAGTCATTTTGTATAAAATGGTGGAAATTTGAAGTTTTGGGAAGTTAGGGTTTGAGTTGGATATTTATGAAAGAGGGGTTTTCCATTTTTGAACATTATATGTATGGGGGACTTGAAAATGGGGGTTGATTATGAAATAGGAGTGAAATGTGGCCTTGGGGGCAATATTTGAGAACATGGGGATTAATGTCCTAATTGAACTTAAATAACTAATTTGATAATTTGTGGAAATACGAAATTGGGTTGGAAATATTGAAATTAGAGGAGATTGTGATTTAATGGTGTAGTTGGATTGATTTATCACTCACCAATGAGAATGTTGATAGTTTATCTGTTTGATAAATTTATTATATGTTTAGAAATAACTGTTTTGGGCTATCGGTGGAGGATAGTCTTGATTATTGTAGACACTGCATATTGATTAGGGAAAATTGCAACTAATCAATCGAATTATGTCATTGAATGTGACGGTGGAATTAACACATTGAATATGTGAATTGTTGGGTCATTGTATATGACAACTTGTTAAATACATTGTAAATGTATATTTTGTGGGAGGAGAGAGGTGATGTACTCCATTGTGTGGGAGGAGATAGGGGATGGACTCCATTGATAACTAAGTTGGCCGGAGTGTTCTGGGTGAAAGTCCCGAAACTTTATTTATTTATGGGTGCCGGTTCCCTCGGACGTAGTTCCGTAAAATGGCAAAGTTATGGAAGTGATGATTGATGTTTGCTATTGAAGTGTTGGTATATGAGTTGTAGTCTCATTTTTGAATGGTTGAATAATATTGAACTATGTCAATGAATTGACTTGAGTAATAAATGGAAATGAATGGATATATGGGAACCAATGTTGATTGACAATGGAAAAGGTTTGAGATAGTTCAGAATTGTTAAACATTTAACAAATGCTTTTAGTTAATTCTCATATTATGTTTAGCGTATCTCTGCTGAGCTTTGGCTTATCCTATATGGGACATCATTTTCAGGTATAGGTGACATGCCGCCTCCAAGGAATTAGCTTGGGAGGTTGTGGGGATGAAGTCTCCGTTTTGGTTATTTTATTTTATATTATATGTTTTTATTTCCAAGCCAAGGGCTTTAAATTGTAAAGGGCTTCTGACCCTCTTTTGTTGAAACCAAGCGTTGACTTGGAAAGTTGTAAGCCCGTGGGCCATTTACTTTTGTTGTCAACATGTGATACTTTTTGTAAAGAACACTCTGATGAATGAAAATATAATATCTCTTTTATGATTTTGGGATCTTTTAAATGATTGATTTATATATTATATTGAGGGCGTTACATATTTATATATATATATATATAAAATAAGAAAGAAAAAGAGAAAAGAAAGAAAGAATAAATAAAAAAGAAAAAAAAAATTCAATTTTATTAACCTGGTGAATCGCCCCCGGGTCGACCGGTTTGGCTTCTCAACCACTGGTTTCCCGGTTCTTCCAAAATAGGTTGGTTTTTTATTTCGAACGGTTTAGTGGGTGTATCTGGACCGGAACCCCGACTGGTCGACAGTTCAATCGGTCGAACCGGCCGGTCCGATTTTTAAAACCTTGGATCAAAACAATTGACAAGTGATGTTCAAGATGATGTTCACATATTCTAGAAGGGGATTCTCAGCCGTTGGATGATCAAAATATCTAACGATGGATTTTTGTCTAGGAATGCAAAAAATGAGCACAATGGCTCTTTTCCTTCCTCCAAAAATAATTTGAGTATTTTTCTTTGGTAATGTAATTTTAAATAATTTAAGTGTTTTTTTGATGGGGTGAATTATATTTATTTATTTATTTGAATTTTTTTGAATTTTTGAATTTTTTATATTTGTCTAATCGGGTATAATGTAAATATATAATTGTTTTTACAAATAGTTGAAAAAAGGTTACAAAAGACAAAAAATAAACCAAAAAAAAAAAACTAAAAAATCTATATCCAAACAATACCTATAAAATTGGAGGGAAAGTTGGTTGAGATTTGCCAAAATAACATATAACCATTGGAGTACCATTGCTATAATTTGACAAAATAGCACTATTCATTGTCAAATTATAGCAATAGTAATGCTATTTTAGCAAATACCATTAGAGATGCTCTAACACTTGATACAATATGAAAATGTAACCTTCTAACTTATGAATTTATTAATTTTCATCTTTTAATATCAAGAATTAATTGTGATTTACTATTATTATATTTATATTGTGATTTTATATGATACCTTACAAGTATTTGTTTAAATGTCTTGGTGAAATCTTGCATTATTATTATTATTTTTTTGTATTTTTATTTTTATTTTTCAATTTGTAAGAATAAACAAGATGATAAAAACATCACACTTTTATTAGTCTATTACTAATCTCTTTCCACTCTCACTTCTACAAAGATTTTGAAATCTCATCTATGTTTTTTTGGCACCGTTTGGGAAGAGCTAAACTAGGTTTTTTTTGGCTATTTTAGCCACAATAGACAAAATAGGCTATTTTAGCCATAAAAAATAAAATATCACATTCAACCCATAATCATTACACTCTTCTCTCACAAAAAAAGTCAAAAAAGTCAAAAAGTCATTCCCAAACCAAATTTTTTAGCCCAGACTAAAATAGCCAAAAAAATCAAAAAGCTAAAAAGCTAACCAACCTCTTTATGCATTCTTCCTGTGTCTACTGTTGTGTTATAGATTGGTTCTATTAATGTGATATTTCTACAAAAACATGTTCCTATTAGCTAATCAACATCAATGATTGACACCCTATTTGATTGTTGATAAACAAGAGTTGAGAAAGCAACTTTATATTAAAAAAATTCACTTGTACTTGGGCAATGCCAACCATTTGTCCAACCTGAGCTTATCTTTTCATCATTTAGAAATCCATAACATAATTTACACAGCATCAGAAGATGTGTGTTTGATTTGCTTTTGTGAGAGTGATTTTTTTAAAAAAAATTAGGGAGAAAATTTATAATTTTTTTTTAAATTTGTTTGGTTATATGTTTTGAAAGTAGTTATGGAGTTTGAAAGTTTGCGATTATTTGACATTTTGTTATAATTAAGTAGATGTGTGTGAGAGAAAAAATGATTGAAAAGAAGAGAGAAGAGAGAAAAAGTGATTGATTGATGTGTAAGAAAAAGAAAGTGATTTTGAATTTTTTTTAAGAAAAACCACAAACCAAACAAAATTTTGGAAATTTTTTTTCAAAAACAACTCTCCCAAAAACAAACCAAACAAGCCTATAGTGTTTGATAGAGTTTTAAAATTATGATTTGAGAATAAAGTTATATTTTGAGTTTATGAGTTTTGAAATTATGATTTGAAAAGAGAAAATTTGTTTGGTTATGAATTTTAAATTAAGTTTTGAATTTTTGATGTGACATATGAAATGAGAAAAGTTGTTTGGTTATGAGTTTTGAAAAAAAATTTCAAAATTGAATTCAAAAATTTATAACTCATAACCAAATATACAATTCAAAACTCTATTGATAATTCTATTTAAAATTCATAACGAAACTCTTTTAAAATTTAATTTAAAAAAATTGTAACACCCTTAAAATAAGACATAATCCAATCATTCAATAAATCCATAAAACATAATAGAAATATCATTTTTTTCATTCATCAGAGTTTGTATTACGATGGATATTACATGTTAGCAACAAAATGAATGCCCCACGGGCTTACAGCTTTCCAAGTCATCACTTGGTTATAACAAAAAGAGTCTTAGCTCTATACATAGAAGGCTTGAATATACATTTAACATCAAAAGGAATAACAAAAGGGAGTCTTTAACTCCAAAACCTCCCAAGCTAAGATCTTGGAGGCGACATATCACATGTACCTAAAAAATGGTGTTCCAAGTAGGGTGAGTTAAAGCCTAGTAAAAATATGCTAAACAACATATGAGAATTAACTAAAATATTAGCATCCGATAAATGTTTAACACTTGTAAACCAACTTACACCAAATCCACTACAAATCAACATTGATATCCTAATCAATCTACTTCCCTTTATTTATCAAAATCAATTCATTTACATAACCCATTGTTATTCAAACAATTCAAAACGAGACTACAACTCATTTATCAACACTTCAATCATTAACATCGTTCAAACGTATACAAGATTTCGAGACTTTCACCCTGGACACTCCGGCCAACTTAATTATCAATGGAGTCCATCCCCTAGCTCCTCTCAAACAATGGAGTACACCTCCTATCTCCTCCCAAACAATGGAGTACATCCCATTTCTCCTCCCAAACAAAGATACATATGCAATGTATTTAAACACGTTGTTACATACAATGACCAATTAAATCACATATTCAATGTGTTAATCCAACCGTCATATTCAATGACATAATCCAATTGATTAGTTTCAATTTACCTAATCATCATGCATTTTCTACAACAATCATGGCTATCCTCTATCAATAGCCCAAAACAGTTATTTCTAAACAGATAAATAAATCTATCAAACAAATGATTTATCAACTTTACCATAGGAGAGTAATTTATCAATTCAACTACACCATTTAATCACATTTTTCCCCAATCTCATAATTTCCAAACCAATTTCATATTTCCACACTTGATTTCATTAATCATACAAATAATTTATTTAATTCAAATTAGAGCATTTTCCCCCTTTAACATACATGGTATCCAAGACCCAATTTCATCAATTATATCCAAGCAATAACAAGTTCAAGACCTCTCATACCCATAGGGAACCCAAATTAGAAAATCCCTCATTCAAACATTTCAATTTCAAACCCTAACTTCACCTAAACTTCCCAAATCCCACCATTTATACAAAATGACCAACATTTATGTTAAAACCTATATAGGAGAGTAGAATATCCCTACCTCACGAAGAGAAGATGAGTTTAGCAAGAGATGAACTCCAAAGATGACAAAACCAACTTCTACTCGGATGAAAATGAAGATCTTGAAGAGCTCAATCTTTTTATCAAAGGAAGAAGGGTGAAGAGATCACTAGATCTAGGTCAAAATGTAGAGAGAGAAGTATTTTAGAGAGAGAGGCTCTCAACTTAGGGTTTTGGAAAGTTTTAGAGAGAAAAATGACAGAACAAGTGATTTAAAAAGTCACTTTCGCGATCTGATATACACATAGTCCGCTCGAGCGGAGAGTTTGACGATCGAGCGTTAGACACATAAATTCGACCCGCTCGAACGCAATAAAGGCCGCTCGAGCTCCAAGACACAACATCAAGGCACTACCCGCTCGAGCGTAAGAAACTCCGTTCGAGCGTGAAAAACACTTCTGTAGTATTTTTTTGCAGACCCATAAAGTACTGAATGATTGCAAACCCCGCTTGAGCGCAAGAAGGCTCGCTCGAGCGGAAGGCCAACATCCTGGGCAACAAGGTTCTAGATCAACAACCAACCAACCTATTCTGAACACGCCAAAGGCATTCCAAAATTCAAATTCAAAGACTATAAGAGGAGGAAAAGTCATAAATAACAATATTAAACCACAAGTCCCGTGACTGGAACGCCATAAAAGCCGGGTTAAAAACCGGGATCGCTATAAAAATAATTTATCATTTTGCTCTAAAAAAATAATTTGTATATTTAAAAAATATCAAAAATAAATAATTTTTTTTCTCCAAATAACATGTGGTGATTAACAAATGCAAAAAAGAAAAAAGAAAAATTATACTGTTCCGGTCAACTGGCCGGTCTATCGGCCGGACGTTAGGGGGACTTTTGGGAGGATGACTGAGTAGACCCAAAATTCAAAAACTTCTCCGCTTTTTAGCATAGAAAAAGACTAAAGAGAGAGAATATATATGAATCTACCAAATATGAAAGAGAAATATATTTTGAAATGTGTGATTTTAGAATAGAAAAGACAAAAAAGAGAGGATATGTACAAATCTACTAAACGTAAAGAGTAATATATTTTAGAATGTGTGATTTTAGAATAGAAAAGATGAAACGAATCTAAAAGAGAGATATATTTTTGAAATATACGATGAAATTACATTTTAAAAATTCCATTCAAACAGTGCATGCAAAAAGAGAACCAAACATCTCAAGTTCATATTGCTCATGAAAACACAGCGCCACCGAAATGCAAAATACAAACCCCGCCAGACGAATCCTACATTCACACCATGTTCTTCACTCCACGTTTCTAACTCGTTCTTCAAACCCTAGAATTCGAAACTCTCTCTCTCGCTCCCTCCACACCGACCTCCATGGAAAATCAAATCGAATAAGAATTAGATTTTCTAGGTCAAAATTGAGGGAATGGACATAGGGATGATATCGGTGGACCGGTGGTCTGAAGGCAGCCAAGTGTATTTCCTCACACACCTCCACGCCGATCACACCAACGGCTTGTCTTCAACCTGGAAACGAGGCCCTCTCTTTTGCTCTCACATCACCGCCAAGCTCTTCTCCTCCAAGTTCCCCGGTTTCAAGCTCTCTCTGCTTCGAATTTTAGATATCGGTCAATGGAATTCAATCCATTTGGTCTCTCCAACCACCGAATCCAATAGTACCGTCGATGTCATCGCCATCGATGCTCATCACTGTCCAGGTACACTTTTTCTCAGCTTAACTTTGGTTTCTGGAGTCTGTTTTTGTTTGAATGTGACATTGGGTTGTGATGATCAAGACTGCAGTTTTTTAGGCCACAACAGTAATTGTGAACATGACTGTATTTACTATTTTTATTGATCATAATTAAGCTACTAGTTTATTATTATTGTTATTATTTATTTCCGTCAGATATGTGTTATGTGGAAAATGAATTATTATTGCCTCTATTAATATTTGGTTATAGTTATTATAGTTGCGTAATTAGTTTTGCTTTTAAATTTCCTTTTTTCTTGAACATGCATAAATATCACAAGTCAAATGTGTCCAACGGTGTGTCCAGAGGTGTAGACACCCCATTTTTGACCGCCCTCAAGACTTGGGCGTTACTGATTGTGTACTTGGTGGTAAAAGGTGTGTAGGGCAAAAGTTCAGTTTCTTCGACAAGGAGAGAGACAAATCGCAACTTCACACCCCATTTTGGACCAAAATTATTTTGGATGGTTTTTAGACCTTAAAACCCTCTCTTTCAAAACATTTTTGAAATAAAATTCCCACGATGTTCCGACGCTCGCATTTCGGTAAATGTTGCGCTTTTCGGTAAACCGAGCAAGGACAAAGTGGAGATGAATGAAAGAGAGATGAAATCTTTGAAAATCTTTCAAAACACCTTACTTAGGGGTTTGAAGTTGAAGAGAAGAGGAGAAGAGGGGAGAAACCAAGTTAGAGAAGAAGTTCGGCATGAATCCGGGTAGAAGAGGGTCGAGCAGCCCTCACTGAATCGGGCCTATTCATCTGCATACTTGGATTTTAGCTATGAGGCCACCACCGTTGGAACGCTTACTTCCAGGGCTTCATTTTGCACTCAAGAATCTCCTAAAGCCAAGTCCGGGAGGGGGAGATATGATTGGTTGAAGTTGGGCATCATCCCGGTTGGATCGAATCTGGGTGGCTTCACCAAAAAGGGCATAACTTTTTGCATAGGAGAAATTTTAATGCAAGGTTTGCGGCATTGGAAAGCTAACTTTTGGGGCTTCAATCTAGACACCCACAGGCCACTTTTTGACCTTAGAAACACCTATCGGCAATCTATTTAGCCGACCAGCCATTTATTGTGCCGACCGGCCATTTATTTTGGCCGACGACCTCCTTTTCTGGTCGGTTTGACCTTTTTGCACCTTCCAGGCATGGTGCATGCCAGCTGTGCCAGCTGGGATGCACAGACCCTACTCCCCCGTGCATATATGTGGCTATTTTGAGCCATTGACCCCTTTTTTTGCACCCTTTGCTCAAGGCTTCTTGAGGAAGCCTTGACCCCTTGTCTTGGCTTCCTCAAGAAGCTTGCACCCTTGCCTTAGCTTCCTTGATAAGCCTTGCCCCCCTTGACCCCCTTGACCCTTCTACAATAGCTTCTCTAAGAAGCTTGGAGTCTTCCCTTTGCCTATATAAGAGAACCCCTCCTCCTTTGTTTTGGTTGAGCAAAAAAACCAGACCTATACATATATATCTGATATATATCCCCCTCTCTCTCTATATCTCCCTCCCTCTTTACATTTGGGTGGGTTAAAGGGTCCAAAAGGGCCTTGATCTTGGCCCCTTTACACTACAACTCATAGCACAAGACCTCCATCCTCCATTCCAGCACCTTGGGACTATTTTGCAGAGGTTGGAAGCTCAAAAATTTGATCCAAAACCCCCTGGTTTGCTGCTCTTCAAGGGTAAACCTCCTTTTTCCTTAAACTTGCATTTTCTTGCTTCATTTCTAAGCTATACTTGCAAGCATTTCTGGACTTTGTCATGAACTGAAAAAGATCATATTTTGAGCTCCTCTACATGTTTGATTAAGAACTACTATTTGAAGTCTTTTACCACCTTTTGTCTCCTATCTCTCTTTGTAGGCCTATTTTTGCATGATAGTTTAGCCTGAAGGGCTCTTTGCTGTTTGAGGCCATCTGCTGTCCTTTGTCTCCAATATCACTTTTAGGGCCATTTTTGCATGCTAGTTTAGCCCTACTTGTGAATATTTTTGAGGTTTAATATAAACTGAAAAAAGTCTTGTTTTGACATGCTCTTCAAGTTTGTTTAAGGTTCCATTTCTGTTTGGAGTCATCTCCTCCTTTGCATGCCTTATTTCTCCATGCTTTGAGCCATACATGTGAGCATTTGCATTGGCCATGGTTTGGCCCCTTAGCCACTGAAATCCAGTGGATTTTCAGTGGCTTAGGTGTGTTCTTGAAGGCTGAAATCAGAGGGGGGTGACCCCCCCTCTCTTTTTCTCTTGTTTGGTGGCCTTATTGGCCTTCCAAAGAGACCCTATTCTTCGTGTATCGAAGTCACTTTCCAGGCCTTATTTAGTGAGTTTTGAGGCTATCATATTTTATTTTTAGAGTTGTTTATGCCATGCTAAGTGTCTACCTTGTATGTGCTTAATAACCCCTTGTATGGCCCTCTAAAGGAACCCATCATTTTTGCATGTGTTGGTTGCATTTCAGAGGTTATTTGAGCATGATTTGGCATGTTTTATTAACTTATTTTTGCTGGTTTGATGAGTTCTTACCTGCTTCATACACTTGCCATGTAAACCATGTTTGCTAGTCAAAGTTGCATGCCATTTTAAGCCATCTTGCTAGCACTTTTTGGCCACACTTTAAACTAGAAAAGTTCATGTTTTGGGACTGCCTTAACTCTGTCTTTAGATTTCATGACCAAATAATGCATGCTTTGTATAGCTACAAGTCATTACATGTGTCTAGTTTTGAGTTTCGGGTCTCATCTCATGCATCGGGTGCCATGTTGCCATGTTTCGGAGCTGTTTAGCATCATATTTTGGTACTGAAATTTTCATGTTTGCATACCATGTTCCATGCCTTGCCATGCTTTGGTAGAGTGGCATTCGTGCCTTAGGTTCGGTCCTCGGTTTGCGTGCACGCGTGCACGCATTTCGAGCGTCTCATTTTCATCTAATGGCCACTGATTTTGGCATGCTTGCGAGCTATCCATGTTAGTTTAAGTCCATCATCGCATGTTGTTGCATGCCACGTTTGCTTACATGTTAGGTTGCGCGCCTAGTATACATTGCTCATTCGCATGTTCATGTTGCATACTTAGCCCCACGCCTAGGTTGCATTTCATTGAGCATGCATCCCTTGCCTCTTGATCAAACATGATAGGGGTTGGGGCCCTTTTGATGTGTTTTGTGCTTGCATTTCATTTGATATCGAAATCGCACACTTGGCTTTTGGGTCATCATGCATTGAAATGCATGATTGATGGCCCGAGGGTCGAGGGCCACACTCCCTTGAGTCCATTACATGATAGGGAGTGTGTCCGTGCATACATTTGCTTGAAAATTCCATGCCATACACTGCTTGCCCTCTGCTGCTGTCAATTGCAGGTTCTGCAGGAAGTTTTGGCCGGTCGGCTACATATAGTGCCCACCGGCCATCCATTGTTGGCCGATGGATCAATTTGTGGCCGATGATCATTTCCCTTGGCCGGTGGTGTTCCCCCTCAGCCGGTGGTGTCCCACAACACTCAAAGAAGCAACCTTGAGGCTTTGGAAATTTTCAGAGGAGCAGGGCAGTGTAAACAGAGGCAACAGTGCTATGGCAACGAGTTTCCGGGTGAAGCGAGTCAAGCATGCATCATTCGCGCATTCCGAGGTGAGGCTGCGGCCTTTTCCCTTTTGCATTTAATTTGTTAATTAAATTAGAAGTTCTGTAATAATTAGTTTAGTATTATTCTTTCGGACTGTAATATTTATTCGGACCCTCCAAGCGAGGGCAATTGTGTAATAAGTGTGCGTGAGTGTGTGTATGTCTTCCAATCCCACGTCTTTCTTCCCTTTTATTTACTAGCTTTCGACGGTTAGTTTAGGGCATATTTAAATTAGCATACCTTATGTTATGCATGCGTGCATTCATACATTTGTCTTGCATGCACCAGGCTCGATACATCATGCTAACTGCACTCGCATTTCAATTCCAAGTTGAGTACTTGTTAGTTGCAGCATTTCACATGCCATCTCTAGGATAGCCAAGCCTATTGTACTTGCACCTTGCATGTGTTGCATTAGCCATCTTAACATGAACTAGGATCATGCATATGATTACTAACTGGTTTCTGTTTTGGCTTGGAGTACTCTGTAAGTTCTTTTGCTTTAGCATCCTTGCATGCGTGTGAGTGTTGCCATGACAGAATGATTACCATGAGGCTAGTTGCTTACGTGATATAATTGCTTGAATGCCTGTGAATGGAGGTTGAATTACCTAAATTGGAATGATGCACTAAAACTGTGAGTTTTAAGCCCACTAGATAGTGGCAAAACCATTCTTTCTAAAGCCCACTCGAGGGTGGCAAAACCTGCATTTTAGCCTACTTGCGAGTAGCAAACCATTTTCAAAACAAACATGCAATGTTTTGTTCCAATTTAGGCGATTTGGTCTATACTTGTTTGCTGTGCGCATAACATAGTAAATCTAGGCGAATAACTGGAATAAGAACACATAATGTTTTCAAAACAAGATATCATGGTTAGTAGAGGCCGATCTTCGGATCGGGCGAGAGGGGGTGCTCATAGCTGACCTTCCCCAATCGTACCCAAGTTCCCGAGCCGAGGCAACTTTGGTGATGACGGACACGTGGCCTTTGGCACTGAGTCAGGGTTTCCTAAATTCCCCCATTAAAAAAAAATTTAGGTGGCGACTCTGTATCTGGCAAAGCAGTCCATGTTTGGCACTTCTTTCTAAAAATCTGTTTTTCTCAAAACGATTTGCCGGATTTGGACTCTTCGGTTCAGATAAAGAACCGTGACAATTTGAGTCCGAACTGTAGTAGACCCCACAAAACGAACGGAACGAGACCTCATCCTCCCGGGGCGTTCGGGGACGTCTACAAGAGGCAGGACATATGATTGTATTTGGTAATATTTGGTCTCTCCAATCAGCTGGCATGTCCGTTACATGTCCTATAACGATCCCGATTTTTTCCCGTCATTTATTGTATTCCGGACTCGAGTTCCGTGGTTATATATTGTTGTCTATATCTCATTTCCATCATTTGATTCTTTGTATTTGAGTTTTGGGATGTGTTGGGTGAGTTTAGAACATGCTTGTTGTGAGTTAGAGCAAATGGTTGCTGCCCAGGATTTGGCTTCTTTGCTCGAGCGAGGCTTTTTGCGCTCGAGCGAGCTTCGCTCGACTGAGCCTTGGGTATTTGCTCCTTCGCTCGAGCGAGGGTTTGTGCGCTCGAGCGAGTATTGTGGGTCTTCAGGTTTCTTTTTTTCAGATGCAGCTTCTGCTCGAGCGAGCTTTCTTACGCTTGAGTGAGCCTGGTCTGGTGTGTCTCTTCGCTCGAGGTAGAACTCTTGCGCTCGAGCATGCGTCTGTATCTTTTTTGGACCCGAAGGTTGGTATTCTTCACTCGAGTGACGCTTCTTGTGCTCGAGCGAGCGATCCCTATGTTTGTGTTTCTTCGCTTGAGCGAGGACTCTTGCTCTCAAGCGTGCGTTTGGGTTGCAGACCTGAAGCTTCGCATTGTTCGCTTGAGCGACGCTTCTTGCTCTCGAGCGAGATTCTTTTGTGTCTGGTCGCTCGAGCGACCACTCCTTCGCTCGAGTGAGCCTCGTATATATCAGTTTGTAGTAGGGGTCATCTTCTTCACTTTTGATCTTCTTTTCACTAAAAACCCTAGATCCGGCTGTCTCTCTCTCTCTCTCTAAACTCTCTCTCTCTCTTTCTCTACAAATACACTGTGTTCTAGAGGTTTTCTACCTTAGTCCCTTTGTTAAAAGGCTTGAGCTTCGCGTGGGCTACATTTTGATCCAAAAAAGTGTGGGTTTGGAGCATCTTGAGTTTTCCACTTCATCTCCTTTAAGCTTCTCCTTTTGAGGTAGGGATAAACTACTCACTTCTATGAGTTTTAACATAAATGTTGGTCATTTCGTATAAATGGTTGGGTTTGGAAAGTTTGGGTGTTGATTTGTAAAAGAGGGGTTTTTAATTTTTAGACTCCCTAAGTGTATGTGGGTCTTAAAAATAGGTTTATTGGTGTATAATTGTTGTAATGAGGAGATTTGGACTTTAGAGTCAATATTGTGAAATTTGAAGGAAAATGCCCTAATTGGGAATTTAATAACTATTTTGTATAAATAGTGAATTCATTGTGGAATTATAGAATTGGGAAGGATTGTGATAAGATGGTGTGGTTGGATTGAATAATCACCCACCTATGAAAAAGTTGATAAATTATCTGTTTGATAAATTTATAATCTGTTTAGAAATAACTGCTTTGGGCTATCGGTGGAGGATAGTCTTGATTGTTGTAGACACTGCATGATGATTAGGTAAATTGAAACTAATCAATTGAATTATGTCATTGAATGTGACGGTTGGATTAACACATCGAATATGTGAATTGATGGGTTATTGTATATGACTACATGTTTAAATACATTGTATATGTATATTGTGTGGGAGGAGATAAGGGATGTACTCCATTGTGTGGAAGGAGATAGGCGATGGACTCTATTGATAACTAAGTTGGCCGGAGTGTCCAGGGTGAAAATCCTGAAATCTTGTATATATGGGTGCCGGTTCCCTCGGACGTAGTTCCGTAAAATAGCATGTGAATAGAAGTGTTAAATGATGTTTGTTATTGAAATGTTGTAATATGAGTTGTAGTCTCATTTTAATCTTTTTAGATAATATTAGACTATGTCAATGGATTAATATGGAAGAACAATGGGAAGAGGATTGAATTTGGTGAAAATGTAGATTGGTTGTGGAAATAATATAAGTTGGTTTACAAGTGTTAAACATTTATCGAATGCTAATGTTTTAGTTAATTCTCATATACTATTTAGCATATCTCTACTGGGCTTTGGCTCGCCCTATTTGGGACACCATTTTTAGGTACAGGTGACATGCCGCCTCCAAGGTCATAGCTTGGGAGGTTTCGGGGCTGAAATCTCTGTTTTGGTTGTTGTGTTTTATGTTATATGTTTTCATTTCGAAGCCAAGGGCTTTAACTTGTAAAGGGTTTTTGACCCTCTTTTGTTATAACCAAGTTATACTTGGAAAGATATAAGCCCGTAGGGCATTTACTGTGTTGATTAACATGTAACATCTTTTGTAAAGAACACTCTGATGTATGAAATATAATACTTCTTATATGTTTTATGGATCTTATGAATGAATTATGTCTTATTTTGAGGGCGTTACATGTCCCGGTGTGTCAGTGTCGGAAATGACTACAATAACTAGTTTAAAGTATTTGTGCTTCATAGTAGGTAGGTAATGAGAGCCTATTTTATCAAGGAGATAATTGTTGAAATTAATAACCAAATCACATTTTCATTTTTAAAATTCTTTTGGTTAACCTTTGCTGTCTATATTATATGTTGTTAACTAGGATTACCACAAAGACAGCAAATTGCTACATGCCGGAAAGTACATTATCAATGATACATGTCTATTAATGCATTTATGCAGAAGAACATATGCATGTACATAATTCATCCACCTTGGAGGAAATTTTAATTTTTTTTTCAACTACTTGAAGTCTAAGATTCAATAGATTGTGTAACGTTAGGCTTTGAAAATCATATTTTTCGAACATTGGCTTTATTATAAACCATCCATAAGGTTTTGGGAAAGAGGGATAGACTAGATTGATATGGAGCAAGGTTTGGAACCCTCAATTCTTCGTTTAGAAGTCCTTGAGAGAGGGGAGCAAGGGATTGATTAGGAATAGATATATGAGGTCAACTAGCTCATATATATCTTTCTCCATCAAACAATGTGCCTTCTTAGCGGTATGGTTGGAAAGAATGTTTTCCTCTTTGCATTTCAATTGATTTTAATGAAATCAACCCTTGTTCTTAATTGAAGCCTAGTGGTAGAAAGCTCGAAAGGCAGTCTTTGCCTCTATATTTGTACAGCCTTTTCTCATCTTGGTGAGTCTTGTCCTTTAGAAATGAGAGTATCATGGTAGTTATTGAAGAGTGAGGCAAAGGGCTTAGTCCTCTCAATTGACTAGGGCTTGAGTCCCCTACGACAAGTACAATGCACTAGCACTATGCCAGTATCCTTCTACAATGCTGGCATCTTATATGAAGACAGCTGCCTGGGGGACTCTATCTTGCCTAGGGACTATATTCATCGTAATTAAACAATGTGTAGACGCGCCCCGTGGGCCTCACTCTACAGTTCGGACTCCCTTTTTGTTTGTCGGTTCTTAATCTAAACCAAAGAGTCCAAATCCGGCAAATCGTTTTGAGAAAAACAGATTTTTGAAAGAAGTGCCAAACATGGACTGCTTTGCCAGATACAGAGTCGCCACCTAAATATTTTATTTTGGGGGAATTTAGGAAACTCTGACTCGGTGCCAAAGGCCACGTGTCCGTCATCACCAAAGTTGCCTCGGCTCGGGAACTTGGGTACGATTAGGGAAGGTCAGCTATGAGCACCCCTGCTCGCCCGATCAAAGATCGGCCTCTACTAACCACGATATCTTGTTTTGAAAACATTATGTGTTCTTATTCCGGTTATTAGCCTAGATTTACTATGTTATGCGCACAGCAAAAAAGTATAGACCAAATCGCCTAAATTGGAACGAAACATTTCATGTTTGTTTTGAAATTGGTTTGTTACTCGTAAGTAGGGTAAAATGCAAATTTTGCCACCCTCAAGTGGGCTTTAGAAATGATGATTTTGCCACTGTCTAGTAGGCTTTAAATTCACAGTTTTAATGCATTTTTCCAATTTAGGCAATTCAACCTCCATCCACGGGCATTCAAGCAGTTATATCACATAAGCAACTAGCCTCATGGTAATCATGCTGTCATGGCAACACTCACACGCATGCAAGGATGCTAAAGCAAAAGAACTTACAGAGTACTCCGAGCCAAAACAAAAACTAGTTAGTAATCATATGCATAATCCTAGTTCATGTTAAGATGGCTAATGCAACACATGCAAAATGCAACTAAAATACGCTCGGCTAATCTACGATGACATGTGAAATGCTACGGCTAACACGTATTCAATTTGGCATTGAGATACAAATGCAGTTAGAATGATGCGCCGAGCCCGGTGCATGCAAAACGGATGAATGAATGCAAACATGCTATCATACTGTATGCTAATTGAAACATGCCCTAATCTAACCATTGAAAACTGGTAAATAAAAGGGAAGAAAGACGTGGGGTTGGAAGACATACACACACTCATGCACACTTATTACACAATTGCCCTCGCTCGGAGGGTCCAAATAAATATTACAGTCCGAATAAATAATACTAAATTAATTATTACAGAATTTCTAATTAAACAACAAATTGAATGCAGGAAGAAGGTGGCCACAGACCCTGCCTCGGGATGCGTGAATGATGCATGCTTGACTCATCTCGATCGGAAACTCGCTGCCATAGCACTACTGCCTCTGTTAACACTGCTCTGCTTCTCTGAAGACTTCCAAAGTCCCAGGGTATACTCTCTGAATGTTGGGGAATGCTACTGGCCAGAAGGGATGGTCACCGGCCAAACGAAGTGCCGGTCGACCATCTAAAGTGCCGACCGGCCATTGCTAACAAGAAACCAAGGCCGGTGACATCAATGAACGGCCGGTGAGGAAAGGGGAAGGCCGGTGAGGTGTGGGGATGGCCAACAAGCCATTCCCTGCCCTCCAAAGCAAAAGCACCAGTGTTTGGTGCAAAGCCAAACACAAAACAATCGAGTTGAGAGATCCTGAGGCAGGGCGCGGAGTCGAGACCTCCGGGAACTCAAAACGAACACAAACATGGATGATCACTGAGTGTTCCAACGGTGACGTCCAAGTCTTGAGGACGGTCAAAAATGGGGTGTCTACAGTTGCCCCTCTTTGACAGAACTCGTGAGTCATGAAATGACGTGAGTGGATGTCAAAGCCCATAGACGACCCATTTTTGACATGGCCGAAGACTTGGACAAACAAACAAAATACCAATAAATAAACGGTTGTGCCCGCAGGCTGCCTACGTATCCCTTTGCAAGGAATCAAAGTAGCGTAGTTCAGGGGCAGGATGCAAATGATATGCAGGAAGACTTTGACAATTGGACTTATACGCTACGCGAAGCCGGTTTGAAAATTGTGAAATCTTCACGAATATGTGCGATAGATACACAAAGTGAGTAAGCATGTGCGATAGATACACTAAGTGAGCATAGTGTGAAGATACACAAAGCGAGCGTGTGATAGATACACAAAGCAAGTAAAGTGTGATAGATACACAAAGCGAGCGTGTGATAGATACACAAAAGTGAGCACGTGTGATAGATACACAAAGTGAACAAAGCGTAATAGATGCATTAGGTAAACGTGTGATAGATACACAAAGTGAAACGAGTGTGATGGATACACTATATGAAGCAAAGTGAACAGAGTGAACACAAAGTGTAATAGACGCACTAAGTGAACAAAGTGTGATAGATACACAAAAGGTGATGAAGTGTGATTGATACACTAAACATGGACACAAAGTGTGATAGATGCACTAAGTGAACAAAGTATGATTGATATACTAAAGGTGAACACAAAGCGTGATAGATGCACTATGTGAACAGAGTATGATTGACATACTAAAGGGGAACACAAAGTGTAACAGATGCACTTAGTGAACAGAGTATGATAGATATACTAAATGTGAACACGAAGTGTGATAGATGCACTTAGTGAACAAGTATGATGGATATACTAAATGTGAACACGAAGTGTGATAGATGCACTTAATGAACAAAGTATGATTGATATACTAAAGGTGAACACAAAGTGTGATAGATGCACTTAGTGAACAAAGTATGATTGATATACTAAAGGTGAACACAAAGTGTGATTGATGCACTTAGTGAACAGAGTATGATAGATATACTAAATGTGAACACGAAGTGTGATAGATGCACTTAGTGAACAGAGTATGATTGATATACTAAATGTGAACACGAAGTGTGATAGATGCACTAAGTGAACAAGTATGATTGATATACTAAATGTGAACACGAAGTGTGATAGATGCACTAAGTGAACAGGTGTGATGGATACACAAAAGATAGTGACGTGAATATGTGCATGATAGATACACAAAATGAGGATGTGTGTGATAGATACAGAAAATGAGAATACGTGTGATAGATACAGAAAATGAGAATGTGTGTGATAGATAAAGAAAAGTGAATATGTGCGTGATAGATACACAAAATGAGAATGTGTGTAATAGATACACAAAATGAATGAAGTGTGATTGATACACTAAATAAATGAGAGTGTAATTGATACACTGAATGAAATAAGAAAGTGTGATAGATATACTAAGGGTGAATGAGGTGTGATTGATACACTAAATAAATGAAGTGTGATTGATACACTAACTGAATGGAGTGTGATTGATACACTAAATAAATGATCTCGAACGGAACTTCTTTGAATGAACCGTACATACAATATCGTGCATGAATGAGAAAGAAACTTGATAGGTGCAATGCATTACAATGCATGATGCTTAAGGAAAGCAATAAATGGACAAAGCAGCGCTTTAGAAAGCACCTCATGAGGTGAGTGGCGGTGAACCCCTCCTCTCCGATGGAGATCTCCCCTTGTGCTCTTCGAACACTTTACCTTCAAATCACAGTACAAAGGTTCTGAAATGCTGATAAGGGTTCTTCACGTAGAACACTTTGGATGCTGCCTTTCTTCTTGATCATATTCACAACTTTCCCTATTCTCCAACGGGGTGACAGACTAGGTTGGTTCAGTATCCAGAATTGAGGTGCATACACGCTATCTCAACCTATGGGGCTTCCATACAGATTTCAAGCCTGGGATACACCCCTGGGTATTTAAACCAGATTTTAGTCCCGAAAATCCCGAACCTTTACGTTCTAGGCATCAGCCATTCGAACTCTAGTTTCCACCGTCGCAGTTGGTCTCCTAGGAACTCATTGCAAACACGGCCAAGATGTCCCTGGCATGAAATGGTACTCGAGGAGAGCACTTCTGATTGCCATTCTGGCTTGAAGCAGACTTGATCTTGAGCTTGAGGTAGAGGCACACTCATACTTCGGAGCATTGGCAAGACTTGAGGAGGTGCATACGGAATGCAATCTCGGAATTTGAAACAAACTCAGATGCTCCGATTTTCCCTCTTTTCTTTTGCTTTGCAGTCCAGAACCATTATAGCTTCAGATGGGTCCTGATTTTACTGTTCACACTTATCGGGGGTGGACCCTGGAGTTTTATGAAAGAACAAATACTGTTTTGCACAAACGTGAAGAATGTCACAGCACTCTGAGCACAAAATGATTTTATTTTTGAAATTAAGAGATGAGTTCTCGACCGGGTATTGAGCCTACGACTGACCACAGCAAAAACGACTCAACAAAGAAAAACAAAAGGTAAACAACCTGAACACATCGAGTAACACTCGAAACGACTCAAAACAAGAAACGAAACAAAACAAAAGACACGACACTCAGACGTGCACAGGGAGCCTGTTTCCTTGGGTAGTGTTTCCCACCCTTTCTTATTTGTGTTTTTCACATCACTCGGCCCTCAAGCTCTGTTTTTCTGAAAAAAAGCCATTTTCTCACTTTTTCTCTCAGCTCACATCTCTCTATTCTTCAATCTCTCATTTTTTCATCCCTCCCCTGGGTGGTTGATGGATAAGCTGGAAATTGTGGGCTCTTGCCCCTAGTATTCTACCATATTTTCAATCTTGTTCACAACAGTGAGTTTCTTCCACAGAGGGGCTGCGCTACAACTGGGTGTGTAGCAAATCTGCAGCTGACATCGATTGATGATGCTTTGCTGGGGAGTTTGGAAGTGATCAGATCTGTCCAGATGAGGGAGTGGAATATCTTGATCCATTCCAATCCGTGCTTCGCACTTGACTTGATACCTCGTTGCTTGGAGGATGTGAGAGCTTTCTGCCCTTTTGCGGTCAGCTTCAGTGGTGCCCTTTTCTGGCAGGTAGAGTGCCCTTCTTGGCGAATGCATTGACAACGGGGGAAAGACAGGACACCTGACTCAACTGTGCCCCTAGTTCATTATTTTAACCATGTTTTTGTTTTGGCTTTCTACTAAAACAATTTTGACCAACATGAGAGTTAGATTAACATGCTTGTTCGATTTTCCGATTTAAAATCATGCAAGTCAGGCTGTGAGCACTGAAAATTTTTCCCTTTTGGGTCCAAGAAATGGTCCAGTTTTGAAAAAGATGGAATAATTTTCGAGAGAATTAGTCAACCTCAGTAAAAATTCTCAAAAACTATTTTCGCAAACAACCACTGCTCAACGAGCACGGAACCTACTCTTGAGATGCACAACCTCAGATCTGAAAGAAAATTGCCCCTTGCTTGGAGGACACTGTATGGCAACGGAAAGTTGCCCCTTGTTTGGACAGCACCGCAGCACATTGAATGGCAACGGAAAGTTGCCCCTTGTTTGAATGGCACCACAGCGCATTGTAGTCAGTCCTCAGAGTGACGAACACAACCAAACTCTCGGATACAGAGAAGGCAAAGATGATCAAAACCATTACATGGACACAATCAAATTTGAAGTGTTTTACAGTTGGACTTCAAAATGAAGTTGCCTACGTATCCCAAACATGGGAATCAAGCCTTACGTAGTTCGGGTTAAGGTACACTCGGGTATTAACCTCTCCTTTTGCGCTCTAACTTTTGCCAAGGCGCCCGTTGCGGGTTTTTGACCTTGCGAGCTTTGTTCTTCTTTCCTTTTCTTTTTTTCTCTTTTTTTTTTTTATTTTTCTCTTTTTATTTCTTTTGCATTTTTTTTTTCTTTTTTTGTATTTTCTCTTGCTCTAACTTTTGCCTGGGTCGCCCTTCCGGGTTTTCGGCCCAGCGAGCCTCTCAAAGGGTAAAAATGTAACAAGTCTATGCCAAATGGTTTTGAGATCCTGAAGTCATCTGAGTCCAGGAAAATGACTGCTGTATTGATTCGCTGAAGGACCCATCTTCGGCTCTTCGAGCACATCGGACATTTTTGCCCCTAGTTAGAGGGGTGCTTCTATTCTAGCTTTACAACCTTCTTCTGATGAGATCTGATCTTCTTGATCTGACTTTGGTGCCTCTTGCTCGAGGGCTGCTTCCAATCTGGCCACACAGGCCTCCCTTGATGGTCGATCGTTGAACACTCTGAATTGTGGTTCAAGGTTTTAAAGCAAGGGCTTAAGTCTTGAGGCTGAGAGCGATCCTAAGCTGCACAATCTTAAGAGCAATTCCACACAGGTCTTCACAAGATCGCGCAAAACATTTTGTTTTTGAAAGTTTTTAAAGAAGCGACAAATCGCTCGCGCTGAAGATAGTGTGGAACCAGTCTGGATCAAGCCAGGGTCCTTCTCAGTACCCACGCTGACAAGCATGATTTCAATCATTAAGGGCTTAGCATGCCTCTCTTTCTCTCAATTTGATCAAAGTTTTGCAAATCCTGAGGAATTCCTTCCTCTTTGTTTTCACCGTAGTGTTCAAAAGGTTTTAAAAAACTTAGGTCAATGCAATGAGTTCAAGGCACAAAAGAGCAGGTGAAAAGCACTGCCGTTTCATTCAAAATTTCTGGCACAACTGGCGCAAGGCAGAAGCAATCACAAGAGTGTGAAAATCACTGCTGTTTCATTCAGATCTGTTGGCATAACTGGCTCCAAGGTAGAAATAGACTCAAAAGAAAGCAAAAGGACAAACACAAAACAAGCAAATGATGTCCGAGATAACACCCCCGAAATCACCCGACTCTAACAAAACAGGACTGACTCGATACAACAAGACAGACCCGACTGACTCAGTATGAAAAGACTGACTCAATACAAAATGACAAGACTGACCCAATACCCAAGTCAGAAAGTACAAAACTAGCATTCGCAAATGCTCAAAACAGTGCGTGCCAAACGCCACATCTGGAGTAAACTGAGTGCCGCCTGCAGGTGGTTCATCCCCTGATCACATATTCGTACTATCTCCCAAGTTCACTGATCCAGTGGTGATAGACTTTGCTGAGCTGGTGCGGCAATGACCTTGTTGTCAAACAAATCTTGTACATCATGGCGCAGACAAAAGCAGCTATCGGTCTCATGACCGGTTTGTTGATGGTAGGCACAGTACTTAGTCCGGTCATGCTTTGGAGGGAGAGGATCGGGTAGAGGCCGTTGTTCCAACAGTTTCAGATGTCCTTTCCGGATTAAGACCCCTAGAGCCTTTGACAAAGGCATATAAAGTGGGGTGAAAACCCTTTTGACTCGGGGTGGATATTTGGCCGTCTGTGAGCTACTTCCGGACGCACCGGTGAATGGGGTAGCTGTTTTTGATGTGGTGGTGGTGACCATGCCCACTTCAGAAGATCTTGCGGACGCATCACCACTGGTGGTCGCATTCGAACTGTGGGAAAATGCCCGCCTAGGCTGCTCCTTCTCCTGGTCAATAAGGCCCTGCTTCATGGCATCCTCGATCTATACTCCCATCTCATGCAAATCTGAAAAGGTAGGGAAAGGGAGCACGATCATTTTCTGCATTAATTTGGGTTGGAGGTTGCGCACAACCATCCGTATTTGATCCTTGTCCGTTGGCCTAATGGTCATCATTGAGGCTTTGGCCCTCCAGCGGGCCATGAATTCTAAGAAGCTCTCCTTAGGCTCCTGCCTCGTCGTCTCAAGATCACGGGTCGTAATCTCGATTTGAGTGTTATACGAGTATTGTGCAACGAAGGCCTCGGCCATCTCATCCCAATTCCTCTTAACATCATCTTCCAATTTTGCGTACCAGATGGCCGCCACACCCGACAGGGTCCGGCCAAATAATGAAAGTTTCTGTAGTCTGGTGAGGCCCATCGGACTTAGTATGTCCGAAAACAACCGGAGATGCACCATGGGATCCCTAGATCCATCAAATCGGTCGATGTGTGGCATCTTAAATCTGTCTGGCAGCGTCACAGCTGTGTCGGTATACCCGTCCTCAATGTCCATAATGGACTTTACTCCCTGAGATTTCTTGAACATCTTTTCTAGCTTGCTCACCTTCAACGCTGTAGGGTCTAACTTGAACTCAAAGGGTGAATCCGGCAGGTTGATCGGTGCTTTAGATAGCTGGGGTAGGATCGGGGGCGGAGGTGGCCCTGTCGGAATGTCCGTATCTTCCTGGACATTAGCTGTCTCCTCGAGTGTTGGAACTCTAGGTGGGGGAGGAGCTTGATGTGAATCAGATGCTCTTGTTTGCTGCTGCAGCCAGGCAATTAAGTCTGCCTGTTGAGCCATGATCTCAGCCTGTTGTTTGGCAAATTTTGCTTGACGAGCAGCATTCTGCTGCATGGTTTTCATGCTCTCTTGGAGTTGACGCATCATTTCCTCCATTCCTACCATGTTCTGTTATTTCGACTGACTGACTGGTATATCTATCTCTGTGATAAAAACTGAGGCCTCAGCCTGACTGTTCACTAGTGGGGTGGATAAGGGCCACTGATCTGGGAACTGCTGAACTGGTGATCTGTGCCTGACTGACCCTTTTACCCTGCCTCTGGCAAAAGAACACTGATTGCCCTTGAATTGAATCTCTGACCCGACAAAGTCTATCAACACGAGTCTAATGCACCTGGGGGATATTGGAGCCTTCTGAAGCTATGGTTCCCAGACTACCTTGCAAAAGAGAAAACAGACAGCACCTCAGCTTGATTTCACCAAAACAGATATGAGCATAGTAGGATGACTGTGCCCTCTACTGAATTCTGCCCCAAAGTTCTACCTGTAAACTGATACCCTCAGGTAGAACTGATTGCCCCAAAATACTGATGCTGGTGCTCGCAGGCCTGATACCCAAACTTGTAAACTGACACATGCATTCCCTGTAGAGACGCACTCTAAAAGCACATAACAAGCAAGTGAGAGCCAAAACACCCCTATGTTGGGGTAGGGTTTCCCTGTCCTATTTTGTTAGGAGTTAGGGTTTCACTATGCACACAGCGGTTTCAATCAACCTATAATCGGGTAAGCAACCTGTCCTAGCTTGGAATGGTCACTATGGATTACGATATGCACTAAATCGAATGGTCAAAAGGGTGCCCCGGTAAAACCGGGGTTTGTGTTCCCATACTGGCAGAGCCCGCAACCGGTCAGCCTTATGGCACGCTTCTCGAAGCGAGCCGCCGGCAAACCGCTTAGGAATAGCAGATGGCAAACACGGTGTCCTAGGCGCACCAATGCACATGCAATGCAAAGAAACACATAAGTGTAGTCAAAACAGGATATCACGAGTTCGAGTCAAGCCCTCTAAAATCCCCAGCAGAGTCGCCAGAAACTGTAGACGCGCCCCGTGGGCCTCACTCTACAGTTCGGACTCCCTTTTTGTTTGTCGGTTCTTAATCTGAACCAAAGAGTCCAAATCCGGCAAATCGTTTTGAGAAAAATAGATTTTTGAAAGAAGTGCCAAACATGGACTGTTTTGCCAGATACAGAGTCGCCACCTAAATATTTTATTTTAGGGGAATTTAGGAAACCCTGACTCGGTGCCAAAGGCCACGTGTCGGTCATCACCAAAGTTGCCTCGGCTCGGGAACTTGGGTACGATTGGAGAAGGTCAGCTATGAGCACCCCCGCTCGCCCAATCAAAGATCGGCCTCTACTAACCACGATATCTTGTTTTGAAAACATTATGTGTTCTTATTCCGGTTATTAGCCTAGATTTACTATGTTATGCGCATAGCAAAAAAGTATAGACCAAATCGCCTAAATTGGAACGAAACATTTCATGTTTGTTTTCAAATTGGTTTGCTACTTGCAAGTAGGCTAAAATGCAAATTTTGCCACCCTCAAGTGGTCTTTAGAAATGATGATTTTGCCACTGTCTAGTGGGCTTTAAATTCACAGTTTTAATGCATTTTTCCAATTTAGGTAATTCAACCTCCATCCACGGGCATTCAAGCAGTTATATCACATAAGCAACTAGCCTCATGGTAATCATGCTGTCATGGCAACACTCACACGCATGTAAGGATGCTAAAGCAAAAGAACTTACAGAGTACTCCGAGCCAAAACAAAAACTAGTTTGTAATCATATGCATGATCCTAGTTCATGTTAAGATGGCTAATGCAACACATGCAAAATGCAACGAACATAGGCTCGGCTAATCTACGATGACATGTGAAATGCTACGGCTAGCACGTATTCAATTTGGGATTGAGATACAAATGCAGTTAGAATGATGCGCTGAGCCCGGTGCATGCAAAACGGATGAATGAATGCAAAAATGCTATCATACTGTATGCTAATTCAAACATGCCCTAATCTAACCATTGAAAGCTGGTAAATAAAAGGGAAGAAAGA
The DNA here is from genome assembly GCA_030407325.1 of Camellia japonica. Lineage (NCBI taxonomy): Eukaryota > Viridiplantae > Streptophyta > Magnoliopsida > Ericales > Theaceae > Camellia > Camellia japonica. Next base: position 87,182,557 of record JAPPVO010000031.1, read on the forward strand.
CGTGGGGTTGGAAGACATACACACACTCACGCACACTTATTACACAATTGCCCTCGTTCGGAGGGTCTGAATAAATATTACAGTCCGAATAAATAATACTAAATTAATTATTACAGAATTTCTAATTAAACAACAAATTGAATGCAGGAAGAAGGTGGCCACAGCCCCCGTCTCGGGATGCGTGAATGATGCATGCTTGACTCATCTCGCCCGGAAACTCGCTGCCATAGCACTACTGCCTCTGTTAACACTGCTCTGCTTCTCTGAAGACTTCCAAAGTCCCAGGGTATACTCTTTGAATGTTGGGGAATGCTACCGGCCAGAAGGGATGGTCACTGGCCAAACGAAGTGCCGGTCGACCATCTAAAGTGCCGACCGGCCATTGCTAACAAGAAACCAAGGCCGGTGACATCAATGAACGGCCGGTGAGGAAAGGGGAAGGCCGGTGAGGTGTGGGGATGGCCAACAAGCCATTCCCTGCCCTCCAAAGCAAAAGCACCAGTGTTTGGTGCAAAGCCAAACACAAAACAATCGAGTTGAGAGATCCTGAGGCAGGGCGCGGAGCCGAGACCTCCGGGAACTCAAAACGAACACAAACATGGATGATCACCGGGTGTTCCAACGGTGACGTCCAAGTCTTGAGAACGGTCAAAAATGGGGTGTCTACACAATGCATTTTTGTTTGAACTTGAAGGAGAAACTTCAAGTTTATTGCAATAAATGAGGTACCATGGGGGTGCCATTGGCAGATTGAACTGTTCTTGCCTACTTGTAATAGGCATACTAAACAGCCACAAATTATGATATGCCCCATAAGCTTTTGCTGATGTAGATTGAAAAACCTTACAAATTTTGGTTCTAAGATTAAAACTTATCAAGGTCAAAACGCTAGTTTGATGCCTCCCTTTTTTTACCAACAACAATTCAAATATTTAAGTGTAATTGACTTCTACAAACTGTCTTCTTTTCAAATATCAACTAGGCGAGGTTGAAAATAAAGATGGGAACACTAGTGTTGGAAAGCTTCCCCTGTTTTATTAAGAAAGCATCAAGTACGAAAATGTAAGAGACTTTTGTTTTCCTAAAAGTCCACCAAGTTTTATATATAAATTTTAGCCACCACATCTACCATGGTAATTATAATTGGCAAAAATGAATTTTCAGGTGTCAAAAGCAACTAGTCTACTACTAAGCTTAATCTTTTTAATTTTAATTTTTCTACTTTATTTTATCCTAGATTGCCTATCTGTGTGCTTGATCCTATCTATCAATATGTTATGTTAGGTTGAGTTGCCATTGCCATGCTAAATGATTTTTATTTCTTCTATCTTTTTCTTTCTTGTGGGAAATAGTCATGACAAAGGGCTTCATAATTAAGTTGTTCGTGGTTTTCAACTTGACAGGCGCAGTCATGTACTTCTTTCCTGGTGAGTTTGGGTGCATGCTTTATACAGGGGATTTTTGCTGGGAAACAACTAGTAAGAGGGCAGAGATTGGAAGGAGTATGCTTCTTAGTGCTCTTGGGAATGATAAAGTTGACATTCTTTACTTGGACAATACTTACTGTAATCCATCACATTCTTTTCCTTCTCGAGAAGTTGCTGCTCAACAGGTGCATGTTTACTTCTCTTGTGGAAGTTTTGTAGTTAAATTTATGTAGTAGAATTAAACTACTACCTGATTACTATTGGAAGCTACTAACTTATTTGTGAAGATTTATTTTTTAACCAAAATTTTAATAAGGCTCATATTAACTAGTTTTGTCTAACATGTTTTTGATGTGAGAAGCTCTGAATAATTCCTAATATCGTTTGTTATTGTTAAATAAAGCCAAAAAATATCCAAGGTGAAGGAGAGAGCCAAGGGAAGCCCTAGAAGAGGAGATAGAAAATGGTATTGGAGAGAGCTTTGAGCTTATGTTGCAGAGAAGTGTTGTTGATTTGTCTTATATGCATGACATCTCCTTTTATAGGGAGTTTAGGTTGTTGAGGTCAACTGAGGAAGGATAGGTGGCCTGGTCCCCTTGGTGTGACAATTGGGGATCTCTTGCCCTAAGATGCTTGTCTTGGGATCTCTTGACAAGGGATCCCGTGACATGGGGAATCTATGTCCCTCAACCTTCTTTGGCCAATAGCGTAGGGTAGTTCCTCACCTTAGTATGTCAAGGCATCTTAGAGGTATTAGAGTATCATATACTACGAAGCTCGGACACTTCTAAGAAGCTAGCGTGCCCATGTTGGACACTGGCACTTGTTGGACACATCTTAACATATGTCCGACACTTGTCAACACATGTACTATTTTTTAAAATTTTTTTTTAGATGTGGACACTCTTCGACACTTGGAGGACACATGTGTCCATCCCTTAAACACACATGTCCATTGGTTACAAATTTGAAACTAATTATAAATTTGAACAAAATAACTTAGGATACAAGATAAAAGAAAAATAATGCAAATTTATTGAAATTAGTATTATATAGTATTTTTTTTCTAATATTTTTCAATGATATATTCATATATATAACATATAATAAATATATAAAATTATATATTTTGTGCGTGTCTTCGACATGTTGTGTCCTGCATTTTTTGAAAATTGCTGAGTTGGTGTGTCCGTGTCATATCCGTGCTTGTCTGTGTTTGTGCTTCATAGATTCATATGTCTTTGATCAGTTAACAATTCTGTCTATTAAGGCTGGTTAAGGGAGTATCACAATCAGTAGGGTAAAGGACCCTTAACAGTCCATTGATTCTAGTCTCCAAGCCACAATCCTTCAATGATCTTGTGCAAAGATCCTTGGCCCTCCTCCCAACCTGGGTAGCTTGTTTTGAGACCTTAGACATGTTGGAGAAGTCATGGAATTCACAATTGGAGATGGGTTTATGGTGATCGCTTAGGGAGATCTTGACCAAGCGAGTGAGGCAACCTAGAGATCTTGGTCTGGCCAAGTGAGGCAATCTAGAATTTTGGCTTCAATTTTAGGCATTTTAGACATTAAAGAGATGTTTATGCTGTTGATCCACTCTGACATGTGGCACTAGCTAGCACCATATGACTAGGAGCAGTGTCACCAAAAAATGCTGATACCTTAGTGATGTACGTTTTAGAACACACGTTCTGAAATGTGGTACAATTTCATTCCAAAATGATGAATTAAGCAATTTTTCCAATATATTTTCTTTAAAATTTCCTTGAGAGAAAAAAGAATCAAATATAATAAACTTAAATCTAAGGAGAGTGGAGTTTTAGCAGGATAGAATGTAAAAAATGTATATAATGCTAATAGAAATGTGTTGTTGGTACATGATCAATATGGGGGGGGGGGGAAACTAAATTTATTAGATATTTAATTGTTGAAAGAAAATTTCTGTAAGTACTTTAATTAAATTAGTTTCAACTTTTCATCATGATTTCATCAGACTAAAGTAAAAATGTCAAAAATCTTAGAAATGGGCACAATATGTTCTGAGTTCTCTCTATTTCGAACAATATATGGATGAAAAAAAATGATTAGCATGTCTATTTACTTGTCTCTTGAAATTTCCAATTGTGAATAATAGTTTCAAACATAAGTTTCATGTTTTGAATGGAGCTTTGGTTTTATCCGCTGTTGAACTTCATTTTGTGATTATGTATATGGAAATTATTCATTTACTTTTTAATGACTAGTTACAGGTTGTTGATGTGATTGCCTCTCATCCTGAACATGACATCATTATCGGTATAGACTCCTTGGGAAAAGAAGATTTTTTACTTCACATTGCACAAGCGCTGAAAATAAAGGTGTGCTCACTCTTTACTGAAAGGAAAAGTGTCAGCTAGGGTTGTCTCTATGCGAAGTGTAATCTTTACGGTGCGTATAGAGTAGAATGGCGACGCAAACTTGCTTTTAGTTTTGATAATGTGAGCAAACCCCGATGCTCTTTACATCAACTTTGTTGGTTATTTATTTATTTATAATACAAGTTTTGGGGAAAATAGAGCTATCTCAGAAAATTAGTCTGCACCTACTGGAGAAATACCATAATTTGTTAATATTAGTTCAAGACTGGAACTAATTGACCTACTCATTTTTTTCCTCTGTTCTGCATGCTTTCTATTTCTATATGGTGTAGGTTACATAAATACTGTAATCTGGAGAGTTTATACTTTCATTTGTTTGACTATTTTTGCACACTACATGTAAGCCTACAATCCTGGTAGCTTAGCCTAAAAATTAGTGATTCTTTTGCACTCCCTCGTGTCATGTGATGTCATACAGGATGCAGCCTACTGCATTTTAAATTTAATGTTTCATTTCTGGTTTGTAATAATGTGCATAGTCATGAAGACTTGTATATTCATTTTTTCACCGAAAAAGAAGTTTGCTATGGTAGAAAGGAAATAATATCATTTTTATCCTTCTTATATGTATATAAGTAATCTTATGAGCTATCACTGGTAGTTCCTTATATTTTCTTGTTTTGTTCTTTAAAGATTTGGGTCTGGCCAGAACGCCTGCAAATTATGCATCTTCTTGGGTCCACGACATCTTCACAACTAAAGTTTATCTAACTAGAGTGCGAGCTGTCCCTCACTACAATTTTAGTATCAACACACTGGAGGGGTTAAATATGATACGTCCAACAATAGGGATTATGCCATCTGGTCTTCCATGGAAACCCCTTGAAGGGAACACCAATGTTTTTGGTTTGTCTCCTCACCATAGCAGAAGCAAATTGAGTACAAAAGTTGGGAGCCACACGGATGTGCATAAACCTAATGATAATTCAAGAGCTGTGGAAAGTTATCAAGAATACATATATACAGTTCCATATTCTGATCATTCATGCTTTGCTGAGATAAAGGAGTTTGTTAAGCTTGTCCAACCAACCAACTTGAAAGGTATTGTGTCTTCCTCAAGTTCTTATGTTGATCCTCTTTACTAGTTTGGCCGCCTTTTGGGAGCAAATCTACAGTCACAAGGTTTACATCAGAATTTTGAGACAAAAGGCTGTGAAAGAGTTAAAGATGTCCTTAACAAATCTACTCTTTGAAGTGATAATTCTACTGAAGCTGGAAAGAAAAGAAGAAGCAAGAAAGATGATTTTTTAGGTGTTCATGTGAGTAGAGTTAGTGTATTGAGACGACTAAGGCGTGGTGCAAAAATATTGGAACTTGATTAACTTGAATAGTTAAGAGTTGAATTTTGGCATTGTGTTACACTGAAACTAAATGGCTAATGTTGAGTATGCGACTTCATCTGAGAATACCTGTATAAAATTCTGAAATTCAGTGAAATTACAGGTATTACAAATTACATTTTTTTCCCATTTAATATTCTGTAGTTAATAGCTAATATGGCTTCGTGTAGTGTTTTTAAAGGCTCAAGGCGCACTAAGGCGCTGAAAGTCTCTCGGGGCCTAGGCGCAAGGCGCAAGGCGCAAGGCGAGGTGCGGGCTTTATTGAAGTAAGGCGTACAATTTTAGTAAAAAATAGAAAAATTAACATAGACTAATCATTCATAGACAATTTTTTTTTTAAAAAAATAAAAATAAAATCAAGATTCAAGACAAAATAAAGACAGAATTTAAAAAATAAAATAATCCACATTTAATACAGAATTTATTAAATACAGATAAATACATAATTTATTTTTTTCCCCTAACAGATAAATACAGAATTTAATAAATACAGATAAATACAGAATTTATTAAATACTGAAAACTACATAATTTATTTTTTTCCCCTAACAGATAAATACAGAATTTATTAAATACAGATAAATATAGAATTTAATAAATATAGAATTTTTTTTCCCTAACAGATAAAGGGGAAAAAAAGACCAGTAGCATTGTATTTATTTATTTATTTATTATTTTGTATTTGTATTTATATTTATTTATTTATTTATTTTGTATTTGTATTTTTTTTCCCTAACATAATTGAAAAAAAAAATAAAAATAAAATAATAAAATAAAATAAAACAGAGATCAGAAACACAGTCGAATCGAATGGCATAAGAAGAAGAAGGGGAGAGAGAGAGAGAGAGAGAGAGAGAGAGAAAGTGAGATCAGAAGAAGAATCGAAGTCGAATCGAATCGAGGTCCACAATCGAATCGAGGTCCACAGTCGAATCGAGTGAGATCAAAATAAAACATACCTGTGCGAAGTCGAATCGAGGTCCACAGTCGAAGTCGAATGGAGGAGATGGGTGGGCTTGACCTGTGCGAAGTCGAATCGAGGAGACCTGTCCACAGTCGAAGTCGAATCGAGGAGTCGAGGAGACCTGTGCGAAGTCGCTGCGAAGTCGAAGTCGAAGTCGAATCAAGGAATCGAGGAATCGAAGTCGAATTGAGGAATCGAGGTCCACAGTCGAAGTCGTTAGATCAGATCAAGCTGCTAATACATCAAGCGCGCCTAGTCGTGCGCCTTGCGCCTCTGTCGCCTGGCTCAAGTCGCGGCTAAGGCGCTCACCTGGCTCAAGTTGCCTCGCCTGGGACCTGTACAGGCGCAAAGGGTGCGACTCGCCTCGCCTGGCGCCTAGGCGCGCTTTTCACAACACTGCTTCGTGGGTACTCTTGTTTCAGGAAGAGTTATGAACTGTGCACAGATTGATACTACAGACTATCAGAATGGATATGAATCTTGAGGTTTATAATTGGACCTTATTATGTCTTACTTTTCTTACACTCTGGGCTCAAAAGGTTTGCATTAACCATCTCACTGTTTATGTATGTCATGTCATGGTATTACAATTCAGGTATTGAGTTTTACACCATCACCACAATAAATAAATAAACTCAACTAGGTGGTGATCGTTTGAAATTGCTTATTGAGTTTTACACCATCACCACCTAGTTGCATTGTTGATGGTGACAAATACACTTTTTACATGACTTTTATTGCAACTCCTTGTACAAAAGGATGGTAATAAATGACCATGAGATAGCAAGAAGCTTATTCTTCTTGGTTTCAGTTATTGAAGGTAATGTAAGTTATATGATGCTGTTGTCCCTTTCTCTAATTACATCAATGATTAAATCACGAGCATCTTGGTTAAGTTTGCGAATACGTACACCCTCTTCTCTCTATGTGGTACACAATCTAGCAATCTACCAAATGATACTTAAATTCCTCTTCTATACCTCCTTAAAGGAAGTCATGCTGCTATTTCTCCAACCTTTTCACAACTAAAGCTAAGATAGTGAATAAGGACATAAAATACTTGGGAAGACTGGACAAGATGCTTTGATTCAATGTCATTCTATCACCTTTAAATAGATAGATATAGACTCTTCTATCTTGCCAACTGCCTCTGAAATTTCTAAACCATAGAATCCCACACTGATTTTGCTTTAAAAGTGGCTCCTGAAGGAAGTCTTAGATAAGGTCAATGCTCCACCTTATAACCTAGAATGTCAGCCAAGGTTGCAACATGAGGCACCTCCTTGACCAGAATAAGGTTGTATTCTCCCAAATTCACCTTCGAACTTAAAATGACCTAAAGCACAGAAGCACACATCACCTGGAGTTGCTCCATCTGTACTGGTTATAAGGCTTCAATTTCCTTCCGTTAATACTTGGATTTTAAGGAGAAGTGTGGGTTGTGCTTTTCAATTTGATATCAAAGCTTAGTTGGGCCTATGACTAGTGTGCCGTTTGTTCGACTACTATATATTGTGGTCCAGGAGGGTGTGTTGGAATGTGTCCCACATCGCCTAGAGTTGCCTCATCTGTGCTAGTTATAAGGCTTCAGTTTCCTTCTTAATACTTAGGTTTTAAGGAGAAGTGTGGGTTGGACTTTTCAATTAAGTTTGGTTTTCAATTAAGTTTGGTTGGGCTTGTGATTGGTATGCCATTTGTCCGGCTATTGTATGTTGTAGTCTATGAGGGTGTGTTGGAATGTGTCCCACATTACCTGGAGTTGTCCCATTTGTGTTGGTTATAAGGCTCCAGTTTCCTTCTTCTTAATACTTGGGTTTTACTAAGAAGTGTGGGTTGGACTTTTCAATTTGGTATTAGAGCCTTATAACAAGTCACGGGCCCAACCAAAGTCTGATACTAAATTGAAAAGTCCAGCAGCCCACACTTCTCCTTAAAATCCAGATATTAAGAAGAGGGAAATTGTAGCCTTATAACCAGCATAGATGGGGTAACTCAAGGCAACATGGGACACACTCTAACATCACATAACTAAGATAACCTAACTATTGAGGCTTGACCCTACAACAAATAATAGTAACATTAGCATAAAGAAGATAAGAGGCTGAGCATGGAGCCATCAATTCCCATTCTATCAATCATCATTGTCAAAATCTCCAAAACCAAAATGCAACCAAAAATTTCAACTAGAATTTGGAAGAGGAGGTTTTGGTTATGTTTTCGAAGGAACATTGCTTGATTCCACTATCATAGCTATGGAGAAGCTAGAAAACATCAACCAAGGGGAGAAGTTCGAGCAAAAGTCAGCATGCTTGGTTCTAACCAACATGTTAATCTTGTTCGACTTTGTGGGTTTTGCTCTGAAGGTAACATGACTCCTTGGATTCCTATCTTTTCCAAGAAAATGGGTAAAAAAAGGTTATGGACTAGAAAACAAGGTACAAAGTTTTACCAGGGATAACCACAGGGTTGGCTTATCTCCATGAAGGGTGCAGGGTCTGTATCATATACCATGACCTTAAAACGTTCTATTAGATGTTGGAACTCTGCCCAAAAGTAATGGATTTTGGTTTGGCAAGCTTGTTTGGCGAGATTTTAGCAGGGTTCTGACAACTATGAAAGGAACAATTGGATATCTAGCACCAGAGTGGATATTAAGGTTAGCCATAACAACTAAAGCTGATGTTTACAGCTATGGTATGATGCTTTTTTGAATTGCTATCGAGAAGAATACACACTGATCAATTTGAAGAGGGGAAATTTAAATTCTTCCCAATTTGGGCTGCAAATGCATCCATAGAAGGCGGTGATGTCCTTAGTCTATCAGACCATAAGTTGGAGAAAAATGTTGATGTTGAAGAGGTATGGAGAATTTGTAGAGTTTCTTGTTGGCGCATCCAAGATGAAAATCATAGGCCAACAATGGGTCCAGCAGTTTAGATCCTCGAAGGGGTTTTAGATGTGAAGCTGCCTCCAATTGCTTGTTTTCTCCAATTCCTTGATGACTAGGAGCTTATAGTTTTTTGTATTGTGTTGAGAATTCATAACCATGGAGTAATACTTGTTCAAATATTTACTCAGGCCAAGAGCACTATATTGTTTAAAGATTAAAAAGAATAATACAAGGATGTGCTTGAGCACTTGTCTATGCAATTAAGGCCTCGTTTGGGAACAGGCTAATTTAGTAACTTTTTGGCTATTTGGCTAAAATAGTCACTCAAAAAAACTAGTATGTTTGGGATGACTTTTTGGCTTTTTACGAAAAGATGTGCAAAAAGTAGAGAGAAAAGAGAATCTTTGACTTTTTGGTATGAGTTGTTGGCTTTTTGGCTAATTTAGTAACTTTTTGACTTTTTGGCTAAAAATGATGCTTCCCAAACGAGGCCTAACTATATCTATTTAGTGTTTTTGTATACTTAGTGTACGGCTTTTAATAATTGTTATGTATTTGATATTTGTATATTCAATGTTGTGTGATCCATGGAGATCATAGTTTCACTGCAATGTTGGTTTTCTTCTCTATGTAGCTAGGTTTCTTTGGAATTTCAATTTTGGGATTGTAGATCTTCCACAACAAAGGTGTTTTGGTGATTGTGATTGGAGTGTAGTCTCTTTGATATGACAGTGACATATTATTCCCTTTGTAGATCTAGTGTTGCTTCCATGGAGGCTATAATTGAGGGCAAAGAGGTTTCCATGGGGATGTGTGATCCTCCAAATGGTTGAGGGCTTCATCCACACCTTTAGTTGATGAGTTAGTAGCTACTTTGCCTTTAGTTAGTTGTGTGGTCGGCGATTGATTCTTTGCAAATAGCAAAAGCTAGGTCTCTGGTGCGATGGTTTTGGTCTTCATAGTTTGGTTGCACTGGTGTGATTAGTTTGGTTTCGCCTATCTCCCATGGGAGTCCATTTTTTTCAAACTAGGTGTATCTTCTCATCCTTCAGCAGTAGGTGTGCAACTCGGGTAAGTTTGGTCAGTTGAGGAGTTGCCTAGGTCCAGTCCAAGTTGTGCTAAGAGTTGTCCAAGGCCAACCTTCTACTTGCACTTCTTTGTGCAAGCCTGACTTGAGCATAGTAAATTCAACTTCAACTTGGGCTAGGTTCGAATTGTCTGATTTACCCACAAATCTGAACTCTATTCCTATATTTTGTTTATTTATTTATTTATTTTCCTGCTAGGCTAATTAATTTGTTAAATATTAACATTTTTTCTACTAAATTATTAATAACATTAAAATAAATAATTTATATGATGAGATAGAAAGACGAAGAGGAGAGAGATGAAAATCAAGGAACCCTTGCGCTGCTGGGGTGGCCTTTGCCATTTCTGAGTGACAAAGGGAAATGATAGGTTTTGTGGTGTGTTACTTGTGTATGTGATAAATATTGTGAATATGATCTAAATGTTTAGATTAATTTTTTCAAACTTTGGTCCCTTGCACCTTCACCAAAATTGTCCTTTCACTTTTAATTGTGCCATTAGAAAATTTTATGTATGCCAATTTCCGTTAGTCTTATTAATGCTAGAATTGTGAATTGAAAGTCAGAGGTGCAAGATTTCAAATTCAAGTGCGTCTACAAACCCTACTTGGATGCAGCTTTGCTATTAAATTTCATTTTGACTTCTCGTTGGAGTGACAAGCATGTGGATGACTGCATTTCGTATTTCCAGTCTATCAAATGTCGAATGACTAAATATCCTAAACATTGAAAAACCATGGCACATGTATTGAAATGTATATTTTTTCATCTTTTCATGCTCTTGGTGACAATAAAAAATTGAAAAGAATACCAAAAAATCTTAAAATAAAGTGTAATTAAATCCCCATAGAAGACAATCAGCCTTTAGTTTCTTTTATCATGACATGATCTGTGCACATTTTGTTAAATTTTGAGACCCATTCTTCTAAACATCCTAGTCATCCTCTTTTTCATACTCCTTTCCCTTTTTTGCAGATATCATTGGGTAATTATCAGACAATATTCATATTTCATGTTTTCTGTATTCTTCCTATGCTACATCTCTTTCACCAACCATCTCTCCCATGGAGCTGACAGCATCTCTGCAAATCAATCTCTCTTTGGGGACCATACCATTGTCTCTGCTGGTGGAAACTTTGAAATGGGTTTGTACAAACCAGATAAGTCTTCCAACTATCACATATGCATATGGTACAAGAAAGTATCTACACAAACCAGTGTGGGTAGCAAATAGAGATATACCCATCTTTGATAAGTATTCTTCAGAACTGAAAATTTTAGATGGTTACTTGGTGCTTCTCAACGAGTCCCAAACCCCAACTTGGTCAACAAATCAGAACTCCACCACTTCAAATTCTGTGGTAGCAGTTCTTGGCGATGATGGTAATTTGATTTTGAGAGGTGGGTTTAATTCAACACAACCAATTTGGCAAAGTTTTGATTACCTTGTTCACACTTGGTTGCCCGGTAGCAAGATTTCATATAACAAGCGAGCCAATACACACCAAAGTCTAACTTGGAAGAACTATGAAGACCCTTCACCAGGACTATTTTCTCATATTCTAGATGCAAATAATAGCTATGTTTTGTTGTGGAATGGGTCTATATAGAATTGGACTAGTGGTCCTTGGAATGGGGATAGTTTTAGCTTATTACCTACAACGAGACAACATTATGTTTAATATTAGCTTTGTTGACAATGAAAATGAGAGTTATTTGAAATATTCTCCCTATGATCCTTACATTATATCTAGAGTTGTTATGGATGTTTCAGGGCAACTCAAGCAACTCACTTGGTTGGAGGGCAGCCAGGAGTGGAATTTGTTTTGGGCTCTGCTGAGACAGCAATGCGACATTTATGCTTTATGCGGGCCATTTGGAACTTGCAATCAGAATAAACAACCCTTCCGTAATTGTTTGACTAGTTTCAATCCTAAGTCAGGCAATGATTGGTATTTGGGTGATTACTCTGGTGGGTGTGTAAGGAGAACCAATTTACAATGAGGAAATGCCAGTGCTGCTAATCAAGAAAAAGATAGGTTTCAAGAATATTCCTACATGAGATTGCCTGAACATACTCAATCTGTGGCTTCTTGTAGTGCTACGGAATGTGAATCTTCTTGCTTGAAAAACTACTCTTGCACTGCTTATGCTTATGACAGGAATGGGTGTTCAATTTGAACTATGGACCTTGTTAACCTGCAACAACTTTTGGGAAATGACAGTAGTGGAAGCAGTCTTTATCTCAAACTTGCTGCTTCTGAGTTTTCCAGAGATAATAATATGGGGGATTATTATTGGTGTTGTGGGTTCAGTTGTAGTAGTCTTAGGCCTCGTTTATGTTATGTGGAAGCAACAAAGGAGTCTTATAGCAACCCCTTGTGTGCTTTGGCCAAACACTTGTTGGTTGAGCTTTCTAGGAAAAGATCGAATAGTTGCCATTTATGGTTCATTGGTTGCATTTAGATACAAAGATTTGCAAAAAGCAACCAAAAATTTCTCGGAGAAAATGGTAAGCAGAGGTTTTGTTCTATTTTCAAAGGGCCATTGCCTGATTCCACTGTTATAGCTGTGAAGAAGCTGGAAAGCATCAACCAAGGAGAGAAGCAATTCCGAGCAGAAGTCAACACACTTGGCACCATCCAACATATTAATCTTGTTCGGCTTTGTGGGTTCTGCTCTAAAGGTAATAAGAAGTTACTCGTGTATGATTACATGCAAAATGGCTTATTAGATTCCCATCTTTTCCATGGAAAGGAGTCTAAGGTACTGGACTGGAAGACAAGGTACCAAATTGCACTAGGGACAGCCAGGTGGTTGGCTTATCTTCATTAAGAGTGCCGAGACTGCATTGTACACTGTGACATAAAGCGATAAAACATACTATTAGATGTTGAATTCTGCCCAAAGGTAGCAGATTTTGGTTTAGCAATCTGAAGCAGGGATTTTTAAATTCTTCCCAACCCGGGCTGCAAGTGTAGTCATAGAAGGAGGTGATGTCCACTGCCTATTGGACCATATGTTGGAGAAACATGTTGATGTTGAAGAGGCATGGAGAATTTGTAAAGTTGCTTGTTGGTGCATCCAAGATGAAGGGAATGATAGGCCATCAATGGGTCAGGTAGTTCAGATCCTCGAAGGGATTATGTGAACCCGCCTCCAATTCCTCGTTTTCTTCAAGCCCTTGTCAACCGCTAGGAGTGTACAGTTTTTTCATTTCTTCATTGAGTTCTCTCCAGTCGGAATTCACAACCATGGAGCAATCCTTGTGCGTGTCTAGTTTCAAATCAAACAATAAAACAAGTATGTCCTTGCGCACTTCTCTATCCTCTTTTAACTACTGTATATATATTCTGCAATTTTACAGAGGCCTTAGACCCATGGTGGTGTAAGGCTTCTTTTTTAGTTTCTATCTGTTATATATTCATTGGCAAGAATGATTCATCCCTCTAATTGTAGGAGGTCTAATTGAGCACTAATGAGGTGGAAATTCAAAAAAAAAGAAAAAAAAAATGATTTAGAGCTCTAAAAATGAGCTCTAACTCCATCACTAGTGTGTTGGCAGTGGGGTCCAGTGATGGACTGTGTCTTGTTTTTTTTTTTTTTTTTTTTTTTTTTTTTTTTTTTTATTTATTTCCTCCATGCCAGCTCATTAGAGCTGGCATTAGAGCTGCTGGATTAGAGCTCTCCACAGTGCTCAAAGAAAAACTAAGGTCAAAACATCACATCAATGAATGGGCCTACCCCCTAGAGCTCTTTTAGAGTTCATAATTTAGAGCTCCCAAAACATTTTTGTATTCATTGGTATTAGTGTTTCATCGTTTTAGTCAATGTGTTTGGTATGGTTTTCCTTTAGAAAGCGTTTAATTTTTTCATGTAGGTACTTTTCAAAATAATAAGATTTTTTTATTATTATTTTTTTTTTTGAGAAATAAAAAAAAGGACGCTCTGTGGGACATTATAGCATCCATAGGCCCTAGTCCCAGATAATCGGTTACCGGCCAGATTTAGCTCAACTTAAAGGAAGGGACACACCATTGGGGCATACAAATAGACCTCACCCACCTGTTACATAGGAGGCAAAGTGTCAATTGAACTACAACGTGATGAGCCGAAGCAAATTGGCACCTTTGAGAATAGACTCTGGCTAGGCAGGCTGGGTGGAGGGGAGATGTGTAATCCATTGGGTCAACATTCTTAATGGTTTTCAAAATTGTAAGTTTGCAAAAGCAAAATAAGCCTCAAAGTCTTGGAGAAATCGTACATAATTCATATACAAGATATGATATTTTGTAGTGTTGAATATCATAAAATGTCATAATTAAATCATTTTCAGTCCTAACTAAAAAAGGGAGTCATAACCAAACATTACATAATATATAACCAAAGAATTTTTAGAGCATAACCAAAATAATAATTATAATAGGTTATAATTAACATCACAATGAATTATAACTAATATCATAATAAGTTACAACCAAGTCATAATAACTAACACTATCGTATGACATAATCAAATACTACAAATGTCATAATTGAGGCATATGGTAAACGTTGCAAAATGTGGTGTATTATAGAATTTCTCATTATATATAGGAAAATTTAGTCAAAATCCCGCATTAGACCCTTATTTGGTGAAAAAGACAATCCAATTTATTTTTCTTCATAAACTCTCTAAGGAGAAAACACATAATTGAGTAAAAGCAAAGTAATATATATATATATATATATTTTGCTTGGACAATATTGCCAAAGTAATATGTTATTGTGAACCAGAGTAACATATTATTGCGAGACAAAATAACATGTTACTATCAAACAGAGTAATATGTTACTATTACTGTTTATATCAATTTCGATGGTAATGATTTTTTATTTTTTAAAAAGAATTTCATAGTCAATATGGATTTTATTTGATAGATTTTGATGAGAGAATTTTAAAAATATTAATTTTATTAAAAATCGATATTTATATCAAAAGTTATATTATTTTAAAGTTTAATATTTTAATAATAATTATATGTGTTGGACTTTTTAAAAAAATTTTGTGTTTGTCTTTAATTCATCAAAGTTTTAGGGTAAATTACAAACATACCCCTTGAGGTTTGTTTAAAATACAAATTATTCCCTGTGATTCTGGAAATTACATCCCGTCCTCTAAGGTTTTTAATTTCATAACAATAAACCCCTTTTATTAATTAAACATCAAATTAATTAATAGTTTTTAACGATGTTAAAATTTTATTTCAACTAATAGTTTAGGTAATTTTATTATTATATAGGACAATGGTTAAGAATTTATTTTTTCAGTTAATTCTGACAAATAAAATTTTTTGACAATGGGATATGTGTAATTTTTCAAAGTATAGGGAGCAATCCATATTTTAAGTAAACCTCAAGGGGTGCATTTGTAATTTACCAAAGTTTTATTATGAAGGGGTTTTGACCAAATTCCTCATATATATATATATATATATTTAAAAAATAACTAAATATTATATATTAAAAAAAAAACAGACAATAGGCAATGGGTTCCGACTATTTTGGGGACTTTGGTTTTTAATCAAAAAATATTACAAGTTATCACATTGTCTTTTATTTTTTTATACGTCTTTTTGTAAAAATTAAAAAAGCTAATTAAAATAGTCAATTATCAAACAGGGGCTAAATGATTCAAACATTTTTTCTATCAACAATGCAACTAGAGGGTGGAATCAGGAATTTTGTTCAGGAGGGGCCAATGTATATGCATAAATTATATTGTTAGTTTTTGAGAGGGTAATTTATATATATAAATTGGGCCGAGCGGCCGTGTGGGCCTCAGTTAGGAAGGCTGAGTAATAGTGCCATAAAAAGCTACTCCAGCTCAGACAGACATAAAGCTACTCCGGCCCAGATAGACGTAAAGCTTATTCCGGTCGCAAGGAAGTATATCGGTACCGTGCACCATGTTATACCGGGTACGGCGCATTTGGGGTTAGTTTGGTCTAAGGGCCTTGTTAATATTAGTTCGGTTTATGCTCTACCACGGTAGATGAAGAGAGAACCGAGGTGAAAACAGTAATAGAGAGCCGGACTAAGTGTAGTTCGGTTCAAGATCACATGTGCTTGCTTACTTTAGTCGAAAGATTCGGCTGTGGTAAAACCATCTCACTTGGTTTAAGCAGTGAGGGGGGTGTTGAGAGAAGCATTATCTCTCAGGAGTATGAATCCTAGGGGGACTCTACATGGAGGAGTAAGAGTCCTACTAGGATTGTGCCACACGAAACCTATAAAAGCTCACCAATATCACCTATGGAGAGGTAACACAACTTTGTTTTCTGAATACACAGAGCTTTTGTCTATTTGTCAAGCTTACTAACTTAAGCATCGGAGAGGTTTCCGGCACACACCCGCCGGCTAGCTCACGTGTGTATTTTCAGGTGATAAAGCGACGTCGTACGGAGGAGCGCAAACTTGATCAACAGAATTATACGAGAAGGTGTATTTCTTTCCCATACAATTGGCGCCGTCTGTGGGAAAACAGACAAGAACAACCTCTTGATCAAGCTTTTCCTCTAAAAAATCAATGGCGAACAACGAAGAATTACACAGTCCGCCTTGACGGACTAACTCCAGAAGGGGGTGCAAGGCGCGAAGGCCTACCCTTGGTCACTCCCATGGCGAACCTGGAACCACAAAGACAAAATTCCAGGAGGGATGCAAGGGACGAAGGCGGAATAACAGCCCCCATCACTCTCGTTCGCAAAGCCCAGAAAGACAAAGGCGCAGGATTGATCCTCAAGCTTTGGAGGATCGCGTCAGGGAACAGAAATACTACACCCTTTCAAGCGGAAAAGCAAAAGCCTCAGGACAGGCGATACGCAATCCAGATCTTCCAGAAGTCGTCACTCCAGGCTGAAAGGACGAGATCTGAGAGGTCAAACACTGAGGGAAGCACATATTGGCCCTCACATACGCACCAACGAGGATCCAGACAGACGGAGTTGCCCAGGTCGTCCGACCTACGAACCGTGCTAGAAGAGAGAAGCACGATGGAAGGAGGACGCCAGGACGCGCGATCCACGTAGATTTCTGCCCTGTAGCGGTTGGCTCCGGACACATAAAGCGTCGAGGTTGGATCGCCAATACCGTGCCCGGCCTACGAACCAACGGACAAGGCATTGGCGAGGCTGCAGACCTCACCATTCGTCCCAGCAATAGAGAACGCGCCCCTACCGTCAGGCTTCCTACAACCCAAATTCACAACATATGAGGGGAAGACGGACCCCTACTCACACTTGAGCCACTTTCGCCAGGTCATGGCTGTTATACCGGCGGAATGGCCTTGATGTGCATCATTTCCTTCAAAGCCTTGGCGACCTAGGCCTGACTTGGTTTGAGAAACTTCTAGAAGGCAGCATAGCCTCCTGGGCGCAATTGGCTGAGGCGTTCGTGACAAGGTTCCGAACAGACACTAAAACTCCGGTGGAGATCGACCAGCTACTCTCCATCGACATGGGCGACAAGGAGACCCTAAGATCATACAACAGTCGCTACTGGGAGACATTCAACCAGATTGGGGACTGCCAACCAATCTCGCCATTGCGCAATACAAAGAGGCCTTCCAGTCGGGAACAGACTGAGGGACTCTATCACCATGACACCGCCCCTCACCATGGAGGCCCTGATGGAGAGAGTGCATCAGCACATCAGGGTAGAAGAGGATGGCGCTCGTGCCAAAGCAAAATCTGGCGCGACCACAGCACCAGAGAGAAGACCTCAGCAAAGGTCAATACGGTAGATCGCCAGAACCGAAACGGACGGGGCAGACGAGACAACGGCGAGGACCAGGACAAGAGATGGTTGAGAGTCCGCACTGCCATAACCACGGTATTCAAGAAACCGATCTACCGAATACTTAGTGAGATTCGAGACGAGCCTTTCGTCAAGTGGCCAGCCAAGCTAGGCGAGGCACAGAAGGACTACGATGACAGATCAAGGTGCACCTTCCACAAAGAAAAGGGGCACCGCACTGAGAATTGCACGCCATTGAGGCAGCATCTGGAAGAGTTGTGGCAGCAGGCCACCTAGACAAATACATAGAGGAGGGGCACACAACCAGCCCCCAGGACCATAACAACCCCAACGGGATGCCGATTGACGCCCCGCCCCAAGGCATCATCAACGTAATACATGGAGTCTTTGAACCTGAGCGTGTATGCGAGCTCAGAGGTTCAATCAAAAAGGCCGAGCACTTAAGAGAGGTGCTAAGTGCCCAACCAGTCGTCAAAAAGGGGAAGACAGAGGCCACAAATGTCATGTCTTTTTCGGATAAAGACTTGGCAAGGATTTATTGCCCTCACAACGATGCCTTGGTCGTCACTCTCCGAGTCAAGGATTTTGACGTCAAGCGGATTCTGATTGACCAAGGTAGTTCATGTGAAATCATGTACTATGAAACCTTCAAACAACTAAAGTTGCAAGATAAAGACTTGGCGCCTGCCGTATCTCCCCTTATCGGATTCAACTCCATGCCAGAATGGCCCGTCGGCAAAATTATCCTCCCAGTCAGTGCAGGGAGTGTGACGAAACAAGTGGAGTTCTGGGTGTTGAAGGTCCTCCACTTACAACATTATCTTGGGCAGAACATGGCTGCATTCCATGCGCTCGGTGGCGTCCTCCTACCACCAAGTGATGCGATTTCCCAACGACACCGGAGTAAGTAATAGAAGAAGTTTATGGAGATCAGATCATGTCGAAGCAGTGCTTTGTCACAGTGAACGGCAGCCGCGCTGCCAAAGGATATGTTCATTCGGTGGAAGAACCTGAGAGTAATGAACTATTCGCAGATGTTGGCAAAGCGGCTAATCAGAAAGCAGTGGAGGACTTGGTGGAGGTCAGATTAGATGAAAAGAACCTGGATAAGTTCTTTTTGCTTGGTTCGTCGTTGTCCAGCACTGAGAGATTGGAGGTCTTGCAATTTTTGACCTCCAACATCGAAGTGTTCGCCTGGACCCCATACGACATGCCAGGCATTGATCCCAACTTCATCTGTCACCAACTCAATGTTCACCCTTTTGCCAGACCAATCATTCAGCGCACCCGCAGATCGGCACTCCACCATGCCGAAATAGTGGCAGAAGAAGTAGGAAACCTGCTGGAGGCAGGGGCAATCAGAGAGGTGCACTACCCAAGATGGATCTCCAACACCGTCGTAGTGCCAAAGAAGAATGGCAAGTGGCGTGTTTGCGTCGACTACAAAACGGTCAACAAGGCGTGCCCAAAAGATAGCTTTCCTCTACCAAGGATAGATCAACTGGTAGACTTAACGGCAGGGCACAATCGACTTAGTTTTCTGGACGCATACAGAGGCTACCACCAAATCGCCATGCATGAACCAGACCAGGAGGTCACATCCTTCACAACTCCAAGAGGACTATACTGCTACAAGGTCATGCCCTTTGGCCTAAAGAACGCAGGGGCGACATTCCAGAGAATGGTCACCAAGATGTTTGAGCCATTGTTAGGCAGAACAATGGAGGCCTACATCGACGATATGGTGGTCAAGAGCAAGAATGAGAATGACCATCTCAAAGACCTAGGTGAGATGTTTGAGATCCTGAAGAAGCATAAGTTACGCCTCAACGCATCAAAATGTGCATTCGGAGTAGGATCTGGTAAATTCCTAGGCTTCCTGGTGACCAACCGGGGTATTGAGGCAGACCCTTCTCAAATCAAGGCAATTCAGGAGTTGGAAAGACCAAACTCAGTAAAAGAAGTACAGCATCTCACCGGCATGGCCGCTGCGCTCAATCGATTCATAAGTCGGTCATCAGACAGACTACGACCATTCTTCCATGCTCTAAAAGCCAAGTTTGAATGGGACGACGAATGCGACCAAGCTTTGGAAAGCTTGAAGGAATACATGTCTTCTCTACCACTACTCGTAACTCCAATTCCTGGAGAAGAACTCTTCTTGTACCTAGCAGTCTCGCAGCACGCAATCAGCGCAGTGTTGGTCCGCGCAGAAGGAATCCAGCATCTGCCCATCTATTATGTCAGCAAGACATTACTAGGCGCCGAAACGAGGTACTTGCCACTGGAGAAACTGGCATTGGCCTTGATGATGGCCTCAAGAAAGTTGTCGCACTACTTTCACGCCCACACCATAGTTGTTCTCACAGCCTTCCCATTAAAGGCTTTGAAAGAGCAAACTTCTCTGGGCGAATTCTGAAGTGGGCAGTAGAGTTGGGACAATATGGCATCAAGTTCCAACCTAGGACCGCAATAAAAGCACAAGCATTGGCAGATTTTGTCGCAGAATTCACACCAGGAAGTCATCACATCTGCCCAGTCGACCTAACTGAAACAACCGAACTAGGGATGGAAGTTGACGTCGGAATAACACAACCCCTAGTAATGGTTATTCAGTCAGGCCCCAAGGCAGACCAGAGTAAGGAAAGGAAGGAAGAAGCAAACCATGCTACACCAAGTCAGGACTCGCCAACAAATAAAGACTTGTGCAAACAGAAAGCAAGGGGCAGACAACGAGCATGGACACTGAGAAAGACACCTGCAGCATGGAAGATCCCAAGGCATCATCTGATCCCTCCACCTGCTGGAAATTGTTCGTTGGAGAGATGTTGAAGCTCTTCGTAGATGGAGCATCCAATCGGCATGAAGCAGGACTTGGCATAGTCCTCATCTCTCCAGATGGCCTTGTAGTGGAACAGGCAATCAACCTTGGCTTCCCTGCATCAAACAACGAAGCAGAGTATGAAACGCTTCTGGCAGGCCTCAAGTCAGCATTCTACATGAAGGCCACCGAGCTAATGGTTTACAGCGACTCGCAGCTGGTGGTAAACCAAATATCTGGCGACTACGAGGCAAAGGATGATAGAATGGCCAAGTACCAAGAATTGGTCAGAACAGAGGTAAAGAAGTTTGAAGTGGTGAGGATAGAACGGATCGGCAGAGAAGAAAACAGCAGAGCAGACGAACTCGCAGGCTTCGCCTCAATGGCAGATACTTCCATCCCTCACCCACTACTAATCGACTATCTGCCTAGGCCAAGTATTGAAGACCCAGAAGCAGAAGAGGTATGTTGCGCCGATCTAGGCCCTTCTTGGATGGATCCCATCATATTATTCCTGAAAGACGGCACCCTACTAGAAGAGAAGAAAGAAGCCAACAGAATAAGAGCAAAGTCGCAGCGATTTTGGCTCTCTCCATCCTTGGCATTGTACAAAAAGTCATTCTCAGGACCTTACCTAAAGTGTGTTCACCCCAGCAAAGTGGAAGCGTTTATGTTTGAAATACATGAGGGTGTCTGTGGCAGCCATCAAGGGGGAAGATCATTGGCATACCGAGCAATTTCACAAGGATACTGGTGGCCATACATGTAAGCGGATTCAGAGAAGTATGTCAAAAAGTGCGAAAAATGCCAAAAGTTCGCACATCAAATACACCAACTCGCCAGAGAACTTCTACCTCTAACTAGTCCATGGCCTTTTGCAATGTGGGGCTTAGACATAGTAGGGCCGCTTCCAACAGCATTAGGCAATAGGAGGTTCTTCCTTGCAGCAACCGACTACTCACAAAATGGGTGGAACTCAAGGAAAAAGATGTGAAAAAGTTTGTCTGGCAGAATATCATCACTCGATTTGGCATACCAAAGGCATTGATATCAGACAACCGGCACTCAGTTCGACAGCAGAATCTTCAGAGGCTTTTGTGAAGAATACAAGATCGAGTTCTACAATTCTACACCGGCATATCCCCAAGCAAATGGACAGGCAGAAGCATCGAATAAAGTGGTCCTGGATGGGTTGAAGAAAAGGTTAGAAAGAGCGAAGGGCAAGTGGGCAGAGGAACTCCCTCATGTTTTATGGGCTTACCGCACCACATCTCGCCGATCAACAGGGAAAACACCATTCTCCTTAGCCTATGGCATGGAGGCAGTCATCCCATTAGAAGTTGGCCTCCCCACGATTCGAAGCGAAAACTTTGACCCAGACCTAAATGGCGAAGCCATAGCATTGGAGCTTGACCTTGTGGAAGAAAGAAGAGACAAAGCATTGGTCCACATCGCCTCCTACCAACAAGAGTTGTCCAGAAAGTATAACAAAACAGTGCATCCAAGGCAATTCAAGATCGGAGATTGGGTGCTGCGCAAAGTGATGGGAAACACCTTGGTTCCAGGAGATGGCAAGTTGGGGCCTAATTGGGAAGGACCTTATAAGGTGGTCGGATTAGCAGGCAAAGGGGCATACCACTTGGAAGATAAGGACGGCAAAGCAATTCCCAGGCCATGGAACACTGCCAATCTCAAGTTGTTTTATTTCTAGCTTTTTTTCTTTTAAATATATGTAATTTTTTACTTTCTCAATAAAACAAGTCAATTCTTTTTTAGCATAATTGTCTTCAGTAGAAAGTAGCTTTAGTAAGTTAGGAGCATTGTAAACATAGTTGGCCGGAATAACCAACTACGAACCCTTCCTAAGCCCAGGATAAGGATCCAGGCTGCAGGACGTTTGGTCAAAAAAACCAAACACTATATTCTAAGTTGGCTGGAAAAACCAACTTACAAGTTGGCTGGATTAAACCAACACCTCTCCTAAGCCCAGGATAAGGATCCAGGCTGCAGGACGTTTGGTCGGAATAACCAAACACTATATTCTGAGTTGGCTGGAAAAACCAACTTAGAGGTTGGCTGGACTAAACCAACTCTTGGTACTCTTCAGCCGAAGTAAGTTTATGGCTGAAGAGTGGTTGGCTGGACTAAACCAACACTATGTACTCTTCAGCCGAAGTAAGTTCATGGCTGAAGAATGGTTGGCTGGATTAAACCAACTCTTTGTACTCTTCAGCCGAAGTAAGTTCATGGCTGAAGAGTGGTTGGCTGGATTAAACCAACTCCTGGTACTCTTCAGCCGAAGTAAGTTTATGGCTGAAGGGTGGTTGGCTGGATTAAACCAACTCTTTATACTCTTCAGCCGAAGTAAGTTTATGGCTGAAGAGTGGTTGGCTGGATTAAACCAACTCTTCGTACTCTTCAGCCGAAGTAAATTCACGGCTGAAGACTGGTTGGCGGGATTAAACCAACATTGGATACTCTTCAGCCGAAGCAATTATATTTGCTAAAGAGTGGTTGGCTAGTAAGTTAGATAGTTAAAACCGGAATACGTTATATTGGCCCAGAAATATTTAAATAGTAGTTAGAAAGCAAGCATTCAAACCGAAATAAGAGTTTGAGCAACAGAAGACATTGAAGATTCATTACAAGTGGAAACATACAGAACAAGACCGAAATAAGAGTTGGACCACAGAAGAAGATTTTTTCATTGAAACACAAAACAGAGTACAACTGAGGGGCCGCAGCCCGGTTACAAGTTCAACAGAAAAGAAAGAAAAAAAAAAATATACAATCAGCGAAAGAGTTCATCAATTTCGGCATCAAATTCAACATCAGCATCTGGTCGAAGTCCGGTTTGAGGTGGGAGCTCGGTTTCATCTTGGACCGCGGTGTCAATCGGCAGCACGGTATCAGTCGGTAGCTCATCAGCCAAGTCTTCAACTACTGGCTCTAACCGAGCTGTTTGATTATTGGGTTGTTCATTGACGGCCGGGATAAGAGTTGGCT
This sequence comes from Camellia japonica, assembly GCA_030407325.1. Classification (NCBI taxonomy): domain Eukaryota; kingdom Viridiplantae; phylum Streptophyta; class Magnoliopsida; order Ericales; family Theaceae; genus Camellia; species Camellia japonica. The sequence goes on from JAPPVO010000031.1 coordinate 87,206,310, forward strand.
CCTCATCCTCATCATCATCATCATCATCATCTTCATCATCACCAGACCCCTCAAGAAATTGCCTTTGGAGATCGGCAGCATATTGCGAAAGCGAGGCCGGAATAGAATACGGTGGAGCATTGTAGACCTCGGTGTCAGGCATACAACCGAGCCGCTCCACCGCACTCCTCCAGCCACATTTGAAGAATAGGTACTTGGCTGCTTCGCACTGTTGGACGTAGCCGTCCTCTGCCTTCTTGAAGCCTTGTTTTTCGGCATTTTTTATGCCCTCCTTCAATTGGGCTATCTCGGCATCTTTCTTCTTTTCAATCTTCGCCAGCAGGCGCAGGTACTTGTCCTTAGCCTCAACAGCAACTTTATGCTTTTCGGCTTCGGCCGAACTAACCAGTTCGGTCAGTCGGCCGTTCTCAGATTGTAGCTCGGCCAATTATTTTTTGGCGTCCTCTAGCTCGGCCGATTTTGCTTCGGCTTCTGCCATGGCCTCCCTTGTATTTCTCCTAAGCTCCATGACCCTCCTGTGTGTAACTTGGTTTTTCTGGATGGCTTGCAAAGGAGAAGTAACTTTAGCGAGACTGAAAGTTGGAAAAAATTACATAGAAAGAAGAAAGCTATTTACCAGGATCATGGACTTGGTTGAAGACCGAATGGACTTCAGTTCGGTGTTAAGTTGCTTGTAGTGGTGCTCCATATCCTTTGGAAGGCACACACTTTTGGCTAGATTAAAAGCCATCAGGTGGTCCTTCTCGGTGACAACCGAATCAGAAGCGGTGATATCTCGGTTGTTGAAGGTCAGTTCGGGAACCCATTTGGAGGAGGAGGCAGTTCGGTCCAATGGCTCCGGTTGGGGGCTTGGTTGAACGTTTGGGGGAGGACTTGGAGGCAGAATGGTCTCGTCCTCATCAACAAGTCGTGGCTCGGTTTGGCTAGTCCAGGCACGCTTGTTTCGGCGAGAAAAAGATGGCTGCTGGGATGGAAGGGCCACCACGCTCTCAGTGGTTTGGTCGGTTGGTTGTACATCGGCTGGAGTTGTTGCGGTCAAAAGGGCCTTCAGCCTGCTCTTCTTTGCCATTTCTTGTTCGGCTGTGAGTGAGATTAGGTTTATCTGGGGCAAGGATAGGTCCGGTTGAGGTGCTTCTTCAAGAAGAAAGTCAGTAACTCTCGCTTTTCAGCGACCGGTGTATGTGTATGTCAGCTCAAAGCTGAGAAGTTTAGCCCAACTTCTTTCTTGAATACGTAGTGCGGCGCGGAGGATGGTCAGGTTCGGGTAGCTGTACAGTGAATGGATATGTGCAGAATCTGCATAAAAGAAAGCAACTGTTAGTTCGATTCGGAATGACAGCCAAAATAAAATAGAGGCATAAAATAAAGCCGAAGTAGTTATACCGGGTATTCCTTTATTCCAGTTAATACTTCGGCCAGGGATCTGGGCTTGGTGATCTTCAAAATCCCCAGATACCCAGAAGAAGTCATCGTCATTCAAATCTTTATCCGGCGTATCTTTTATTATTTTTTCTCTACGTCGGCGTATCCTAAGGTAGTAGACCCAGCCGTCATCCTTGGACCCAATGGAGTATTGATGGAATATTTCTGCCAGACCGAGGTTTAGACCGGTTTGGCGGTTTAGTTCGGCAATGCCCATTATTATACGGTATGAGTTGGTGGAGAGTTGGGTTGGGCATAGTCTAGTTTGCCTAAGAAACTCACAAATTAGAGGTTGGACTGGGAATCTCAGTCCGGTTTCTATTATTGAAAGCAGGGTAAAAGGCACAAAACCCTCATTCCCCCAAGGTATGGTGTCTTTTTTGGCGAGGGTGAGGTAGACATCGGCTGGTACGTTGTAATCCTTACGGAATTCGGCTAGACCTCCTGGGGTTTCTACTAAAAACCTATACTTCCCCATTTATTGTATAAATAAAGAATAAATTAGTTCGGTTGAGAAGTTGTGCTCAGAAGCTCGGTCGAGCGCTCAAGAGGATGGCTTGGGCAACCTAAAGTCTGCAAAGTGGAAAAACAAGGTGTTAAGCACAGATCGTTGATCGTGCTACAAAACAGAGCAAGAAAAGAGAAGTCTTACTTCGGCTACATAGGGCACTACAGGATTTACTTCGGTTACAACAAGGTGTTTGTCATCTCGGCTCAGCAGGATGTTTGGTTATCTCGGTTCTACCTATGGGTTTGTTACTCCGGTTGGGCATCAAGGGGCAGCTTTCTGAGTTCGGTTTAGAAACTGAGAAAGCTGGCTTAGCCCCCGAAGGCTCAGCTCGGTCGTGGCCAAGATTTCTAGTTCGGCGAGTTTTTATTTCGGCTAATGTGAATACAGTTGGTGACCTATTGAAACTACTATTATATGCACAAATTCTAGTTCGGTTTTAGTTTGCCTAAATCTACATACAGCAAAAACAGTGTCCTAGTTCGGTTGAGGCATGTTTAAAGATCAAACAAGTGTTCTATAGCTATTTCTTGAAATTCAAGAGGTTCTTATGAACTTCTTTCCAGAAACAAAGTCAAGCGTAAAAAGTGTTTTGCAAAAAACACATGAAACATACTATAATGGACAAAAACAAAGAAAGCAAGATGGATGTACAAAACTTACCAGATCAAGCAGAGAAGCTGGAAGTGGAAGCAACGGCAGTGATGAGGAACACGAAGCAAGATTCACAGTTGCAAACGTTGAAAAGCAATAGAGCAAGAGAGAGAGAGCAGAAAGAGTGAATAGTGTAGTGTTTGATCTGGGTAAAATGAAAGGTTTTTGTTTTGGTCGAAAGGAAAAAGCGGGAACTATTCAAAAATTGCGTAGTACGAGGGCGGCGTTACAGCTGGGATTGGCCAATCAAAGGCTGCCACGTGTCACTGGAAAGGGAAGCGTTTCAGTTGCTGCAAATTGAAGAGACGTTTTGACCGGACGTGCACAACTCGGCTTAAGTTTAGCTCGGCTGGATAAGCTAAATGGTTTTTTAGCTCGGCTAGAGAGGCTAAAAGGTTTTCAGCTCGACCGGAATAGCTATACGATTGTAGCTCGGCTGGAAAGGCTTGCAAACTCTAGCTCGGTTGTTAAACAGGTAATCCCTATCATGCTATGCAGATAGAATTAAGGGGCAATTGAGAGGGTAATTTATATATATGAATTGGGCCGAGCGGGGCCGCTGTGGGCCTCAGTTAGGAAGGATGAGTAATTGTGCCATAAAAAGCTACTCCGGTTCCAGACAGACATAAAACTACTCCGGTCCCAGATAGATGTAAGGCTATTCCGGTCGCAAGGAAGTTATATCGGTCACCGTGCACCATGTTATATCAGTTACGGCGCAGTGGGGTTAGTTTGGTCTAAGGGCCTTGTTAATATTTAGTTCGGTTTATGCTTACCACGGTTGATGAAGAAGAACCGAGGTAAAAACAGTAACTAGAGAGCCGGACTAAGTGTAGTTCGGTTCAAGATCACATGTGCCTTGCTTACTTCGGTCGAAAGATAGTTCGGCTGTGGTAAAACCATCTCACTTGGTTTAAGCAGTGAGGGGGGTGTTGAGAGAAGCATTATCTCTCAGGAGTATGAATCCTAGGGGGACTCTACATAGAGGAGTAAGAGTCCTACTAGGATTGTGCCACACGAAACCTATAAAAGCTCACCAATATCACCTATGGAGAGGTAACACAACTTTTTTTTCTGAATACACAGAACTTTTGTCTATTTGTCAAGCTTACTGACTTAAGCATCGGAGAGGTTTCCGGCACACACCCGCCGGCTAGCTCACGTGTGTATTTTCAAGTGATAAAGCGACGTCCTACGGAGGAGCGCAGACTTGATCAACAGGATTATACGAGAAGGTGTATTTCTTTCCCGTACAGTTTTGAAATTATATTGTTAGTTTTGATGCATTATTAATTGAATACAATTTGTTATATAAGCTTCGCGAAAAAAGAATTTCTTGAAAAGACTAAATAAGTCCAATAAATAGTTTTTTCAATTTTGAATATCTCAGTATACAATTAGTTAAACCAGTGTTTTAAGCAAATAATTGATTGATATAATCTGATAAATAAAAAGTAAAAAATACTTAAGATTCTTAAAAAATGTTTAAGTTTACACTTAATGACATTGAATTTTACACGTTAGTTGATTTATTTAGAAATCAATCAATTAAGAACTAACCCTTGCCATGTCTTTGTGAATAAATAGAAGGGTGAAATTCTAGGTTCTCTAACATTACTCATACAAAAAAATACATACCATTTGATTTTTAAAATTCAAAACATAACTGACATGTAACACTTTGTTTTTATAAAATCGACTCGATAAAATTGATGTTATTATTTAAAATGTGAAATAATTAGAGATCATTTTATTAGACATTTCAAAATACTAATGAAGTAAAAAGTTAGTAAAATAATTCTTATAAAATTAAAAAATCATCGTATTATACATTTTATAAATATTCACAAATATAAAATCAATAACAAATTGTCAAAAATCGGAAGGGATTGGAGTCCCTCTCGGTCCCTACACAGTTCCGTCCCTAAATGCAATATAATTAAAACTTTTATTCATAAATTTATTAAAGAAAGTTTAATATGTGATCTAAATTCATTTTAAGGATAGACCCTAAATACATTAACTTTTATAATAAAATTCTGAATAGATTAATTAAATGATACAAACCTTTTTACAACTTGTTCTTATATTATTATGTTAGTTAGAGTAATATTTGGAAGAAAAGTAACTTATATTGTGTTTGGTCTATTGGGGTGGGATGTTTGGTTCACTCAATTTTTCTATATATTTTTTTAAATTTATAAAAGGTGTATTATTAAAAATGAAATTACCATTAACTATTGTAAGAGAGTGGCCATAACATAAGGAGTTTTAAAAATGATCATTTTATTCTATTCTTTTTATTACGATAAATCAAATACTACTTTAAAATTGATCAAAGAAATATAACAATATGAAAATTAATGGATTATGGAGTGTTTTTTTACTAAGGCTTACAAGTCAGTTCATTTCATTTTTTAATTAATTAATTAATTTTTTGGGGGTGATAAAATGGCTTTTTCAGTTCAATAAATCAAAAGTTAAGAAAACAAGTAAATAAGTCAAATTGCATTTATGCAGGGTAGGATTTATGCACGTGCTACAATGATAATAACAATTTGTTGTATGTGAAACAAATTGAAAAAATATAAACAGTGGAGGAATAAGAAATGTGACAATGATGGTGTGTTCTAAACCCTTTCTTTTTTTTTTTCTTTTTTTTTTTTTTGCGTGTGAACATTTTTTGAATTTCATATGAATAAATGAATAAACAAATGAGGGTAAAAGGGTAAAAAGATATATATTTTTTTTTGTTTGGCAGACATGGCTGACATGGGAGGTAAGTGTAATTTTAAAAGAATGATGCTATATGCACTAATTAGTGTACTATACCAACTAGTGATGTAGCATAATTTTAAAAGTTTTGGGTATTTGTAATTTGTATAATAAATAAGGTCATTAATGATATCATAGCATCAGTTGGTACATTAGTGTGTATATTAATTGGTACATGTAACACTACCGATTTTAAAAACTTGAGGACAGATTTTTGTAATTATCATAAATCTCAGGGGAAATTAGGCTAATTGACCCTTTTTTTTGTTATATTTTTCAAACTTTGAGACTCAACTCTTTCAAAGTTAAAAAAAGGGATTTTTGGTGAAAAGCCCATTCTATGGGGGCTTTTTTGTGTGAAGCTCGCCAAATAAAATAATAATTTCAAAAGTCCCCCAAATAAAAAAATATGATGAAAAGGCTAAAATGTCCTTCTATATAATCCAAAACCCTCGCTGCACCATTGCTCTTCTTTTTCTATCTTTACATTACTGGTATCCTCTCTCTTCCCTTTATTTTCTCTCTTTCTAAGCCCTAAACCCTTTTGATCTCCATTTTCGATCCATCTCACAAAATCGAAATCTTGAAATCGTCCATTGAAATCCATCACCATCTCAGATTTGATGCCTATGAACTCATGTTTGAGATCAATAATTTCAGATTTGAGATAAAATGACCACATATATGTCAAAAAAAATGATAAATTGATATATTACAATAAAAAATCGAGAGTTTTTTGTTTGTTTGTTCATAGATCTAAAGTAAAATTCGACTATAATTCATTTATCTAGTATGTACTCTGCTTTCGCAACAGTAAAATTTTACTCTGGTTAATGAAAAATGAAATTTATTCTCTTATGCATAGACAAACATTCAACAACACAGTAAAATTTTACTTTAAGATTCAGAGTAAATTTTACTCTGAAATACAGTAAAATTTTACTCTGAAATAAAGTAAGATTTTACTTGAAGATTTAGAGTAAATTTTGATCTGAAGATTCAGAGTAAATTTTACCAGAAAACAAATCAGGAATTGCATAGACAAACATTCAACAACACAGTAAAATTTTACTTTCAATTCAGAGTAAATTTTACTCTAAAATATAGTAAAATTTTACTCTGAAATAAAATAAAATTTTACTTGCATGTTAAGAAAACGTAACAGATAATATCAGAGTAAAATTTTACTCTCATTTTATCAAACAAAAACAGAGCACATACTAGAGTAAAATTTTACTCTCATTCTGTCAAACAAAAACAGAGCACAAACCATAGTAAAATTTTACTCTTATTCTGTCAAACAAAAACAGAGCACAAACTAGAGTAAAATTTTACTTTCATCATATTAAACAAAAATAGAGCACACACCTGATTGAACTCAGCAAATCAACAAAAACAAATCAAAAATAACAACAGATTTATACAGCTTTGCAATGTAATCTCTCATTTAATTGAGAGTGTTGATCTTGGATGGCGAGATTGTGTATTGTTGACCAAGGGTGAGATCGTCGGCGGTGAGATCTTCAGACTTTGAGATCGTCTTCATGGATTGCGCAAATCATCTTCACTTTGCAGATCGTCTTCAAGATTAGTGTATGCATGAGCTGAGATTGTTTAAATATATATATATATATATATATATATGAGGGCAATATGGTCACACAAAAAAAAAAAAATTATAGAATGTCCTTATTGAGTTGGGCTTCTCTTACTCAGGTGCTTTTTGAAGGATAATTTATTGAGTTGTCCTTTATCTTAAAAAAAGGTCCAAAAAAGAGAGTTTCACCAAAAATCTCTTAAAAAAAAGAAAAAAAAATTCTATTAAAGACCAAAAGTGTTTTGTTCAATTACATCGGATTAGGGACTTTTTTAATTTTGTGGACTTTTTATTCAATATTTATAGGGACTAAAAGTCTCCTAATTGTTTTTTAAAAATTGACAAAAATGGGAAAAAAAAGAAGATCAACATTTGTGAAATTTATTTAATTGACTTAAATTGGCTTAAATTTGTTTAATTGTCAATTGAAAGTCAAAGGTTCACAATGCAGTGGGTCTACATACCCCACTTTGACGCAGCTCTGCTATATGTTCTTTGACTTCGAAGTGTGGATGACTGCATTTGATATCGACACATTTGTGAAATTGTATTTTTTTTCTTCTTATTCCTGGTCTTGACGACAATGAGATGCTAAAAAATTGAAAAGAATACCAAAAAATATATATAAAAATAAAAGTGTAATTAATTTGAGACCTGTTCTTATGAAGATGTGAGTCATCCTCTGTTTCATACAATGTTCCCTTTTGTGCAGATAATATATGGATATCAGAAAATGTCCATGCTTCATGTTTTTTGTATTCTTCATATGCTGCTTCTTTTTGACCAACATTCCCTCCCACGGAGCTGACACCATCTCTGCAAACCAATCTCTCTCTGGGGACCAGACCATTGTCTCTGCTGGTGGAAACTTTGAAATGGGTTTTTACAAACCCGGTAAGTCTTCCAACTATTACATATCCATGTGGTACAAGAAAGTATCTACTAAAACTATATCTTTAATTATAGCTATCATGACAACGAGAATGGGAGTTACTTCACATATTCCATGTATAATCCTTCGATTATTTCTAGATTTATTGTGGATATTTCGGGGCAAGTCCAACAACTCACTTGGTGGGAAAGCACAAAGCAGTGGAATTTGTTTTGGTCTCAGCCGAGACAGCAATGTGAGGTTTATGCTTTATGCGGGCCATTTGGAACTTGCAATCAGAATACACAACCCTTCTGTAATTGTTTGACTGGTTTCAATCCTAAGTCACTCAATGATTGGAATTTGAGTGATTATTCTGGAGGATGTGTGAGAATAGCCAAGTTACTGTGTGGGAATACTACTGTTGCTAATCAAGAGAAAGACAGGTTTTGGGAAATTCCCAACGTGAGATTGCCTGAAAATCGTCAATCTGTGGTTGTTGGCGGTGTCGCTGAATGTGAATCATCTTGCTTGAATAATTGCTCTTGTACTGCGGATGCTAATGATAGTAAGGGGTGTTCAATTTGGATTGGGGAGCTCATGAATCTGCAAGATGGTAGTAAAAACACTCTTTATCTCAAACTTGCTGCTTCCGAGCTTTCGAAGCCTAAAAGTAAAATGGGGATTATTATTGGTGCTGTTGTGGGTTCAGTTGCAATAGTAGTCGTCATGGGCCTCATTTGTGTTGATCTCTGGAAGCAACAAAACAAGATTGTGGCAACCTTTTGTTTGCTTTGGCCAAACATTTATCGATGGTTGAGCTTTCTACATGAAGAGAGGATGACAACAGTTTATGGTTCATTGGTTGCATTTAGATACAAAGATCTACAAAAAGCAACCAAAAATTTCTCGGTGAAAATGGGAGGCGGTGGTTTTGGCTCTGTTTTCAAAGGGACATTGCCTGATTCTACTGTCATAGCTGTGAAGAAGCTGGAAAGCATCAACCAAGGGGAGAAGCAATTCCGAGCAGAAGTCAGCACCCTTGGGACTATCCAACATGTTAATCTTGTTCGGCTTCATGGGTTCTGCTCTGATGGTAAAAGGAAGTTGCTGGTATACGATTACATGCAGAATGGATCTTTGGATTCCCATCTTTTTCATGAAAAGGAGTCAAAGGTTTTGGACTGGAAAACAAGGCACCAAAGTGCACTAGGGACAGCTAGGGGGTTGGCTTATCTCCATGAAAAGTGCAGGGACTGTATCATACATTGTGACATAAAGCCAGCAAACATTCTATTAGATGTTGACTTCTGCCCAAAAGTAGCAGATTTTGGTCTGGCAAAGCTTCTTGGGCGAGAATTCAGCAGGGTTCTGACAACAATGAGAGGGACAATGGGCTATCTTGCGCCAGAGTGGATATTAGGGTTGGCCATTACCGCCAAAGCTGATGTGTACAGCTATGGTATGATGCTTTTTGAATTGATATCAGGAAGAAGAAACACTGATCGATCTGAAGAAAGGATGGTTAAATTCTTTCCAATCTGGGCTTCAAGTGTAGTCATAGAAGGTGGCGATGTCCTTAGCTTGTTAGACCATAGGTTGGAGAAACATGTTGATGTTGAAGAGGTGTGGAGAATTTGTAAAGTTGCTTGTTGGTGCATCCAAGATGATGAGAATGATAGGCCGTCAATGGGTCAGGTAGTTCAGATCCTTGAAGGGATTCTAGATGTGAACCCGTCTCCAATTCCTCGTTTGCTCCAAGCCCTTGCTGCTGATTAGGAGCATATCTATAATTTTCTCATTTCTTCACTGATTCATTCTTCGATCACAAGTCACAACTATGGAGCAATCCTGCAACTGTTTCCTCAGGCCAAGAGCACTGTATTGTCCAGTTTCAAGTCTAAAATAAAAAAACATGGATGTGCTTGAGCACTATCAATTGTTTTGTTACTTACTATGTATTGTTTTGTTGTCTTAGTCAATGTAATTGGTTTATGGTTTTGCTGTAGGATTGTGCATTGTTCAAATTTTCATGTACATCTCTTTTGAGTACAAGCGTGTTAAAGCAAAATAAGCCCACAAGGGTTAGTGAATTCTACTGTTTTCAATGCATTTATTAGAAATTCTATTCTACTGTTTTGAATTTTATTATTACTTCTTTTTTTCTTTTTCTTTCTTGTTTTTTATTATAATTTTTAAACTTGTGTTCGAATCTTGAAATTGTAGAGTCAAAGAAAAGAGAAAAGTGAAAAATTTAACTTCTATTTCATAACCATTATACCTATATCATGGTGAGCATGATGATATACCATGTGAACCACTATCATGGTGAGCATGGCGATATATCATGGTGAGTATGGCGATATATCATGTGAATCACCTAAGCCGCCCCCCTCTGGCACACAACATATTATACCTATATTGTGGTGAGCATGGTGATATACCATGTGAACCACCTAAGCCACCTCTTCTGGCGCATAACCCAAGCCGTCCCCTCTAGCACACCATCCAAGTTGTCCCCTGGCACAACATCCAAGCCACCCCTTGGCGTCATCTGTTGAAGATGCTGCCTCCATCACTATATCCTTGGAAACTAACTCGTCAGTGTCTGCAAGGTTGTGCCCGCATTAGCGGCAGAGGTAGAATTGGTCATATGGGTCGTCTTCTTAATCCATTCTCAAAATAGCTTCGAAAGAACCAACTCTTCAAAACAAAGGAATCAATGTGGACAGTGAGTTAGGTGAGAGAGAGAGAGAGAGAGTATGAGGAATTTAAATAATTCAATAGAATTAATTCTATACAGTAGAAGACATATATATAGGCTGAGAAAGAATATCCTACTAGAAACCTAACTATGAGAAAGAGTATCCTACAAGAAACCTAACTATGACAGTACAAATATATCTAGAAAATCAATACATAATATATCTAGGAATATATACTATATATACATTAATATCCCCCTCTGTAACGCCCCAAAATAAATAGGCATTCTACTCCATTATAATATTGCTAACATGCAGAACACAACAACGATATGATTATGTAACATTGTCTTGTACACATGCCTCGATATATTCTTTTAGTTCTACAACATGAATTCTATCTATGATGAATAAAACTAAATAATTACAAGTTAATGCCTTAAAGGCTAAAAATTTCCAAGGCCTTGTCCGATTACAACAAATGAGTCATAACTCAACACAAAGAAGCCCGTGACTTAAATTCCAACAAATAATTAAGGAAAACAATAAATACGAGTCTCAAGCTCCAAGATCCTCCCAAGTCATCACCTTGTCGGAAGCACACTAGTTTACCTGAAAGTTGTTTCCCTCGTAGGGTGAGCATAAAGCCCAGTAGAAATAAACTTAATGACATGCATAAAACTTAACAATGTCATAAGATGAATGCATGTGAAATGTTATGGTAAAACATGCATTTTCTCTCTTTGAAACAATGTAATGCGAGATTTCCAAAACATTTTTCCAAGTCAATGGTATTCTTTCAAAACAATCACTTGGTAAATATAATGAATGAATCTCCAGGGCTAGTGTTCATAATAGTAACTATACAAGTCACTATGCCATTTTTACCGGTACTAACCGGAAGGCTCGGCGCCTACCGCACGGGTTTAGGTCTTATGCCAATGACATACAGGCCAACTTAATTTTGCTTTAACACTCATTTACAGTTTCACCATTTTATTTACCATTTCAATAATACAATACATGCATCTCAAAACAACAATATGTTTTCCGAAACATGAAATCTCTAGTTACAAATCCATGATATACACAATGCAATGTATGATTTGTAAGCATTTCCATTCCCTAATCTATATGCAGTTTCTACAACAATCAATACAACCCTCCACCGGTTGCCAAAACAATTATCTTTAAGTAAAAGACAACAACAATAATAATATTCCAAAAATCATAACCAAATTCGAATCCCAACGATTTATACAAAATCTCATGATTCCCAAAACAACATTCACACTCCTCACGAGCCTTGTGAATCTCCACTGAAAATATACAATTTTCCCAAAAAGGTTCATATCGTTTCCAACAAAATCACCATTTCAAAAGAGTAAATAATACTCGGTATTTTCTAATAACTCAAAAAATTTCTCAACCAAATCTCATTTCAATCAAAATCCTACAACCATTCAAATTCCTTCTTTTTCCATAAAACACCCAAAACCTTACTTTTCGATTTACTTTTGAAAAATCCTTTAAAACCCAATTTTCTTTAAAAACTCATAACACAACAACCACTAGGTTATCAATCCCAAACCATAACCGAAAACAAGTCTTTTTCCCCAAATTTGTGCATCAATAAATATATATTCAAAACTACTTTTTCAAAAAACCCATAACTAATAAAATAACATATAACAAAGCCAAACAACATTGCATACCGTTAAGAAAATTCCTACCTTCACTCTAGAAGAGGAGAAAGCTCAAAAGCCCCAAAAGTCAACGTTGATGAAAATACAAACTTTTCAGATTAGAATGAAGCTCTCAACGAACTCTATTTTTTTCTCCAAAGGACAAAGGTCCAGAGATCAAAGGGTGAGGGTGTATTTGAGGTTTAAAGGTGAGTTTTAGAGAGAGGGAGAGTAGATCTAGGTTTTTGAAATGTTTAGAGAGAGAGAGAGAAATGAAAAAGCGATCCAAAAAGTGACTTTTACAGACTGATATACAAGCAGACTGCTCGAGCGATCAAAACACCGCTCTAGCGAAGAGCTCACAATGATACCCTCCTAGAAGTTCTGCAGACAGAGGCTAACCGCTCAAGCACAAGAAGGATTGCTTGAGCCAATACTGCTCGAGCACAAAAAACACCGCTTGAGCAAAGAACACCACACTCCTAGTATTTCTGCAGACCTGCAAAAATACTGGAAGCTCTCAAAGACTACTTGAGTGCAAGAAAGTTCGCTTGAGCAAACAAGCCAAATTTTGGATAGCAACTTTTTTGAAAAACTAACCCCCAACCTGTTCTAAATGCAACAATGACACTCTAACAACCAAACTCAACAAGGAATAAGATGAATAAAGATATGAACAACCATTCAAGACAAGAAATCTTGGATCCAAAACAATAAGAGGGTCAGGTCTAAATCGGAATCGTTTTAACCTCCCCCCTTTAGAAATTTCATCCCAGAAATTTAAAAATCAATTTAACAACACGGTATTTAAATCAACCATTACAATGTGAACTAATTCAATGCATAATGATGATCCATCCACCAATCATCCATTCTCATAACAATGATAAACAAAGCTTTCAATACTGAATATTACAATTCCCTATTTCCAAAACATATTCAATGTTTACAAATAACAACACAATGAGGTACAGAGAATTCAAACACATATCACTCTCAGTCATTTTGAACTCAAAAGCACTTCCACTCATAAAACTACCCCAAACACTTTATTCACCCAAACTCTTCATCCTTCCCTCCACATGACGATATATTTATTCCCAAAACAAGAGCTCTCAAAATTTGAAGTTCTAACCGATACTAACCTAACCATGTCGGGGAAACACAACCACAAACAAAAGCTAATAAAATCTTCCTTAGCACCCTCCTTGAATTCTAAGTTACAACTTTTACTATATAATCAAGACCTACCACATCAGACACATCATCCCTTCGAAACATAAATAAAATGAAAGAACCCATAATAACTTTTGTTCTTGTTTGTTTTGTTTTTTATAAAAACGACATCACTGTCACGCCATGACCCAAACCATAACATCTACAAGATAACTCCCGAAACTAACCTCAACTATTATTAAATACCCACCACCATCTTGAAACAACCAAATTCCCAATAATACCAAGTTTTAGTCCCCAATTTCCTTTCCAAAATACTTTAATTGATAATGCTCCCAACTGTCACCCGACCAACGATACTATCATTTTGAAAATAAAATGGTAATCCAGTTACGACATAAATAGAACGCGTCAAACATGACAACAAGAAATTTAAACAGCAGCTGAAAATCATCCGAGAATTACAATTCATTACTACAACTATGATATTTGCCAAGAACCCATTAGTACACCCTCTTAAGCAAACAAACTACCACAATTGCCCCCATTTAGGGAAAAATAACATAGATTAAAATGTATATCCGAATCACAGTTTGAACAAAAGATCTTAAGATGTACACAAGATTAAAAACACCTAAGGATTAACTTTCCCTGCTTCACAAGATTACCAAAAAGGACTAGGCTCACTACGCCTCGAGCCAAATTCCCACTCAAGATATCGGTCACTACCTTGACTTCCCTCGTTAATAACACACTTGAACCCTTTACCATCCACTAACTCCATTTCCTGCCCTCCCTCAAATACGTCTCCCAAAAACTTCACCTCGTGAGTCTAAAATCACACTTCCCAAACTTAATTAATCAAGAAGAGGTCTAAATAGCGCAAATACTAACAGACTGTTCACATGCTCAAGCCAAAGGAAGTAATCTGTACCAAATCTAGAACTTGCAATGGACCCCGTTAACCCAGGACGAAAAGGTCATCGTATCACATACTCGGCTCTTATAATTACTTTCAACACTTCCCTTAATTCTCTTAGTGTCTCACTACCACCCATCTCAAAATATCCTTGTTAAATGAACTGCTCTACTACAAACTATTGTACCTCCCGATTTTAATCAAACAAGGAGTCTACTTCCCTGGTTCACAACCCTCATCGCATTGATACAAAATACCCCTATTTCGTGGACAAAGCTTGCAAAAAGGACTCTACCTTTAGTACAAGAAACACACAACAAACCACATAAACACACTCTCGCATACCGCCAATCCAAAATGAAATGTGAATCTATTATTATGATAACCACCACAAAAGAAAACTAACTACCCTCAGTAGACTAGGAAGAAATTTCCATAAACGAAACTCAAGTCACCTTCGCATCAACCACTCTTAACTACTTCAGACACCAACACTATAAACTTCTAATGACCTAATAAGGAATTCTTAAAGATGTACTAAGAATGCTGATTCATCTAACTCACTTCTTGGTATGATAACAACAACACCTTACTCTACACCCACCCATTAGACTCAAACACTTTATCCATTCAACCACTCTTTTCACTTAGCACCAAAACAACGATATTCCAACACCAAACACTTCTATATGGGATTCTACAACCTCTCCCACACCCCCCTTAAGTCCAAAGTGGACTTCTTGAGGCCAAAACCCATAATTTCTATCGCAGACCAATATACACCTCCAACGTAAATCACATACAACCACACTAGACTAAAGACCGATAAGGTCCATGATAAGCTCACTACCCATACCCATCTACATGCATCTGTTAATAACCACAACACTGCTCTTGCCACCACCAGACACAACCCTCTTACTCCCTTAAAAAGCTTCCACTGTAAATAAATTACAACTTATACTTCTATCTTAAGCCGATAGCCAACATCAACCAAACTAAACATACTGATTGGTATAACTCTACCCTCACAATATCCCAATTAGTCACAATGACCCTCAAAATACCCATCTTCCACAACCAACTCTATTGTCCACTTATTCTAAATCAATTTCCGCCAAAAATAATTTAGTTAACATAGCAAACAATCCCTAAGTCAAAATAAGGCTCTCCGGCCATCACATTCCCAAGTCAAAACGTAATAGTTCATACACGTCAATATGGAGATTTTCAAATTCCACAACAACTCATCACATTAAGGAAAACTCAAGATTAAAACATACCCAACTCATAGAATACACAACCCACCATACATACATACATACATACATATATACATACATAAACAAAAGTCATAACATTTCAACGTTTCACACCGTACCGGTTACAAAACAAAACGACCACATAATAGTTACAACCGTTTACCCTCTAGTCACAAAACAAGATAACCAAAACTAACTACCCAAAACAGCCATCTCTCCGCCAACACCACCATCACATTTCTAACCAGACTATCGAGACTGGTTATTCTTAGCCCCTGGAACACTTCCAGAATTCTGACGCCATGGACAAGAACTAAAGATGTGACCCAGCTAGCCACACTAGAAACAGACACGCATCTCCCCACTCTGAGGATAAAAGTTCGGCCCTCCAATGACCCTCGAAGTCTGGTCTACTCAGTTCTGGTATTGGTATCGTCCTTGTCCAGACGGATAAGGTTGAACCTTTCTGGATTGCGAAACACCTAAGGAAGTTCCCAATTGTGTACAATAACGCCTAGTATGACCTGGTTGATTACACACTCATAGCAAATAGGTGGTCCCCGAATACGTGGCAGGTTCAAAGTTTGAACTGGTAAGGATCCCAATGAATGCTCCCCTGGTGAGCACTCGATCGCCCTAAGTCCTGGTTAGTTAGATGATCCCGTTGGTGTAACTATTGGTTGAGGCAACAACCTTGTCTTTCTCCATTGGTTCTTACTAGGTCTACCACGACCCTAAGCTGCAGGAGTTGCCGAAGTGGTCTCCTTCCCACTCTGTCCCATGACTAGAACTGCAGCCTCCTTGTGAGCCGCCGCTTCCACAAGCGCATGATAGTTCCTATGCCAAGACTTGGCAATCCTTCCCCAAACATCATCACATAACCTACTCTCAAACTCCGCACAATGAAGCTCCTCAGTTTCCACTAACTATATAGTGAACTTTGACAGGTTGGTAAATCACGTCTCAAATTGTGCCAAAGGTGTAGTACCTTGGCGCAACTCCAAGAATTGCTTCCTTAATTCTTCCCATGTGGAAGGAGGAAAGTCGTTACATCCTCGCATAGACATCCTAATCAAAACAGATGCAACAAATTTAGTGCACATCTACGGTGCCCCCCAGCAAAATCTCATACACTAGTATTAAAACGCACAATGCATTCCACATAAGCACTTAGTCACATAGTCATATACGAATCATGTCCTTAAGATAGGATTTGTTCCACAACACCCCAAGAATTCCTATTAGAATGAACATTGATCAAGTGTCCTAATAAAACCTCCAAGCATTTAACAGACACAAATCACATCCTAAGGATCCATTCCATGCCCACTTACCCACATAAAACATGTTATCATTTAGCATACTGAGCATGTAACATCTCTATCAAGCGAGACAAACCCATTGTGGTAAGGACCACTTCCCACATACCCAAAGTATTCAAATCCGGTACGCTCGGATACCAAGTTACAACACCCCGAAGTAAATAGACATTGTACTCCATTATAATATTGCTAACATGTGGAACACAACAACATGATTATGTAACATTGTTTTGTACACATGCCTCAGTATATTCTTTTAGTTCTACAACATGAATTCTATCTATGATGAATAAAACTAAATTATTACATGTCAATTCCTTAAAGGTTACAAATTTCAAAGGCCTTGCCCGGTTACAGCAAATGAGTCACAACTTAACACAAAGAATCCCATGGCTTAAATTCTAACAAATCATCAAGGAAAACAATAAGTACGAGCCTCAAGCTCCAAGATCCTCCCAAGTCATCACCTTGTCGAAGGCAAACTAGTTCACCTGAAAGTTGTTTCCCTCGTAGGGTGAGCATAAAGCCCAGTAGATATAAACTTAATGACATGCATGAAGCTTAACAAAGTCATAAGAGGAACGCACGTGAAATGTCATGGTAAAACATGCATTTTCTCTCTTTGAAACAATGTAATGCGAGATTTCCAAAATATCTTTCCAAGTCAACGGTATTCTTTCAAAACAATCATGTGGTAAATAATGAATTAATCTCCAAGGCTAGTGTTCATAATAGTAACTATATAAGTCACTATGACATTTTTACCGGTTCTAACTGGAAGGTTCGACACCTACCGCGCAGGCTTAGGTCTTACACCAAGGACACACAGACCAACTTAATACTGTTTTAACACCCCTTTACAGTTTCACCACTTTATTTTCCATTTCAATAATACAATACATGAGTCTCAAAACAACAATATGTTTTCCGCAACATGAAATCTCCAGTTACAAATCCATGATATACACAATACGATGTATGATTTATAAACATTTCAATTGTCTAATCCCCATGCAGTTTTTACAATAATCAATACAACCCTTCACCGGTTGCCAAAACAATTATCTTTAAGTAAAAGACAAAAACAACAATAATATTCCAAAAATCATAACCAAATTGGAATCCTAATGATTTATAAAAAAATCTCATGATTCCCAAAACAACATTCACACTCCTCACGAGCCTTATGAATCTCCACCGAAAATATACAATTTTTCCAAAAATGTTCATATCGTTTCCAACAAAATCACCATTTCAAAAGAGTAAATAATACTCGGTATTTTCTAATAATTCAAAATATTTCTCAACCAACCTCATTTCAATCAAAATCCCATAACCATTCAAATTCCTTCTTTTTCTATAAAAACACCCAAAACCCTAGTTTTTGATTTACTTTCGAAAAACCCTTTAAAACCCAATTTTCTTAAAAAACTCATAACAAAACAATCACTTGGATACCAATCCCAAACCATAACCAAAATAAGTCTTTTTCCCCAAATTTGTGCATCAATAAATATATCTTCAAAACTACTTTTTTGAAAAAACTATAACTAACAAAATAACATATAACAAAGCTAACTAACATGCACACCGTTAAGAAAATCCTTATCTTCACTGTAGAAGAGGAGAAAACCCAAAAGCCCCAAAGGTCAACGTTGACAAAACACACGAACTTTTCAGATTAGAATGAAGCTCTCAACGAACTCTATCTTTTCTCCAAAGGACAAAGGTTTAGAGATCAAAGGGTGAGGGTGTATTTAAGGTTTAAAGGTGAGTTTTAGAGAGAGGAAGAGTAGATCTAGGTTTTTGAAATGTTTAGGCACAGAAAGAAATGAAAAAGTGATCAAAAAAGTGACTTTTACATACTGATATACGCACAGACTACTCAAGCGACCGACCATAATAAGTGAGACCCTTCGAGCGAATGACTCACCATTTGAGCACACAATGACACACTTCTAGAAGTTCTACAAATAGAGGCTAGCTACTCGAGCACAAGAAGGACTGCTCGAGCCAATACCGTTCGAGCGCAAGAAACACTGCTCAAGCGAAGAATACCACACTCCCAGTATTTTTGCAGATCTGCAAAAATATTGGAAGGTCTCAAAGACCGCTCGAGCAAATAGGCCAAATTCTAGATAGCAACTCTTTTGAAAAACTAACTCCCAACTTGTTCTGAACGCAACAACGATACTTCAACAACCAAACTCAACAAGGAATAAGATGAATAAAGATATGAACAATCATTCAAGACAAGAAATCCCGGATCTAAAACAATAAACGGGTCGGGTCTAAACTAGAATCGTTATACCCTAAAACTCAAGGAGGATGAACATCTTGAGTATGAAGAGAGAAACAAAAACATGAAATAAAACTAAATAAAATAAATGGCAAATAGATTGAAAGTTTGAACGGGAGTGCAATGGCGTTTGAGATATATTCGAGGCCAGATCTAATGCCGAGAGACAATTTATGGTCGTGTCGGATTGTTGTACGAATTGGCCTAAACTAATGCTAGGACAGTTTAAGGTCATGCCAGACCGTTGTAGAAACTGACCGAAATCAATGTCGGAACAATTTACGGGGTCATGCCGGACTGTTGTTGGAATTGACCAGAATCAATGTCGGGACAGTTTAAAGTGATCATGCTAGACCGATGTAGAGAAATGGATGTTGAACCAGCAAGCATGGCACACGCATAACTTATGACGTGGTGCTAAACAATGATGGCAACAGATGACTGAGTGCGCCAGGAAGCGGCTTGGATGGTGCGTTAGAGGGGGCGGCTTAGGTGGTTTGCATGGTATATCACCATGCTTCCATGATATTGGTATAATATGTTGTGCGCCAGAGGGGGGGGGGCTAGGTGGTTCACATGATATATCACCATGCTCACCATGATATAGGTATAATACCCCCCTCAAACTCAAATAGGTTTGAAGATGGAAACCTGTTTGAGGTTGAAACAGAGCGAAAGACAAAATGGAGTAGAAAAACACACACACACAGACACACACACAGAGGAAAAAAAAAGATTACGAGTTAAAAAAAAATATGATAGAGATATTTGGGATAAAAATAAACCAGTGGACAGAGGAAGAGATCACCACAAAGCGATACTGCAAGAAAAATATGGTAGCGGAATGGGTTGAGGTCCAATAGGCAGCCAAGCTAAGGTTACTGCTCAGGGGTATGGCAGAGAACACCAAGAGCTTAACTTATGGCTCTGATACCGTGTTAGAATAGTAGAGAGAAAGAGGAAATAATATGTATTGTATTCAATGAAATTAATCCTATACAATAGAAAGCCTGTATATATAGGCTGAGAAAGAGTATCCTACAAAAAACCTAACTATGACAATACAATACATATATACATGCCTTCTATTGTATATGATTAATTTCATTGAATACAATACATATTATTTTTTTTCTCTCTCTTTCTACTATTCTAAAAATAACAAATCGAAGATACAAATACAATGTTAGACAATCTTATAGTGTGTTTAGATGAAAGAAATGAGATTCTTCAATCTTCCAGTGAACTTAGAGGGGACTTGTAGAAATAAATTACCTATGTGAAACCCTTTTTCGGAAAATATTTTATTATATATAACTTACATCTATGATACAAATTCACATTCCAATATAATATATATATATATTTATATTATGTGATAGTTGCATGACATTTTCTGTCTAATTTTGAACATAAATTAACTTTAGTAGTAAATTGGGAAAAAACTTGAAATGTGAAAGGCCAAAGTGAGAAAAAAAACAAATTTTAAGGGCCAAAGTGAGAAAGTGACAAAATATAAACAGAGCAAAATGTAATTTACCTTATATTTTTCATTACTTTTTTTAGTTAGCAAATGAGAATAAACAATTTGATGGAAGGATCATTACATTATATTACATTCTAGTCAACCAAACACTACCAAATAGTATGAGTAGTAATGTCCACGTACAACTCCATGAAAAGATTCAAAATTTGTGTTTCAACTTTCTCAAACCATAATAAAAGCCGACATGTCATTTTCTATCTAATTTTTAACAGAAGTTAGCTTTAGGAGTAAATTAGGAAAACTTGAAACAAGAAGGGTCGAAATGAGAAAAAAATAAACTTTAAGAGTCAAAGTAAGAAAGTGGCCAAACATAAAAGCGACAAAATGTAATTTATCCAAAAATATATTATAAATAAAATTATTATTTATCATGTTTTAAAAAATGATTATTTCATTATATTCGATTTTGTTCCAATCAAATTCAATCAAATAATCAAGGATAGATTAACGTTCAATACGATGAAGAAAAGGGAATTTGAGAGAGACATTAGGTCAAATATATATGAAAGGACCATAGCTTTTTAGCAGTAACCAAATTTATTATTTATATCTGAAATTATGAAGTCCCAATATAATTTAGTCAAATAAAATTGATAAATTTAATGGTAAATTAAGTTGATTAAATAGATTAACATGTGAATAAACAAACAACACATGAACACAAGATTTTATGTGGAAAATCCAAAAGGATGAAAACTACGGTCCCAACACTCAGAGAAAATTCACTAAGATCCAAGAAAACAAACACAAAGCCGAGAAGACTTACAACCTTCACCTAGGTTTGCCTAAGACAATATTTCGTATTAACTCCATGAGCATAATATGACCCAGTACGCCTTCTTGATCTTCAGGATTCCGCAAAACTTCAATTCCAATCTTTGTTCATGAACGGCTCCGATTACTCAACCGGCCAAGAGTGTAGAATGATTAATGCAATAATGCAAACTGTTTAAAGTATTTTGTGGATTTTTGAAACTCAACTGTCAAAAGAGAATAATTTTATTTTTCATAATGAAAGATCAATAGTTGAGATCCCTAATCTCATGTTTAGGAATGGGCTTTTTATAGAGAAAAAACAATCCCTAGACAAATAGAATTAGGAAACCAAAAAAAAAAAAGTGGAAGAGCGATCGATTGCCTATCGATCACAAGCTACTATTTAGTGATTGTTGACCCATTGATCACTTAAACAACTATCGATCGCTTTAAACGACTATCGATCGCCTATCGATCACAAGCTACTATTTAGTGATTTGTGATCCCTCTCATCACATTCATCTTCTGTTTTAGGTGCACTAATATTGTCTACTAATTTAGTAGGAATTTTTGGACCTTTGGTGACAATAATCCACATGGCATAATCAGTGGCTTGAAGGTATATGGTCATCTTATCTTTCGAATGACTATAGCTGTTTCTGTCAAACAGTGGTGGCCTATTTGTGGCTTGTCCTTCAGCTAAGGTTGCCATGGATCGAAACTCCCAGATGGTTAAATCTAAAACAAGAGTCTAGGCTCTAATACCAATTGTTACCCAAAAGACAACCTAAGAGGGGGGGGTGAATTAAGTTTTTACAATTAAAAATTAATAATACCCTAATAAAAATTATGACTAGCATAATAGATAAATATAGTTAATGAAATAAAAATAATTAAAACAAGTGTTCTAACACTATGTCAGTTAATGATTTTAGCACAGTGAAAATGTGAAATATAGCTACAGGAATTTAAATAAAATAAAGATATAAGGGAGAGAGAGACAAACAAATTTATAGTGGTTCAACTTCAACTTGGCCTACGTCCACTCCTCAAGCTTCACTTGAGATTTTCCACTGTACTCTAGCTTCATGGGGGTGCTGGTAACCTGTAACATCCCGAAAATTTGGGCATGATATATTTATTTATGCAATAAAACCCACATGATAGACAAATACATATATATATTGCTAAGTAATCCATACACATATTTCCATTAAATCGCAAATGCCAATTACATGTTGTTCACATCTCAATGCCCCAGTTCCAATCCCAAACATGCCAACAGTATGAAATGGAAGCCAAACAGGTAATAATGCCCTACAGGCTTACAAATTTATCCAAGAACCTTCTTGGTTACACAAATTGAGTCTCACTCATTACATCTTAAGCCCTTGGCTTTACAAATAACAAACATACACACATAAGGCATAATTAAGAAACTCTTGCTTCCCAAAACTCCATCCACGCTATTGCCTTGGAGGAAGCATCTCACCTGTACCTGAAAATGGTATTCCCATATAGGGTGAGCCAACAACCCAGTGGAAATAATCTAACACAATTTATGAGGTTTAGCAAAGGTATAAATACCACGTACATAAACAATACCGATCCTGAAACATCCACAAGGCCTGTTTATCCATATGCCACTAAGACCAACCTTATTCCATTTTCCTTTAATTTCATTTCCAGTTCATATATGCTACTCAATTCATGAGTTAAATTCATTATCTTTCAACAATCAAAATGAGACTACAACTCAATGATTTTCCAATTATGTAAAACTCACATAAACACTTCAAACCTGCCATTTTACGGATATTTCGTCCAAAGGAATCGGCACCCATTTATATATAAAATGTCGGGTCTTTCACCCAGGACACTCCAGCCAACTTGCTTTAGATGGAGTCTATCCCCTTTCTCCTCCCAAACAAATATACATATGCAATGTATTTATAAACATAATCACATATGGAGTACATCCTCTTTCTCCTCCCAATAAACATACATATATAATGTATCTATAACATGGTCATATTCAATGACACCAACAATGGATTAGCATTAAATCGCCTAATCTTCATGTAATTTCTACAACAATTATAGTTATCCTCCACCGATAGCCCAATGCAATTATTTCTAAAGAGATGTTCAATATCAAAATAAATAGTTTATTCAAAACTTCTATAGGTGAGATAATACATATCCAATATCACGATTTATAATCACAACCTTCCAATTTCACGTTTTCAATGTTAATCCCAATTATTTATGTAAATAATAATTTAATCAAAATTAGGACAGAATCCCCCTTTCACCAAATATCAACCCAAACACCAAAATCAACTATTTTGGCACAACATGATCTTATATTCAAGCATCATACTCGTTTACCTCATATTCATCAAAACCCCTCTTTTCATTTCACACCAAAATCCTAAATTTGTCCAAACCACAACCAAATCTTATCATCTATACACAATAGCAAATAACTAAGCTAAAAACTATATTAGAGTGTAGAAAATCCTTACCTCAAGTTTTGAAGAGAATCTGAGATGAAACCCCAAAATCTACGGTGTCAAAACTCGATCTCCACCGTACACAATGAAGCCCTCGAGGTGATTACCAACTTTGGTGAAGAACTTAGGCCTAAATCCTAATGGATTTGGAGAAATCAAAGAGAGAAGATGACTTCTAGAGAGAGAAGCTCTAGACCTGGAAATTTGGAGAGTTTTAGAGAGAGGGGGCTGCAAAAAGTGATCTGAAACCCTAATTTACGGACTGATATAACAAGGTCACTCGAGCGTGAAATACACTTTCCCATAAGCAATTTCGAATGCATTTTGTATTTTTGCTTTCGGCGAGCTGGTTGGGCAGCTCGACCCCCGAAGTTGACCGGGTCAAAATCGGGATCGTTATAACCTCCCCCCTTAAAGAATTTCGTCCCCAAAATTTTAAATCAAACTACCCAAACAAAGGGGTTTCTAGCGATCAAAACCACACTATTTTATTTTTAAATCATAATATTAACTCTCAACTAATTTTTTTTTGCCATTTCCACCATAGTTATCTCATCAACAACAACCGTCCACATCAACCTAAACATGAAGCAAATAAATGACAATCCGTAACTACTTCATGCTTAACATAACAACATACATAGCAACATGTGGTCAACAATTTTAACACATTTCCTCAAACACTAGGAAATATTACAAGGAAAACAACTTAAGCATTTTCAAACAAATCTAGATACTTAGAGCGGACTTCCGCCTCTCATTCCCACGTCGCTTCTTCAACCCCATGGTGTCTCCATAACACCTTTACCAACGGTATAGTTTTTTTTCCTGTAGCACTTGTTCTCGGGTATCTAATATTTGAACTGGTCGTTCTAAGTTTGGAGTTGGTGAGGGGGATTGGCGGTCGAGGGAAGTGATGGGATCACATGGGCGAGGCTTGTGGAAAGGAATTTTCTTGGGAAAGGGGAAGTTTTGGGAGAGGGTGACTTTTTGTGTGGGTACTGGGGAGAAGGTTAGATTCTGGCAGGATAAATAGTGTGGAGCGATGGCTTTGGCGGTGCATTTCCCTTTAATTTTTAGCATTGCCAAGGATCGGGAGGCTACGGTTGCTTCTTATTTGGGGGAAGGGGAGGTGGCGGTTTGGGACATCCAACTTTAGCGTGAGGTTCAGGATCGGGAAGTGAATCAGTTGGGGGAGTTATTTGCCTTTCTGTATGGGTTGGGCCTTTTACACAGGGTGAAGATGTGTTGGTTTGGAATGTGGTGGGTGTTAAAGGTTAGTTCTCTATTTGGTCCTTTTATCGGTGTTTGGTGGGAGAGATGGGAGGTGTGTTTCCTTGGCGGAGTATTTGGGTGCCTCGAGTTCCTTCTAAGATGGTTTTCTTTTTATGGACGGCTGCTTTGGGCCGCAATCTTACTATTGATAATCTGGTTTGTCGAGGGCATGTGTTAGTGAATCGGTGTTGTATGTGCTGTGTAGATGCGGAGACCGTTGACCAATTATTTCTCCATTGTTCTCTTGCTTCTCGACTTTGGGGGCTGGCTTGTTCTCTTTTTGGGTTTACATGGGTGCAGCCAAAGGGGGTTGTGGACATGTTGTGGAGTTGGAGGGGGGGCCCGAGTTGGGAGGCATCGGCGACGGGTGTGGTCGTTGGTGCCTTTTTGTTTAATGTGGTTGGTCTGGCTGGAAAGAAATAGGAGAATTTTCCAAGGACTTGAGCGTTCGGTGTCGTGGTTGGAGGATCGATTCTTAGTTACTTTGTATAGTTGGTTGGAATGTAAAGTGGATCCGGATATATTTTCTTTCTTAGATTTTTTGGATGATGTAATTGGTTAGGCGAGTTTTGTTTTCTTCCTTTTTGTTGTCTTGGTTTTGTTGCATCTTCTTGATGCTTTCTTAATAAAATTTGTTATTTATCAAAAAATAAATAAAAATAAACTGATTGCTCATAGCACCAAAAAAAAAAAAAAATTTCGCAAACAAAGGACAGATTTTTTATTATTTGATTTTTGGATTTGATGATGTTTTATTATATCAAAGATCTAATTTTGTTCATAGCCTAGTTTAATAAATTGATTGCTCATAGACCCAAAAAAAAAAAAAAAAAAAAAAAAAAAAAAAAAAAAAAAAAAAAAAAAAATCACGAAGTGTAAAAGATCTGTTTTCTTGATAAGCCCATTTTGTTTTAATAATCTTCATTCTTACTCCAATAATCTTTAAGACACAGAAAATCATATGATCTTCCTTCAAATAAACAATCATGAGAACCATGCCTATATGGCTCCATCTGTATATTTTTTTCTGCTACATTTTCTGCTTAAACTCTACATTTTCTACATTTTATACTTGAACATATATATATTTTTTATATTTTTTTTTTCTGTGAATGTTCATGGGTGGTCGGATGTTTGCTATTATAGTGAATGCGATAAGGGAAGGTATCACTACGGTTAAGGTGTTCATTTATTTTTGTTGTTGTTGTTGTTGTTGTTATTGTGTCTTTTGTCATTTGGTGTACAGTGATTGAAGTATATTAAAGGAAGGCTCTGTTTGCTTCTTTGGAGAAGATTAAAGAAGATGGGTGAATGTTTCAATATGCTAAGTATAAAATAATAGGATTTCTTTTTTGGTTGCCTTTTCTATTATTTTTTAATAATTTTTATTTTTATGTCCACTTTTTTTGATAAAGGGGAAGGTTGTTAGCAAGTTGGAATCGGATGATGGGTAATTGTTGGGTGCTTTATAATATGGTAGTAGTGAAATAGCTTAAGATCATAGAAAATATTACAAGCATAAAATTTTTTTGGGTGCCTTTGCTACTTCAAATTCTTATCTTTTTATTATTATTATTATTATTATTATTATTATTATTATTTATTTTCAATTGTTTGTTTTTTTCCCGGCAAGGCTAGTCCAGTACTTTCTGGGGCTGTGGTCAAAATTTTAAATGGGGCTTTCTATTATATGGGAAATGTTAATTTACCGATCAATGGAAGGTGGTTAATGTTGATAGATGTGTAAATGTATATTAAAGTAGAAGAAATTGTAGTTTTTCATTGTTCATTTAGATTGAACAAGCTGTTATTCAATATAATTTAGTAGTTTCTGGTAAAAATCATTAGTATTTGTTTTAACCAAGTTCTTATTCAATATAATTTTTCATTGTTCATTTAGATTGATTTAGTAATTTCTAGTAAAAATCATTAGTATTTGTTTTAAACAAGCTGTTATTCAACCATTCTAATTTCCTATGATATGAATGATCCTTTTACCAGTAATTCAAACATCGTAAGTGGTTTATTCATAAAAGAAAGAGTTCATTATCAATGAAATAACCGTTCAAATTTCATATGATATGAATGATTCTTTCGCCAGTAATTCAAACAACGTAGGTGGTTTATTCATACAAAAGAGTTCATTATTTATAACTGTTGATTATTGATAGCAAAAGAATTCTTAGATTATTGATAACAAAAGAATTCTAATTAAAAATAGCTGTGTTTTCTGAAGAACTTGACAACTAAATTTGCTGGTGCAGAATATTAGAGATCCACAAAACTCAAGGGTTATCATTTGTTGTTGCAATTTGTTTTGAGGCTCAGAGTCTTTCCATCTATCTTTGGATATTGTATGAAAATTACATTGGATACTTTGGTAGTGATTTTTTATGGAATCTCATTCGTCTCAATCTACTCAATTGCATTTATGTGAATCATTTCTTGGGGTATTAGTTTGTTTATTTTCATTATGATTAGTTAGATGCTTCATCAATGACTCAATTTCTTCATTAGTGACTCAAAAAATTTAGTCTGTTTGTTGCTTTTAGATGCATTTATTGAAGACGTAATTTTTCTTTGAATAAAGATGTGGCTCAATCTTACATTATTTTAAATTGATTTTTCTTTGAATAAAGATCACCCAATTTCCATATAATTTTTTTCGTAATCAATATTATAGTCGTTATACATAACTGAAATTTTAATTGGATTTCTCTTGGTCAATGTTAGAAACACTGTTTTGGGTTCCTCTTTTTTTTCCTAG
The DNA here is from genome assembly GCA_030407325.1 of Camellia japonica. NCBI lineage: Eukaryota > Viridiplantae > Streptophyta > Magnoliopsida > Ericales > Theaceae > Camellia > Camellia japonica. The sequence goes on from JAPPVO010000031.1 coordinate 87,234,365, forward strand.
TCTTATTTTGTTTTATCATTTTGTGATTTTGTTCCCTGGTCTGACAATTTACAATTGTCTATGTTTTATATGTTTTCTAGCAGTAACCTATCGTTACTATCAATAATTCTCTCACATGCATTTCTGTCACGACCCCATTCCGCCCCTAGTAGAATGGTGCCACGATGGCTAGTAATCTGAGATTACCGAAGGCCAGCTTGCAAGAATCACACACAATCAGAGTATAATATATGGGGCTTACAAGTGCAGAAGCAATATAAGTAAATCTAATTGGTCCATAGAGCCGTGCATAAGTCAAATGAAATGGCGTACATCTTTACATGGCTTTCACAACTTGAATACAAATAAAATAAAGTACAAAATACATCTTGACCAAAAGGCTTCTCAAGCCATCATATACAGAATACAATAAAATGCAAGCTAAGAAGCATGATCTTCAAGATGTTGCAAAATACGAATCCAAAACACATCGGCAAAACACATCTAGGCGTCGCCGCCATCCTGCTCATCACCTACATATATATAGAGAGGGTGAGCTTGGATACTCAGTGAATGGTATAAATAATAAAGGGGTTTGCATGACTGATATTCAAGATCTTTAGCAAAACAATAGATAATATAACCAGTGAAAATCAAGTCCATCTAGTGGATCTATCCAGCTTCAAGGGATGCTTACTAGTATCAACATAATACAAGGGATGACATTCCAGACAAGCAAACCCACGTGGTAAAACCGTCGGTGGCAAGGCAAGACAAGACAAGCGAATAACCGATCCGTAATCGATTAGACAAACCCACCCGCACAAGGCCGTCGGTGGCAAGCGAGATATCTCAAGCAAGGGTGCTACAAAAGTTTAGAGTCCCCTAGCACATACGGACTCCCAAAATGTCATCAAAGCAAGATAATATTTATTGCAACTAGGAATAATCGTTCATGCTTGCAAATACTTTCCAAACAAGGCAAAACAAGGTTTTTATCAAAGCTTTATAACATATCTTTATTAAAAATACCACTCACATAGTCCTTCAAATGTCGGGGTCGAGGCAAGTCCAAGTCCTGACAAACACATGGCAAGTTTATTGAATGCACTTTTAAACAAGCTTCACATGCATACAAATGATCTCGGCATTCTTCAAAAACTACTAAGTCAATTCGAAACAAACACTGTTTCTCATCTCGGGAAACATGCTGGGCACTAACCAGGTCTTGGCCGAGGTCCCACACCTCCTCGCCGAGATGAGGTCCCGATGGCCACATTCAAGGAAATGAAGTCGGGAAAATCTGGGTTTCCCTCTGCTTAAGAACATGAAGAACATGAACACGAGAAACATGAAAAAGATGAATGCAAGGATCATAACTTGTTATTACAAAATCTGAGATTTCATGCTATGAGTTTGAAAACATGGACCTGGGTACCCATACTTGAAGATCTTAGGAAAACAAACACAATAGCATGGTTTTTGATACAACTTTCGGATCAAAACAAGGCTTTTCATCAAGAACACATGAACACTATTTTCTCTTTCTAAAACCAAACTTTAAACCAATGCATGGAATGCAAGACAGATTCGATCATGCAATGCGGCTAGATGATTAATAAGAACAGCAAGAGTAGATCAAGATTCTAACCTCAAAACTCGAATCAAACGGTTTGATCTCTAGGAATCAAGCTCGAAGGCCTACTCTCTCACTCTAAAACTTCTTCTTCTTCCTAGAGCTTCTCTCTCCTCAAGAACAAAGATATGATACAAAATGATACATTTCTAGGTTTGCCGGCTGACTTAATGTAAGAACCTGAATTTTTAGACAACTAATTAGTTTATTTATAATAATATTAAGTCAATCAATAGTGATTATTAAACTATTAAATTATAATATTAAAAGCACCATAATCAATACCAATATTAAATTCTTTTAAATAAAATTATTTATCTTGATGTGATTAAAAAAAAAAAAAAAATTTATGTATCAAATACAGTGGTGGAAACTAAATGGATTAAATTGATAGTAAATAAACTAGTTAGAATTTAGTAGGAAGAAAACCATCCAGTTGAAAATAATAATATTGAATAAGTAAACAAATAAATAAATCAATTAATTATATATACATATTGACACCAATTTCAATTCAATACAACCCAATTCAAAAGTAAAAAAAAAAAAAAAAAAAGTTGTGATCTAGTGCAAGGAGAGTGGCTGGCTGCAACTTCCTTACTTGGCTGCATGCTTGTTTTCTTCCCCAAGTCCACACTCAACCACCTAAGAGAAGTAAGCATGCAATGGCATTCCAAGCCTTGATAAGGCAGCCACGGCAGCAGCACCTGCAAGCTACCAGCTACCATCTAAAGCATTGGATGAAAATTCCTAAGCATGAAGAAGAAGTCAGATTTGTTTGGCTGCCTTCTTCCCAATAAAGCTGTTGCCAAGGCATGCTATGGCATGCAAGCATACTCTAAACCCCTAGCCCATACTTGTAGATGACAATTCCAAGCAAAGAAGAGAAAATAAAATAAAAATAAAATAAATTCTCCAAGCTCTCCTACATATAGAACACAATCCAGCCCCTTGCTTTTGTTCTCCACGGCTGAGAAAAGAGAGAGAGGGAGAGAAAGCAAGAGGGAAAGGAGAGAAGAGAAGGGAAGAAGGGCCAACACTTGGGATTTGTTTTACCTCACTAAGGTAAGAATACATCACCTCTATCCTCCCTTAGATACCTCTAATTGAATTTATATATACAAGACTTAGATTCTTCCTCACTGTTTCAGACTTATCGGATGAAAAGAGGGCTCCAATAAATTGAAATTAATTGATGTTAAAAATCTGTGTATACTGGAAGTATATGTAGGTGTTATACACTGTGTAAAATTTTTATAAAATAATTGGACATCATTTTCTTACCGAAACAAATATTTTCCCTAAGTGTCGCTTACGACACAGCAGAAGCAGTAGCTTCAAACAGGTCCCATTTTCTCTACAAATGGTATTTTTCTGCACGACCACTTGGAAAAGTAATATTTTTAAGTTATCTTTCGAACGCCGCTGGTTTCATAATTTTTTATTAAGTTTTGAGAGAGAAACGCAAATTTTTCCAAAATACGACAAGATCTGTCCAGTTTTCTTAGAAAAATTATTTGACCACCTTCTGTCGAATTTCAGTCTTCGAATCCTTCTGGAAACATGTTCTAAGCTCAAGGATCTAACATGCCGTTCTAACCATACCTTCTTTTGACACCGTTTGAGGCCGCTCTTATTTTTCCAACACAGATTACCTGTGCTGGAAGTACTATAGCTCACTGACACAGAAAAACCAGTTTTCTTCCAAAATTTATTTCTCCCTTTAAAAATCGTTTTTGGCTCTGGTATTCTTCTCGGAATATTTTCCTAACTCAATGAATTAGCACTAGTTAAAATATTGTAATGATTGAACATCATTTGGTATGGGTTTCATATTATTTTTTATTATAGAGTGCTGACAGAAGTAGTGTGTGAATTCCTAAGAAATTTTGTGATAAATCCTAAGACACTCTATCATATTTATTTTGGTTGCCATATACAATTGTGTTGTTCTATTTAAACATTATGTCACTGTAGTTTTCAAACTAAAACTCGTACATGCATCAACATGTGAATTGTACAACGTAAAGAGACACGGAATCGAACAGACACATTAGAATTTAAAAGTGATGGGGTGAGCCCAGTTTAGAATTTTGCGCAAGTGAGTTGCGAACCCTAGCATGGCACGGGAAGGTATTTCGGCTCTTATCGGTACAGGCGATATAAGGTTGGTGGTGCGGGTGTCACAACGTAGACCGTTCCCTTGGGGCAGACCGTGATGTCACGACTCGGGTACGTAACCCTGGTGCGTGGGCATCATTGGTAGTTACAGTAAGTAACATTTGAATATTTGACCAAGGGGGAGTCAGAATTGCCCGTGGCCATTGTTTAGCGGTTGAGTGGAAAAAGTACTCCGCGGGGAGTTACTTAAATTTATCTGATAAACCGAATCTATGAGAATTTAAAAAGAAAAGCATGCATTTTCCTTATGATGGATCACTATTTCCGTTTGCCATTTTATTTATTTATTTATCTATCCATTGCTATTATTTTAACTGTTAGCATTTCTGTTGTGCTTATCAAATGCTGCTTATTATTCTGTTATTACACAATATTTATTATTTATGAGTATTATTATCGGGGTGGGTATTTTGGAGTTGTAGTATATTACTGAGCTCGTCGCTCATTGGCATTCTCGTTGCCCTGGCGTTTTATGCCAGGTACCGAAGAAAACGAAGGAAACACCGAGGCCTTGCAAGGTGACATTCAGCCTTGGTTAGCTTGAAGAGTCCCCAAATTCCACGAACCATTCCCTATATTTCCTAGCTTTCTCTAGCTTTTCTTTCGCAGTTGTTTTAATTTCTTTTTGTGTAACGAGACTAAGTTTTAAGTTTTATTGGAATTGTAATTTGAAAACTTTAAATTTTTGGGTTGTTAATTAATGGATATTAGTGATGTTTGGTGGCAATATAAATTTTAAGTTCTAAACCTTATTATAATGTCCTTAAATTTTGGGGCGTCACACTTAACACTCAATTCGGACACGTGGCACTACCGGATTGGGTTACCTCAAAAACGTGACTGATTGACAAGACAAGACTATGACAAAGTGTATCCAACAAGCTACACGGCTAGGCACTCCGGCAAGTGATGACTTCGGCAAGGGACAAGGTTTCGGCAAGTGGGGTGATGAGGACATCGGCGTGGAAGGACAACCTCGACTAAGCTGTGCCACACCTTGGCCTAGATGTGCCACACCTCAGTCTAGGTCACACCTGTCCAGGGACAAGGTCACTAGTTGCAAGGATAAACATCTCGGCTAAGATGATACACTCCTCGGCCTTGGTGCTGAACACCTCGGCCAGATAGAGACATCTCGGCTAAGATGCTAGGGTGACGATGGAGGTAAAACCAAGGAGATTTCAAGATAGTTCCAAGTGTCAAAGGGTTCAAAGGTGACTAGACTTAGGATGACCTTGGCTAGACATACTTAAAAGAGGAACAAGACTAACAAGCAATTCCTCATAGGTACAAAGCAAGACCGGAATCTTACTCTAGATAAAACAAGTCAAATCCATTAATGCAGGTTTAGCAAAACAAGTTCATGCAGATGCTCAGGCACAAGGTTAAGGTGAAGAAGAGGGTCGCTACAGTCTACCCCCCTTAAAGAAGTTTGGTCCCCAAACTTAAGTTACCTTGCTCTACAAACAACTCCGGATAACGGATTCTCACTTCCTCTTTCTTTTCCCATGTGGCTTCCGTGCCATAATGCTCCTTCCATTCGACCTTTACCATTGGTATCGATTTGTTTCTCAACTGCCTCACTTGCCTGTCAATAATCCTCATTGGTTTCTCCTCGTAGCCCAAATCCTCATTAACCGTAATCCCAGAATGATCAATTATATGTAGTGGATCTCGGATATACTTCTTCAATATCGAAACATGAAACACATTGTGGACTTGGCTTAAATCTAGCAGCAGAGCAAGTCTGTAGGCAACGGGGTTAATTCTCTCAAGAATTTCAAACGGTCCAATATATCGGGGTGCTAATTTACCCTTCTTTCCAAATCTTGAAACTCTTGTCATCGGCGAGATCCTCAAAAATACATGATCCCCAACTTCGAATTCTAGCTCCCTTGTCCTCTGGTCGGCATAACTCTTCTGTCGACTCTGCGCGGTTCTAATCCTCTGCTGAATGAGCTTAATCTTTTCGGTCGTTCCTTGAACTAACTCGGGACCAATCAAAGTTGTATCTCCCACCTCGGTCCAACATATCGGCGATCTGTACTCCCTTCCATACAAAGCTTCGTACGGCGCCATGCCAATGCTGGCTTGATAACTATTGTTGTACGCGAATTCTACTAATGGCAGATGCGATTCCCAACTTCCCTTGAAATCCAATACACACATTCTGAGCATATCCTCAAGTGTCTGAATGATTCTTTCTGTTTGCCCATCAGTCTGGGGGTGAAAAGCTGTGCTAAACCTCAACTCAGTCCCCAAGGCTCTTTGCAGGCTCTGCCAAAATCTAGAAACGAACTTCGAATCTCGGTTTGATACAATGGACATCGGCACACCATGAAGTCTAATAATCTCATTCATATACAGTTCGGCAAGTCGGTCGGCATTGAATGTAGTTTTAACTGGCAAGAAGTGTGCTGACTTAGTTAATCTATCAATGATAACCCAAATCGAATCCATACCTCTTTGTGTCCTCGGCAAACCCACCACAAAATCCATGGAGATGTGTTCCCATTTCCACTCAGGAATTGACAAAGGTTGAAGAAGTCCTGCTGGTCTCTGGTGTTCTGCTTTCACTTGCTGACAACACAGACACTGGAATACGAACTCAGCTATCTCTCTTTTCATATTTGGCCACCAGAAAGTCCGCTTCACATCTTGATACATCTTGGTGCTTCCTGGATGAACGGCAAATTTGGAGTTGTGGGCTTCTTGCAAAATCTTCCTTTTCAACTCTGGGACGTCGGCCATGTGTAGACACCCCATTTTTGACCGTCCTCAAGACTTGGATGTCACCGCTTGAACACTCAGTGATCATCCATGTTTGTGTTCGTCTTGAGTTCCCGGAGGCCTCGGTTGCGCGCCTTGCCTCGGGATCTCTCGACGCGACTGTTTTGTGTCTGGTTTTGCACCAAACACTTGTGTTTTGCCTTGGAGGGGCAGGGAATGCCTTGTGAGGCATCCCCACACATCACCGGCCATCGCTAGAGGCCACCGGCTATTGATTTTGTTCCATTGGCAATATATATTGCCGGTTGGCACTCTTTGTTGCCGGTCGGCCATTTATTTTGTCAAAATGACAATTTTGAATGGCCGATCACTGTTCATCTACTTTTAGTAGATATTTTGTGCCAGCTGTGATAGCTGGCACCCACTCTGTTCCCCTCCATACACGTGTATGGAGGGATGGCCCTCTTATTAGCTTACCTTCTAAGCTTTACAAGATTGGCTCCTCTGTAAGAGGAGCTCCCCTCTCTTGGCATTAGGGTTAGACAACATTGTGAGAGAAGCTCTGGTTTTAGGTTTAGGGTTTCATACATATCCTATCTCTATATCTCTCTCTTGTGTGTGTATAAGTGTGTTTGTGTCTTACTATTGCACACAAACACATAGTGCTACACCTTTTCTTGGTTTCTTCAAGGACCAGAGGTTGTTCTTGGTGTTCTTGGGTGGTTTTGAACTCAAAGAACCAGCTGGAGCTCCATTTGTGAAGAGGTTCTTCAAGGGTAAGATACTAGTCCCTTTTTACCTCTTTCTTGCACACTATTTTTGCCTACCTTACAACTGTTTTTGTGTTTAGCATATAACATAAAAAAGTTCTGTTTTTAGGCCCTCTAAATAGTTGCTTTAGAGTGTTTTGTGGTTTGGAGGCGTTTGACCCCTCTTAGGCCTTGAGAGGCCCCATTTTGTGCTATTTTGAGTGAGCTCCGGGACTTTGGTGTTTGGGCCTCCTCACCACTGAAATCTTGAGGGATTTCAGTGGTAAGGATGGTGCCTTGAAGTCCCAAGAAGGAGAGGGCCACCCCCTCTCCTTGTTGTCCTTGAAAAGGACCATTTTTGCCTCTTGAGGGAGCATCTAGTCTAAGTGTGTGTTGGCCATGCCTTAGCTGATTTTTATGCTTATTTTTCCATGAAATAGCATTGTTGTATGTTGGTTTAGACACACCATGCTTGCTTTGCATACTTGTCTTGTAATGCCATGAAATTGCCTTAACATGTATCTAGCATTTGGACCACCATGCTTGCATATTTTGGCTTAGCTTTGTGAAGTTTTTGGTCATGTTTTAACATGCTTAAGGTCTGTCCTTGGTCATTTTGGTCGGCCATAGCATGCATTGCATAGCTCCTTTGCATTTTAGCTTGTTAGCCTTAAGTGTGTGAGTCTGTAGCATGCTTTGCTCGCATCATTTCAGTGGTTTGGAACCACTTAACATGCTATTTCAGCCCATTTAACATGCTTGCATGTTTACCTTGGATGCCTCCTTGGTGCTTTGAAAGCTTGTGTTGTTTGCTCCATGTTTTGGCAATTATGCATGCTTTTGGATTAGAGCCATTTAGATGCCATCTAGATGTGTTATTGGCCTTGTTTTAGCATGTTAGAACTCTACTTTTGGTCATTTAAGTCTTGCCATGTGTGGTTATATCAAGTGTAGTTCAATACTTCATTGGCTTGCCTTGAATGCTTGGGCCATTTGTTGCATGTTTAGCCTATCTTGTTTGCTTGGTTTGGCACCATGTTCTTGCATGATTTTCAGAGCTTAATGCATGCCATATGTCCATGATTGTTCCCTTTTAAGTGTGCTTAAAAGATGTCCTTTGATGCTTAAGTGTTTAGGCCTTGACACGTGCATGTGTGTATGTGTGTTTGGTCCCATTTTCTTAAGCTTTGGCCACTGTTTTGGACCTAACTTAGAGCTGTCCAATTAGTGTAAGTCCATCCCTTGCATGCCATTCAAGTGTTGTTACATTATCCCATGTTTGCATGCTTTGGTTGCATGTGTTGCATGCTTGAAATCACTCGCATTTGGCATGCATTCCCTTGGTCAAGTTGCTAGCATGTTGCATGATTAGATTGCATCTTGCATGCTTTAGTAGTTTGCATAGTTGTGGCATGCTTGTTTGCTTTGTTGCTTAGGTTGTGTACCTAATGTGCATTGCATGTTTGTATGCTCCCTTTTATGCCATGTTGCATATTAGCTAATATGCTTAGGTTGCATCTCATTGAACATGCATGCCTTGCCTCTTGAAATCAAGTGATAAAGGTTGGGCCTTTATGTGCTTATTTGGTTTGCATTTCATTTGACATGAAAATGCACAACTTGGTCTCTTGGACCATCACGCATTGAAATGCGCGATTGATGGTCCAAGAACCAAGGACCATGTCCCTTTGAGTCATACACATGATAAGGAACTTGGTTGGTGCATACATTGCTTGAATTACATTGCCATGCAAAGCTCTGTCCTCTGCTGCTGTCAAACAGGTTCTGCAGGAACTTTCTACCGATCGACCGCACAGAGTGCCGACCAGCAATCCATTGGTGGCCGATGGATTAATTCTTGGCCGATGGATACCAAATCACAGCCGGTGGTGATTCCTTCCAGCCGGTGGCATTCCCAGACATCCAGAGAAGTAACCCTGAGACTTTGGCAGTCTTCAGAGGGGCAGAGCAGGGAAAACAGAGGCAGATTGCGCATGGCAGTGAGTTTCCGAGCAAGGCCGAGCATGCATTGCATTGGACTCTCTTCCCGAGGCGGTTTACTGTTTCTTCTAGCTTAGTTAATTTGTTAATTAATTAGGTAATTTGTAATATTTAATTAGCTTGCGTAGTTAATTGATTTGTATTATTATTTTGGTCCCTTCGAGCGAGGGCGGATTTGTAATAAGTGTAGGTGCGTGTGTGTGCGTGTCTTCCAATCCCCCACTTCTTTCTCCCTTTTACTTACCTGCCTGCAATGGTTAGTATTAGGTCATGTTTAAATTAGCATACCTTATGCTGTGCATGCGTGCTTTCATACATTTGTCTTGCATGCATCGGGCTCGGCGCATCACGCTAACTGCATTGTATTTCAAATCTAACTTGAATACGTGCATCAAATGATTGCGTTTCACATGCCATGTTTAGGATTAGCCGAGCCTATCCTAAGTACATTCTGTATGTGTTGCATTAGCCACTTTAACATGAACTAGGATCACGCATGTTTGCTAACTAGTTTACTGTTTTGGCACGGAGTACGATGTAAGTATTTATGCTTTAGCATCTCGCATGAGTATGAATGTTAACATGACAGCACGCTTACCATGTGGCTAAATGCTTATGTGATATTACTGTTTGATTGCCTGTGGGTGAAGGTTGGATTGTTTGAGTTGGAAAAACTTGTTGAAATCCGTATTTTAGCCTACTTGCGAGTAGCAAATTCCAAAGTGTTTTTTCAAAACAAACGGATATGCAATGCTTATTTCCAAATTAGGCAATCTAGTCTATACTTGTTTGCTGTGCGCATAACATAGTAATTCTAGGTTAATAACCGGAATAAGAACACGTAACGTTTTCAAAATCGGATATCATGGTTAGTAGAGGCCGATCTTCGGATCGGGCGAGAGGGGGTGCTCATAGCTGACCTTCCCCAATCGTACCCAAGTTCCCAAGCCGAGGCAACTTTGGTGATGACGGACACGTGGCCTTTGGCACCGAGTCAGGGTTTCCTAAATTCCCCCATAAAAAAAATATTTAGGTGGCGACTCTGTATCTGGCAAAGTAGTCCATGTTTGGCACTTCTTTTCTAAAAATCAGTTTTCTCAAAACGATTTGCCGGATCTGGACTCTTTGGTTCAAGATTAAGAACCGACAACAAAAATCGAGTCCGAACTGTAGCGGGGTCCCTCGCGGACGTGTTACACCACGCACAATCTTCCTTCGAACTTAAGCACTTGATCTTCAATAGTGTATCCTGGCCTCGACTTGGTGACGAACTCATCAATCACTTTCTTGAGGAATTTGTCCTCCATCTGCCTGGTCTTCACTTCCTCAATAATAATTGGCTCCACTGTGATCATGGTTAAGCATGCCAGACTTCCCATTGACCTCCTGCTCAACGCGTCGGCCACCGAGTTTGCTTTACCTGGATGGTATTGAATCTGCATGTTGTAGTCCTTCAATAATTCCAGCCATCTTCTCTGTCTCAAATTCAATTCCTTCTAAGTGAACAAGTACTTCAAACTCTTGTGATCCGTGAAAAGTTGACAGGAAGCTCCATACAAGTAATGGCGCCAAATCTTCAAAGCAAATACCACGGCTGCTAGCTCTAGATCATGGGTAGGATAGTTCTTTTCATGGGGTTTCAACTGACGAGATGCATAAGCTATAACCTTACCCCCTTGCATTAACACACAACCCAAGCGCTTATGTGAAGCATCACTGAAAATCTGAAATTCTTCATTACCTGATGGAAGTACAAGAACTGGTGCTGTAACTAATCTCGTCTTCAACTCCTGGAAGGCTGATTCTCTATCCTCGGTCCATTCGTATGCCACTCCTTTCTGAGTCAATTGCGTCAGTGGTACTGCAATCCTTGAGAAGTCCTTCACAAGCTTTCTATAATAACCTGCCAAACTCAGAAAACTACGAACCTCGGACACATTGGTCGGTGTCGGCCAATTTACGACAGCTTCAATTTTACTGGGATCAACTGAGATACCCTCTTCATTAATTACATGTCCCAAAAATGAAATGCTGGAAAGCCAAAACTCACACTTACTCAACTTAGAATACAACTTCATGTCTCTCAAGGTTTGTAGGGCAAGTGTCAGATGACTCTCGTGTTCAATCGTACTTTTGGAGTAGATCAATATGTCATCAATAAAAACAACCACGAACTCATCAAGATACGGCTTAAAGACTCTGTTCATTAAATCCATGAACGCTGCAGGCACATTAGTCACTCCAAAAGGCATTACTAGAAATTCATAGTGCCCATACCTTGTCCGAAAAGCAGTCTTCGCAACATCTTCGGCTTTAACTTTGAGCTGATGGTAGCCCGACCTAAGGTCAATTTTTGAAAAGACTCGTGCACCTTGTAGTTGGTCAAGCAAATCGTCAATCCTAGGCAACGGGTACTTATTCTTAATGGTCACTTTGTTGAGTTCTCTGTAATCAATGCAGAGATGAAGTGTGCCATCCTTTTTCTTAACAAATAGGACTGGTGCTCCCCAAGGCAAAGTACTCGGCCTAACGAAACCCTTATCCAACAATTCCTGTAATTGTAGTTTCAGTTCCTTGAGTTCGGCTGGGGCCATTCTGTACGGTGTTTTGGAGATAGGTTGTGTTCCCGGCATGATATCAACAGTAAATTCCACTTCTCTATCAACTAAGTGGCCCGGCAATTCCTTTGGAAAGACGTCAGGGAATTCATTAACAACTGGAATGTCGGCTAGGTTAACATTTCCATTCAGATCACTTAGTATACTACACAGATAACCTTGACACCCTTTTTGGATCAGTTTAAAGGCTTTTATGGACGAGATCAGGTAAGGTGGGGGTACTACTCCTTTACCATGGAAAATAACTTCGGCTCGGTTTGGGGGTTTCAGCGTGACATTTTTCGAGACACAACTAATAGATGCATGATTCGTTACTAACCAGTCCATTCCTAATATGGCATCAAAGTGAGTCATGCTTAACGGCATTAAATCAACTAGTAATTCTACGCCCTCAATCACAACAACACACGCCTTATAGATGGATGCAACAATCATAGTTCCCCCAGATGGAGTAGATACATATAACACAAAATCAAGGGGTTCCGGTTCTCTATTCAACTTCTCGGCAAACTTAGCAGATACAAACAAATGCGTAGAACCCGAATCAATCAATATGTATGCATCTTGAGAGCAGATTGGGAGTATACCTGACACTGCTGTCTCAGCATTCTGGGTGTCTCCTGGCACTAGAGCGAAGACTCTGCCCTGTCTCGTCTATGTCCTTTCGATGTTACTTCCAGGTGCAGAGCCCGAGGTGCTCCCATTCTTCTTACCATCATCAATCCTTGACTTCGGACAGTCTCTCACGCGATGACCCATTTCACCGCACTCGAAGCATGCTCCTGACGCCCAACGGCAAACTCCGAAATGCAGCTTTCCACAACTTGCACACGTCAGCTTAGTATTACCTTCCTGGTTCGAATTGCTGAAGCTGCCCACGTTCGCCCTCTTCTTGGCATTAAATGAAACTCGGCGACTATCATAGTTCTGTCTCTTCCTCTGATTCTCTCCCAAATTCTGATATCGGCTCAAGTTAGCTTCTGCGAGGATAGCCTTGTCTAGTACTCCGGCATAAGTTGGCATGTTGAGCATGTTAACTCGATCCTGAATCGGTCCACGCAGTCCACTTTCGAACTTCCTAGCTTTCCTATATTCATCCTCGACCATGTGGGGCGCATATCTCGCCAATTCGGTAAAAGCACGATCATATTCTGCCACTGTCTTGTTTCCTTGTGTCAGAGTCTGAAACTCCGTGGTCTTGCGATCTCGAACACTAAGGGGGAAGTGCTTGCTGTAGAACAATTCCAAAAATCTGGCCCAAGTTAAGTCAGGGTTACCTTCTCGGGTCATCATCCACCATCTTCGAGCGTCGTCGTCCAATGTGAATGCTGCCAATGCCACCTTCTAAGCATCGGTGCTGGGAAAAACCTCGAACAGCTTCTCCATTCCTAAAACCCACGCCTCGGCTTTCATCGGCTCTATACCCCCTTGGAATCTTGGCGGGTTCATCTTCTTGAACTCCTTAATCAAAGTCATCGTCCCATCCCCATACAAGGCTGGCTGTGGGGGCACCTGTGGTACTGGAGGAGGTGGAGGCGGAATTGCCTGTCGCCCATTGGTCTGTTCGGCCTGGGTGGAGGTAGCACTAGCATTCTGTTGTCTCATTTGCCTCAACTCACGGGCTAAACCTTCAACTAGTCTTTCTAGTCTGTCCAATCTATCTTCTGATTGATCTCGGCCAACTGGTGGTCTTCCTCTCCTCAAATTGCTATAGATATGCAAAATATGGCTTTAAAACAAAATGCACAAATAAACATGCATGCAAGTAACAAATAGCCATGCCGAGATGATGCACGCCTTGTCAAATAGCAAGCAATATGATGCAATCCTAATATCATTCTAAAGGAAATCCTAAGCTCTTTAGGACTCAAAGTGTGTGAACAACATACTATAAGGAACTTGTGCTCTGATACCAATCTGTCACGACCCCATTCCGCCCCTAGTAGAATGGTGCCACGATATCCAGTAATCTGCGATTACCGAAGGCCAGCTTGCAAGAATCACACACAATCAGAGTATAATATATGGGGCTTACAAGTGCGGAAGCAATATAAGTAAATCTAATTGGTCCATAGAGCCGTGCATAAGTCAAATGAAATGGCGTACATCTTTACATGGCTTTCACAACTTGAATACAAATAAAATAAAGTACAAAATACATCTTGACCAAAAGGCTTCTCAAGCCATCATATACAGAATACAATAAAATGCAAGCTAAGAAGCATGATCTTCAAGATGTTGCCAAATACGAATCCAAAACACATCGGCAAAACACATCTAGGCGTCGTCGCCGTCCTGCTCATCACCTACATATATATAGAGAGGGTGAGCTTGGATACTCAGTGAATGGTATAAATAATAAAGGGGTTTGCATGACTGATATTCAAGATCTTTAGCAAAACAATACATAATATAACCAGTGAAAATCAAGTCCATCTAGTGGATCTATCCAGCTTCAAGGGATGCTTACTAGCATCAACATAATACAAAGGATGACATTCCGGACAAGTAAACCCACGCGGTAAAACCGTCGGTGGCAAGGCAAGACAAGACAAGCGAATAACCGATCTGTAATCGATTAGACAAACCCACCCGCACAAGGCCGTCGGTGGCAAGCGAGATATCTCAAGCAAGGGTGCTACAAAAGTTTAGAGTCCCCTAGCACATACGGACTCCCAAAATGTCATCAAAACAAGATAATATTTATTGCAACTAGGAATAATCGTTCATGCTTGCAAATACTTTCCAAACAAGGCAAAACAAGGTTTTTATCAAAGCTTTATAACATATCTTTATTAAAAATACCACTCACATAGTCCTTCAAACGTCGGGGTCAAGGCAAGTCCAAGTCCTGACAAACACATGGCAAGTTTATTGAATGCACTTTTAAACAAGCTTCACATGCATACAAATGATCTCGGCATTCTTCAAAAATAAGTCAATTCGAAACAAACACTGTTTCTCATCTCGAGAAACATGCTGGGCACTAACCAGGTCTTGGCCGAGGTCCCACACCTCCTCGCCGAGATGAGGTCCCGATGGCCACATTCAAGGAAATGAAGTCGGGAAAATCTGGGTTTCCCTCTGCTCAAGAACATGAAGAACATGAACACGAGAAACATGAAAAAGATGAATGCAAGGATCATAACTTGTTATTACAAAATCTGAGATTTCATGCTATGAGTTTGAAAACATGGACCTGGGTACCAATACTTGAAGATCTTAGGAAAACAAACACAATAGCATGGTTTTTGATACAACTTTCGGATCAAAACAAGGCTTTTCATCAAGAACACATGAACATTATTTTCTCTTTCTAAAACCAAACTTTAAATCAATGCATGGCATGCAAGACAGATTCGATCATGCAATGCGACTAGATGATTAATAAGAACAGCAAGAGTAGATCAAGATTCTAACCTCAAAACTCGAATCAAACGGTTTGATCTCTAGGAATCAAGCTCGAAGGCCTACTCTCTCACTCTAAAACTTCTTCTTCTTCCTAGAGCTTCTCTCTCCTCAAGAACAAAGATATGATACAAAATGATACATTTCTAGGTTTGTCGGCTGACTTAACACTCAATTTGGACACGTGGCACTACCGGATTGGGTTACCTCAAAAAGGTGACTGATTGACAAGACAAGACTATGACAAAGTGTATCCAACAAGCTATACAGCTAGGCACTCCGGCAAGTGATGACTTCGGCAAGGGACAAGGCTTCGGCAAGTGGGGTGACGAGGACATCGGCGTGGAAGGACAACCTCGACTAAGCTATGCCACACCTTGGCCTAGATGTGCCACACCTCGGTCTAGGTCACACCTGTCCAGGGACAAGGTCACTAGTTGCAAGGATAAACATCTCGGCTAAGATGATACACTCCTCGGCCTTGGTGCTGAACCCCTCGGCCAGATAGAGACATCTCGGCTAAGATGCTAGGGTGACGATGGAGGTCAAACCAAGGAGATTTGAAGATAGTTCCAAGTGTCAAAGGGTTCAAAGGTGACTAGACTTAGGATGACCTCGGCTAGACATACTTAAAAGAGGAACAAGACTAACAAACAATTCCTCATAGGTACAAAGCAAGACAAGAATCTTACTCTAGATAAAACAAGTCAAATCCATTAATGCAGGTTTAGCGAAACAAGTTCATGCAGATGCTCAGGCACAAGGTTAAGGTGAATAAGAGGGTCGCTACAATTTCTCTGTATTTTAATGTGTTTCTTGATGAGCTTTAACTGTGGCTTATTGGAGTGTGAATTTGCATAGTAATGCCTAATGAGGATAGACACAACCATTCTTCTTGGTCAATTTGAGTTTTACTTATTTGAATTGCCTATTTATTGAAAACAACAAGCTTAATAGACTTCAAAATTTATTCAATCAAGTGCATGGTTGTTTTTTTTAATTATTTATATATAAATTTTTTTTTAATTGATAAAAGTTGGTTAATTGTGCAGGTAATGACATCGAGTTTGAATGGAATAACAGTTGGTGACCCCTTCCCTCACAATTTCATCGATCTCTAGCTAGGCCACACAACTTGCTTTGCCCCCTTTTTTTAAATTTTTTTAATTTTTTAATTTTTTAAATTTATTTATTTATTTATATTTATAGATTTTCTTATTTACCGCTTCTTTGTGCCTTTTTCATTACATAATGAGTTTTTCATCTTTATTTTTCTTTTTCCTGCGTACATTAACTAATAACTAAGAATAATATAATGTAATGAGATCTATGAAGGATTTTATTTTGGCATCTTTTTAAGAAAGGAAATTGGTTGGTGCTCTTCAAAATAACTGTATTCTTAGCGTTACTCTTTGGATCATATGAGGGTTCCTCCATCCATATTTATGTTTGCTCTGTTTTTGATTTGATTCGGCTTAGGGAATACATGCTTCTTATAAATTTCACTTGTTATCACTTAAATAAATTGTTTAACATTTTTCTTTGTTGATTTTTGTATCAGTTTTTGCTCCTTGTTCTTTGACCTTTATCACAACGATTTAATTGATATTATTATTTTGCTTTCGCTTTATTATTATGATTAAGCCTTCTGATTTCGTTATTTTTATCAAATAGATTCCAATCATCAAACTGAGATTTCTGACCCTAAATTAGATACGCAGCTTCTTGACATCATTCTAACCAAGGTATGCATTTCTCCTCCTTGTGTGTTTTCTAGATGGTTTGTTTGGTTGCTAATAAAAGTGTAAAATGAAAAGGATTTTAATATCTAAACTCGAGAACATGAAAGTTTTCCTATATAAGTGTGGATTTAGATTCAGTTCAACACAAAACTAATATAAAAGCTTTCCTCTTTGTTCCTCCCTGCCACCTCTCCCCATTCCCTTCCCTATCCATGCAACACCTTCCCCTGCCACGCTTTCCCATTTCCCTCACGCCATGGCCCCTTCCCTATCACCCTTCTGCTTGATTTGCTGCCTCTTCTGCCACTGTTGTCACCCACCTGCTTTTCTTCATTCTTCTATCCTAGGTCAATTCTCTCTTTATCTCTCACTCGCGGTGGTGGGAAGTTGAAGAGGGACTGGGTTGTTGTGGTGGGGGTTGGGTTGCAAGAATGGGAGCATAGGTCACAATTGTGGGACAGATGGTTGTGGCGGTCGAAGTGGGTGTAAGTTAGTGAGGAATTATCTTGTGTTTTAGGAATTTCAACTAGACACAAAACGTTTTGCTTCGGATGTCAATGAAACTTGACACACATGACTAACTAGGCATAAATGACTTGTAGGAAAAGACGGGACTGGAAACCGATTCCCGATTTTTAATCTATAGCCTAATTTCCATTTATGAAAACTTGTCCTTTAGGAACTCTTTTTCCGAACCAGTTGACATACTGAAATGCTCAAACAACGTCGGATGTCAATGAAACTTGGCACACACGACTAACTAGGCACAAATGACTTATTGGAACATACGAGTCTCGAAACCGATTCCCGATTTTGAATCTAGAGTCTAATTCTCATTTGTGAAAACTTGTCCTTTAGAAACTCTTTTTCTGAACCGATTGACACACTAAATGCTCAAATGGCGTCGGATGTCAAAGAAACTTGACACACATGACTTACTAGGCACAATTGACTTGGAGGAAAAGATGGGACTCGAAACAGATTCTCAGTTTTGAATCTAGAGCATAATTTTTATTTGTGAAAACTTGTCCTTTAGAAACTCTTTTTCTAAGCCAGTTGACACACTAAAATGGTCAGATGGAGTCGGATGTCAAAGAAACTTGACACACATGACTAACTAGGAAAAAAAGCCTTGTCAGAAAAGACGGGACTCGGCCTCTTGATATTGATTATGTGTTCTTGTTTTGTGTCATCTGTATTGCCTTTTTATTATTGTTAATCTCACATTTGTTTCATGTGTACTAGCATGAACTACTAGGGGCTGCTGTGTTTGTGTTTAAGCACAATTGTTTGGCTAACTTCTTGTTTTGTGCTTATTCGATTATTGTTAGATTATAGCAGAATGTTTTCAATCAATACATGATTTTAATAGTATTATCATCATTGTAAGATGTAATTAAAGTTTCTTTGGATAGTTCATGTATACCAATAGTCCAATTGGCGGAGGGACTTTTTATTAGGGATGATCCGTTGTGTGAAATTGATGGAGTTCCAATTGAGCCCAAATATTGCAAATTCTTGGTCTTAAAAGCAAAAAAGCCGAATGCTCGTTTGGAAACACCATCCCAAGGTCTAAGAACAGTTGGAGAAGCTGTTGGAAGATACATTGTGTGACGTTTGATTCATGTATATGTTACAATCTTATTTATTTATTTAATTTTTGAAATAAATATAAAATGTTTTATATTTTTTGTAAACTTGAAATTAATTATATTGTAAATAATTATTTTTTTGTTTCTTTTTGTAGATGCTACCATATTGAGTACGTGATGATATCTTCACATATCGATATTGGAGCTTACTATTGATACTAAAACAAGTTATAATATTTATTTATTTATTTATTTATTTGTACTATCGATGCTTTTGTTTTGTTTTAGATATAAATCTGAGTTATTAAATTATCAAAAATTATTAGTATTGTTAGGTGATGTTTTATATTTTTGTAAAGAATGTTTGGTTGAAATCCTATTGTTATAGGGTACATATATATATTATTCGTATATATGATTTTGTGAATGTGAATGTGGATGTGTGTGGATGTGGATGTATTTTGTTTTAGAAAATATTAATAATTTGTATAGGGAATGAATTAATAAAATATAAATTTATTTTATGAAAATAATTTTTTAGCAACAGTAATAAATCGTCGCTAATGTAATCATCATTTCCTTGCATTTTATTAGCGACGGGTTAACTAGTCGCATATACATATTAGTTCCATCTTTAGCAACAGTTTAAACTGTCGTGAATACATTATTGATTTAATTTTGTTTTTTTGCAAGGTTTAAGACTGTCGCTAATAATACTTTTCGCGACGTCAACTACCGTTTCTAAAAAAGTTTTTGGTGATGGCAACCAAAATCGTTACTAAAAGTGATGTTTTTCTGCTTTTTTGTGTTAGGTTAAACTGTCGAAAAAACCATTGATTTATCGTCGTTACAAGAAAGTGATGGTTTGTAACTGTCACAGATACCTTTTGTCACTCCCCTTTCACCACCCCCCATTTCGCGTCGCTACTCCGTCGTAAAAAGTTTTTTGTAATGATATGTGGACCTTTTGTGATGTTTGAGACCATCGCAAATATTTCGGTTTTTAGTAGTGAAACTAACAATTACCCAATAAAAACTTAACAATTAGTACAGTAGGTATAGTAGATAATTATCATAATAATATCAGATGAATATTATAGTAAAAGCAAATTAAAGAGACGAGGGAAAAGAATGCAAACAAGATTTATAGTGGTTTGCCTTTAACCAAGCCTACGTCTACTTCTCAAACTTCACTTGAGATTTTTCACTATGCTTCCAGCTTTATAGGGGTGCTAGCAACTTCATATACATTAAGCAATCCTCCACAGATTTTCTCTTTTCATAGGGGTGCTTGTAACTTCATACACATGGAACAATCCTCCACAAATTTTCTAGCTTTATATGAGTGCTAATGACCTCTTACAAGATGAGTGTTTTTGCTTTCAAAGAAAGCCATAACAATAACCTCTCAAAGATAGATATAAAATGTTAACTCTTAGATTTTCTGTAAAACCTCTCAAAGGCAAATGGGCATAAGGCTTAGGCTCAGTGTATGTTTTACTGAAAGCTTAAGGCTAAGGCTCAATGAATAATTTACTGAAGACAGATGACAAACTTGGATGTAGAACAGTTTAGGAACTCAGAGAATAGAGAATATATGATTGATGAAGGATGTGAAAATGTTTGGCTCGTTGTCTCTGTTCTCTTCTATTTTTTACACTTCACCTCTTAGAGCTCTATATATAACATGTCTATAACAGAGGTGAGTGCTTTGTTCTTCTGACAGTGCCCATTCCTTTTCTTCCCATTGGTGCTGACTGAGATAATATTTATAAATCAATGTCAGCCTTTGTCTATAGCGCATGTGAGTTTTGCCTGTTGGAAGATGGGTGAAATGATGGAAAATCTTTTCTTTTTCTCCTCTCAGTATCTGTCTGTTGCAGAGAATATTACATACAGTGGTCGTCCACCTGGATGTCCAAAGTCATCATTTATACTAGGTGGTCGTCCGCTTAGATGTCCACCCAGATGTTCCCCTAGATGTCCTCTCGGATGTCCTTTGCAAAACTAGAGCAAACTGGGCAAGACTTCCTCAACTGGTTGTCCCCCCGGACGTATAGCCGGTCGACTAGTCGATCGACAACCCAGGGGTGGACCGACCTCCTTGCTTTGTTGCTCTTGCTGTTGCTTTCTATTGCCTTGTTCTATACCTGTTTAATCTTCATTTTAACCTCCAAATAACATAATTAACACAAAGTGAAGATAGATTTATAATGATTAAATAAAATAATAAGTTTCCAATTATAATCCACTCTTCAAAATAAATCAAAACATAAATTCAATAATCATCAAAATTCATGTTATTTATGCTATGACTAACAATGTCAAACTTAGAGTTTAATAACTTGGTAGTTCTAATCATTTTATTGTCACTACTAATAATGAACATGCCATCAACATATAGACACAAAATGACATAACCTTTGTCAGTGCTTTTGACATATACACAAATGTCACACTCATTAATTATAAACAAACTTGACAACGTTAAACTTCTCATGCTATTGCTTAGGAGCTTGCTTCAAACCATATAATGATTTGACAAGCTTATAGACTTTCTCACCTTGCCTTGGAATTGAGAACCCTTTAGGTTGCTCCATGTAGATTTCTTCATTCAAATCTGCATTCAAGAAAGCTGTCTTTATATCCATTTGATGTATTTCCAAACCATGCAAAGTTGTTATCACAATCACCATGCTAATAGATGTTATCTTCATCACAGCTGAATACGTATCAAAATTATCCAGGCATTCTTGCTACTTGTACCATTTGAAAACTAGCATTGCTTTATACTTATTAATTAACCCATCAACTTTCATCTTTCTTCTAAAGATCCACTTACAACCCAAAGGCCTACTATTTGGGGGTAGATTAACCAACTCCCAGGCATGGTTTTATAAGATAGAGTTAATCTCATTTTTGATAGCTTCTTTCCATAAAGGACTTTCTAGCGAAGTCACAGTTTCGTAGAAAGTCAAAGGTTTTTCCTCTAACATATAAATTAAGAAGTTTAGACCAAAAGACTTAGAAGTTGTAGCCCTTGTACTTCTTCTTGGCTCATCTAATTCCTTCACATGATCACTATCACTAGCAACTTTATCTGTTTCCTTCACAGAACTCGAATCCCCAAATTGGGTTCGACAAGGAAATACGTCTTCAAAGAAAGACACAGTCCTTGACTCCATGATGATATTCTTGTTTATATCTGAAATATCATATTTGTACACAAAAAACCTATATGCATTATTATTCTGTGCATAACTAATGACTATGCAATCCATGGATTTCGGGCCTATCCTAACCCGTTTGGTTATAGGCACCACCACCTTTGTAAGATACCCCCACATTCGTAAGAAATTATATGAAGGCTTGTGGCCTTTCCATAATTCATATGGGGTCTTGTCTACCTTTTTTCGAGGAATTTTAATTCAGAATATAATTTGCGGAGAGTAGTGCTTCCCCTCACATAGTCTGTGGCAATCCAAAACTAATCAACATTGCATTCATCATTTCCTTCAACATTCTATTCTTCTGCTCAACAATGTTGTTTGACTGAGGGGAGTAAGGTGTTATGGTTTGGTGGATAACCCCATTTTGAGCACAAGTCTCAATAAACGATGATTCATACTCACCACAACGATCACTTCTCAAAGCCTTAATCTTTCAACTCAATTGATTCTCAACTTCATTCTTATAGAGAATAAATTTATCAATAGCTTCATCTTTACTCTTAAGCAAATACATATAACAATATTTAGTGCAATCATCGACACAAGTAATAAAATACTTATTGCCACCTCAGATTTGTATGAACTTCAAGTCACACACATCACTATGCACTAAATCCAATGGCTCAAAACTTCTTTCAATGGAGTGAAACAAAGTCCTAATCATTTTTGCTTTTACACAAGTTTCACACTTGTGATTCTTGAAAGATGGTATGTGATCTAACTTGACTAATCTATGTAAAGAGTCAAAATTTACATGACCTAATCTACCATGCCATAAATTTGAAGACTCAAGCAAATAAGTAGAAGATGAAGCATTCTCATTAATCTTTGGGATAATTGTCATTACATTTAACTTGAACATACCACCCGACAAATACTCTTTTCCACATACACTCCACTCTAGGTCAACATGACCTTATTGGATTCAAAAACTATGTAGAAACCATGCTTACTCAGAAGGGACCCCAAGACAAGATTTTTGTGAATGTCCGGGACAAACATGATATCATTTAGAGTCAACTCTTTTCCTGAAGTCATCTTCAGGACCACCTTGGCCTTTCTCTTGATGGTCAGGTTACAGAATTTTTCGTGAACTTCTCGTTGTTTGTAACTGGCTCGAACCTTGTAAACATCCTCTTCTTTGCACAGATGTGGCGAGTGGCACCAGTGTCCACCTATCATTCCCTCAAATTGGATCCCATAGATGCATATCATGTACATCTTGGGAAAGACCCTTCATTTTTGCCATGTGAGCACGAGCCTTATTCTTGAATTGCTTCTTCAGCTTGCAGCAGTCAGTAGCCCTATGCCTATCACTTCTACAATTGAAGCACTTACCAGAAAACCTATAAGTAGGTTCTTGCGGTTTGTAGACCAACCTCTTTGCAACACCACTTCTAGGCCCCAACTTCAAGTCTTTGATCACCGATTGCTTTTTCTTTACCCCTGAAGATTGGCCATGCTTAGATAAATTGGTCTTGACAGTGAGGGTACTCCCAATTTCTTCCTATCACACTACGATAAAAAAGGGTTTTTACAGCACCAAATGCATGTTGTGGAAACGATTTTATGACGCGCAAGGTAAAGTCGTGTTATGGCTAGTCGTAGAAAGTCATTCACTTCAACGGCATGTCGTAGTATGCCGTTAAAAACCCTTTAACAGCAGATCTTGTGCGTCGTGTTTGACTTTTTTACAACTACTTTTGCACACTGTTAATTCAAGGGACAAACCACGATGTTCATTGCTAGTCGTTGAATATTTAATACAATGACCTATTTTGCCTGCCGTAAATAGCCCAAGTTTCACAGTATTTTTTGCATGAATATGTATATTTAAAAAATAAATAAATTTTAGCAGGTTTTATTTCACATGTTTTGTATAATCTAAGAAAACATTACAAACAAGCTTCACAAATATGTATATATATATACATATATATGTGCATTAATCGAACACCAAAATATTGGTTCAAACATCCATAAAAAACTATCCATCAGTTTTAAATATCCAAAAACTATCTATGCATTCCAAACCATCTAAAAACTATGTTTCTAAACATAAAAAAACAATCCCTAAGTTCGAAACCGTCCAAAATGTTCTAAATCATCCAAAAAAAAAAAACTATCATTAAGTTCTAAACCATACAAAACTTACCCAAATATCTTCTTATGAGTGCACCATCATGGGCTGATTTAATTGCATCAACACTTAGCTTGTGTCCTCCATATCTTTGTATTAGGAAATTCCTAGCAGCTTCAATTTCGTCTTCAAGAGCTTCCCTACTTATTTCAAGTCAATTTATAAGGGTCCCTTATATGGATTCTGGGAAATATAATTGCACTTGACAAAACAATTACAGAGAATTTCATAAATTCAAGATTGCACAAATACTGTAATGCCTAGCATGCTTCAATAGAAAACCAAATGCGGAGCAATAATGTAGATAACGAGTAATAAAGTTTGACATGCAAACAGTATACACCAATAGATAAAGAAATCAAGATTTATGCAAATGCAAATAGCATAAAACATTATCCCTTCTTTTTCTTGGTAAATTACCCAAAAAGAGGGGTAGCTAAGGATTGGATGCCCTATTTTAACTTTGCTTGAGTTTTATCAGTTTCTGGTTTGGTTTTAAAATTAGCGGAACTCTAAACATATAAATACTTTAGAAAAAAAAAACTGCTAAATATTAAGATAATTTGTTTAAGGTGGACATGTCTGGATCTGATTTTGCCAGTTGTATTAGAGGCATATAACATTTCAATGGACGTGCTAGATGTCTAATGAAGAATCTGCTAAATATTAAGACAATTTGTATTTGTTCCCTATTTAGTTTTTCTTTTATTCTCTACATGATGTGTGCATGTGTGCGAGTGTCTCACAGAGAAAGAGAGAGTGATTACTACAAACTTCTCTCCATTATTTTTGGTCCTTCACTTACTCTCAATCCATGCTTGCAAAGAGATTATCTTCTTACAGAACTACTAGAAAAGCCTTCCAGTTAAAAGGATAGAGAATAACAACATTAAATGACACAGAAAATATCTAAGATAGGTCAGAATTCTTGAATTACAGCCACTGCTAAGCCAGCTTAATCTAGCTAGAAATGGTAATTTTGTTCAAGTTATTGGTGCACAATTTTGTATGCTAATTGTTAGTATTGACCAAGCTAGGCTCAGTAGAAGGAGCAAACATAAAGAGAACAACTAAAATACAAAAAGATGTCTTCATATCTTTTGTTATTTTGCATCATCTTAAATATTCATACAAAGAGACACAAGTGCTGCTAAACTTGAAACAAATAGCTTCAGTTAGAAATTTCTAACATCCGAGAAATGCCAATCTATAAATCTCTTAAGATTCCTGATGAGGTGCTTTGGGCATCATTGCCAAATCAAGATGACCATAAAGGAAGATTGTCAACTTAATGGTGAACACACATTTATTACATTCTGGCTAGATTTTTCCTTTGAAAAACAAAAAAAAAAAAAAAACAAATATTAAGACTTCCAAAGGATATCAGTTTATATGTAATTCTCATCTCACTTTAACGGCGGAATACATTCAGCTCCTCATGAAAAAACAAAGTACATAGTTTGTTCACCTTTCTACATGTTATAGGATCATCGGAGTAGAATGGAGGATAACCAACAAGCATCTCATACATTATAGCACCAACTGACCACCTACAAGTAGGTTACTAGTAAGAGTACATAATAATTGTATGAAAAATAGAAAATTTCACGAGTTATCCACCATATTGATGCGTTGTCAAAAGGTAAGTCACCTTGTCGCATTGAAATGCAAGTATCCAATAATAGAACATAACTAGATTGTAAAAGTATCCAGTTAAAGGAGCCATAAATAACAGAGAATCCTCATGGAACTGTTAATAACTACACAAAGGTGACAGACAACATGGTTGTGATGAATACAAAAACTAATGTATCTGCATTTTTAGGTGAAGTTCAAATTCAACCTATCATTCAAGATTGTTTGATTCCATAGCACAGAAACAGTGAATAAAAAATTGACTTACTCTCCAGCAACATTAAGCCTCCAGTCTTCTCCCCTTTCTAGGTTCACATTTTGCTATTTTTCTTTGGCCAAATTCTCCACTTGAGTTTTGATACATTTTTCTTCCATATGCCTAAAAACTTTACACTTTGAGCACTTGAATGGAGTCCACAGGTATTCCACCCCAATCTCAACACTCTGATCTTCACATTTTATAAGAAAATCAGTAGGAAGAGAAGAGTCCAATTGTATTTCCACACATATTTTAGCAAATGAAATTCTATCCCCCCGAGCAGTTAATTTGTCCATGTGCAAAGGCTCACCTATAGCACTAGCAATCCTACTAAGCCCATCATCATCACAATATTCTAAAGGAATGTTAAACAATTTAATCCAAATCGGGATTCTATCAAGTTTTTTCTTAGAAAGTTTCATCATATTGTGCCACTTTTTCAGTACAAGAAAATGTCCCCCAAAAAACCAGGGTCCATCCTCAACAACATTAGAACTACTTTCCACGCAATCAAATAAGAAAAATAGAAAACCAGTGGTAGTAGACCAAACCTCCCTCAATCCCTTTTTCTTCCAAAGATTAAAAGCATAATTCCTCACATAAGTAAAGCTTAAATTTCTCTCCAAAAAATGCCCAACCAGGCATGATTTCCATTTTTTAGTAACCTCCCTTTTAGGGAGTTCCACCACTATATTATAATCTCTAATTAAAGGAGGAAATTACTTGAGCTTAATTGTTGATTTGAAGTCATAACTGATGCCCAAGTCCTATTTGGTTGAGCCTCCATCCATTCAGTTGGTTTCTCACGGTCCACCAGTAGCCCTGATCTCTGGTCTTGCATTCTACCACTCTGACCACCTCTAAATCTTTGCACCGTACCAGCCCTACCCCTTTCTAGCAAAGGGCTCCTCTACAATTCACCTACACTACCTACTCCCTTATCAATAATAGGTTACCCTTTCGTAATAGCTACATCATATTGGGGTAATTTGGACAGCAAATTCCTAGCCCTAAGGCCATCTCCAACAGTGCATCAAACCCTGTATCAGATTTGAAATTTGATGAAAAACTCACTTTTTCTCACTCCAATGGTTTCACCAAATTGATATCAAAATGAGAACGGAACAAAACTTTCATCAAACTGAGAATGCGCTGGGTCTTTCACTAAAATACTATTCATTACCATTGTATTTTCACTACTGGATGACCCACCGGATGACCAATTTTGCACAAACTTTTGTACAGATTTTACACTGGGAGGTCGACCATCCGGTCGACCCGGCGTCGACCACCCGGATGACCCTCAAACTTGAAAATTCAATTACAGAATTGTACAGATTTTGCTCTTTCCGGTCGACCAGTCGGTCGTCCCCCCAGACATCCGGTACGTTTTGATGAAAGCTACAGTACACTGTTGAAGTGATTGATATCAGATTGAGCCAAATGCCTTTTTTTTACTCAAATTTGGTGAAAAGTTTGTTCAACCGTTGGAGATGCTCTAACAACGATTAAGCTGTCTGGGACACTTCGAAATTTATCAAGCACTGCCTCTTCACTACCTTCCATTTCCATAATATTCGACCATTTGCGTTGCATGATGTTAACAGCATCTGCAGCTGGTGTAGATTCCGACTAAATCAGCTCCAAAGGAACTAACTCTTCACGCTTCATTCCCATTAGACTGGTTTTCATATCACTTAACTTATCACGAAGTTCCTCAATGGCTCTCGACTGCGTATAGATAACAGCAGGACTTGAAACCCTAATTTCATCAATCCGTTGTTGTTGATTCATCACTTGTATCTCCGAATAGAGACCACCCATAGCTTCAACAAAGGAACTTGGGCTTGGGATCTTAGATTCCGCCCCAATCGAAGCATTAGGGCTCATACCCATCACGATTTCAAAAGCCGAACCTAGTTTCTTACCCCCATTTCTCTTCGCGATGTCCATCAAGATTGCCAAATCACTCTCCGAAAGACTATCATTCAAGGTGTGCGAACTCCCCTTAGGTGTAGAAGTACCTTCAATCATTACTTCATTGCTCATCCTGTTCAAATTGTGTAGATCAGATGAAAATATTGATGAGCGAAACCCTAAAAACTAAGGGGTGAAAGATGCCAGTGTTGTCGAGATACCCCCCAGCGACAGTGTTGTTGAGATTTTGTGTAACGCCCTCAAAATAAACCCATAATATATAACATTAACATGCATTAATAAAACAAAACGAATCATTAAATTATCCATCAGAGTACTTTTATTGAAAGACATCACATGCAACATCAAAAGTAAGTGCCCTATAGGCTTACATCTTTCCAAGCCAACACTTGGATACAAAAGATTGAGTACTAACTCAATTACAAATTAAGCCCTTGGCTTGAATGTTTACATGTAATCTCTAATAAAAACCAATAAACTAAAGACAAGTCTTCGAGTCCAAATCCCCCCAAGCTAAGTCCTTGGAGGTAGCGAATCACCTGGTCCTGAAAATGATGTTCCCTTAAAGGGTGAGCCACAGCCCAGTAGAAATATACTAAACCACATATAAGAATTAACTAAAGCAGTAGCATTCGATAGATGGTTAACACGAGATAGTCAATTACATCATTATACAATTTCATGACACTAATGTCTATGACACGTTTCACTTTCCCTTTATACAAATATGGCTCAGAACCTGGCCAAATAACTCAACAGAGGTTTCATCTCTTATTAACAATATTTCCAATTCCACAGGGATAACAAATCCAGTTAAATCTTTCTTATATCATAACGGATACACATGTTGGTGTTGTATCAACCCCAATCAAAATTCACTTCCATACTTCCCAATTGACACACATTTTAGTGATGTATCAAATCAAACAACAAATACTCCAGTAGATAAGCATAAGAGCTGTATCATAACTGTAATGGGCGAGCATATGAGCTGCGACCCTGGGTCCATCCCCTATCTTCCCTTAAACATTAACCGGTTTAGAGGTACATCCCCTATCTTCCCCTAAACCGTGGAGTACATCCCCTATCTCCTCCCATACACAAGTGATGCATATAAACACAAAGTCATATACACAATCAATCAATACATAAAGTTAATGTATTATTCCAACCTTTATACTCAACGACCTAACCAATTGATTAGTTTCAGTTTTCCCTAATCCACATGCAATGTCTACAACAATCATGACTATCCTCCACCGATAGCCCAAAACAGTTATTTCTAAGCAGGAAATAAATGTAACAACACATATAATCTCAATTTCAAAGATGAGTGGTTAAATTATCCAACTACATCATTCAATCTCATAACTTCCCAATATTATGAATTAAACCAATTTCCACACCTTTCCCAAAATTAATTATACAAATTAACTTTGTTACAACAATTAGGGCTTTTTAAATTATAAAACAAACCCTAGCTTTTCCCAATATTACCAAACAACCCCAACATATCAGAAATACCAAAACTTAGGATTAAAACCTATAAAATGGAGTAGGAAATCCCTACCTCGAAGCAAAGAACTCGAATGAAGAAGATGGAGATGACGACCCAAAAACCAAAGTGCTCCAAATCCAAGATTGTTCAGATTAAAAGGAAGCCCTCGACCCACTCTATCTTTTTAACAAAGGACCTAGGATAGAAATACACTCTAAGTAGATCAAACCTAAGAGAGAAGGTGTGTAGGAAGAGAGAGAAGACGGTTCTAGGGTTTTAGAATCAAAAGGGAGATGAAAAATGATCCAGAAAGTCGGATCTCGGATTTATATAACAGTCGCCCCGCTCGAGCGTGGAAACCCCCGCTCGAGCGTCACTCACAGACTCCCGCTCGCGCCAAACTCCCGCTCGAGCGGCGGATGCACACTCCCAGAAGTTCAGGTCCCCGCTCGAGCGCCCAACTCCCCGCTCGAGCGTCACTCACAACCTCCCGCTCGAGCGGCCAATCCCCCGCTCGAGCGTCCAACACTACACAGGAAATACTGGACGGGTGTATTCCCCGCTCGAGCGCCCAAACCCCCGCTCGAGCGGACAAGCCAAAATCTGGGCAACTAGACTTGGTTCCTAAGCTCAACCAACCTGCTCCAAATCTTCCCAACACAACCCAAGACTCAATATAAGGAGTAAAGGATGCAAACAACATACTCTCAACAACCAGCTCCACGGAACCTAAGTCCGGATATAACAAATAAAGAAAAGGGAAACCGGGATCGCTATAACCCCCCCCCTTAAAGAATTTCGTCCCCGAAATTAAGCATAAGTTTTCAAAAACAGGTTTTCCTCAATTTCCAACAATATGACATTTCAATATTTAAACAATCTGACCCAATACCGGTCATTCCATCTCTTATCAAGAGGCATCTCACAATATATAAAACAACATATATTTCAATTTGCATTATCAACATGCATTTCCTTTCAATTCAACAATATTTTCAACATACGCAATGTTCCATTAAACTTCCATTATGAGGCAAGTTTCAAAATACTTCCATCAACTCAAAACATAAACCATGTTTCACAACCTAAGTTATATTCAATACACTTAAGGTTCAATATTACAACAAAATAAACAACATATGCTCAAGCATCTACAAACAGATCCGGATATTTCTCTCGGACCTCCAACTCACGTTCCCAAGTGGCTTCTTCCACTCCGTGATGCTTCCACAGAACTTTACCAAAGGGATGGTTTTGCCTCGCAAAACTTGGTCCCGCCTATCCAAGACCCGTACCGGTCTCTCCTCATACGAGACATCCTCGTCAACTACTAAATCGGTCCAATCCAACACATGTGATGGATCCGGCTCATACTTCCGAAGCATACTCACATGAAACACGTCATGTACTCCGGACAACTGCGGCGGCAAAGCTAAACGATAAGCAGCCTCGCCAATCCTCTCAAGGATCTCAAAAGGACCAATGAACCGAGGGGACAACTTCCCGCTCTTCCCAAACCTCATCAATCCCCGCCTAGGTGATATTTTCAGAAAGACATGATCACCCATCTCAAACACCAAAGGTCTCCTCCTACGGTCGGCATAAGATTTTTGACGACTCTGGGCTGTAACGAGCCTCTTATGGATAAGCTCAACTTTCTCCGTTGTTTCCCTCACCAACTCCGGACCCAACAAAGGCGCATCACCCACCTCGGCCCAACAAACAGGGGATCTACAAGGTCGGCCATACAAGGCCTCAAACGGTGCCATACCGACACTAGACTGGAAACTGTTGTTGTAGGCAAACTCCACCAAAGGCAAGTGCCTCTCCCACAACCCACTGAAATCAAGAACACAACCCCGAAGCACATCCTCAAGGATCTGAATGGTATGCTCGGACTGCCCGTCAGTCTGAGGATGATAAGCCGTGCTAAAGGTTAACTTAGTGCCTAAGGCACTCTGCAAGCTCTGCCACAACCTAGCAGTAAAACGAGGATCTCTATCTGAGACGATCGTCACTGGGATCCCGTGCAACCTCACTATGTCCCGAATGTACAAGTCGGCAAGATGATCTACCGAATCTCTCACGCGCATAGGAATGAAATGCGCCGACTTAGTCAACCGGTCTACAACCACCCAAATAGCATCACTACCCCGCTGAGTCCTCGGAAGACCTACAACGAAGTCCATAGTGACATGCTCCCACTTCCACTCGGCAATAGGCAAGGGTTGTAACAAACCCGCTGGCCTCTGATGCTCGGCCTTCACTTGCTGACAAGTAAGGCACTTAGACACGAAAGCTGCCACATCTCTCTTCATACCTCGCCACCAAAACTGGCGACCCAAATCCCGATACATCTTAGTGCCTCCCGGATGCACCGCAAGGCGTGAATGATGAAACTCTCGGAGTACTTCCTCTCGGCAAGACTCCGGCACAAACAAACGGTCTCGGTATCTCACACTCAGGTCGGGATACACCGTCAAACCCTTCTCAACCTTCCCATTGGAAATCTTCTCTCGGAGGGATTCCACCTCAAGGTCACCCCTCTGAGCCTCTAATACTCGAGTCACAAGCGTAGGCTGCGCAACAACAGAAAACAAGGCCGCAGCCTCAACGGATTCGCCCAGAAGCAAATCAAACTCCCCAAGTGCACCCAACATCTCCCACTCCCGGATGGCTATACTAGCTATGTCACCAACAGATTTCCTGCTAAGGGCGTCGGCCACCACATTGGCCTTCCCCGGATGATAATGCAACTCGAAGTCATAATCCCCAATGAACTCCATCCACCTCCTCTGCCTCAAGTTCAAGTCTTTCTGTGTGAACAGATATTTCAGACTCTTATGATCTGAGAATACCTCGAATCTCTCACCATAAAGATAATGCCTCCAAATCTTCAAGGCAAAGACCACGGCTGCTAACTCTAGATCATGCGTAGGGTAATTCTTCTCGTGTATTTTCAACTGACGTGAGCCATAGGCAACCACTTTCCCCTCTTGCATCAACACACACCCCAGACCCTCTCGTGAAGCGTCACAATAGACTGCATAACCCAACCCTCTCTCCGGAATAATCAAGACTGGAGCGGTGGTCAGTCTAACTTTCAACTCCTGAAACGACTTTTCACAAGTCTCACTCCATACAAATTTGACTCCCTTCCGAGTCAATCTTGTCAAAGGCGAAGCTAACCTGGAGAAATAATTCACAAACCGGCGATAATACCCAGCTAATCCCAGAAAACTGCGAATCTCAAACACACTCTTAGGTTGTGTCCAATCTTGCACTGCCTCAGTCTTGGATGTATCAACAGACACTCCTTCCCCAGAAACTACATGGCCTAAGAACTTGACCTCTTCTAGCCAAAACTCACACTTCCCAAGCTTAGCATAAAGCTTATGGGCTCTAAGTAACTCAAGCACCACTCTCAAGTGTTCCTTGTGCTCCTCCTCCGAAGGTGAATAGATAAGGATGTCGTCCACGAAAACGACTACAAAACGATCTAAGAATTCCCGGAATATCCGGTTCATCAAATCCATAAACACTGCCGGTGCATTGGTGAGCCCAAATGGCATCACCAAAAACTCATAGTGGCCATACCGCGTACGGAATGCCGTCTTCGGAATATCCTCCTCCCTGACCCTCAACTGGTGGTAACCCGATCTCAAATCTATCTTAGAGAAACAACGGGAACCCTTCAACTGGTCGAACAGATCATCTATACGAGGCATAGGGTACTTATTCTTAACCGTAGCCCGATTCAATTTCCGGTAATCTATACAAAGTCTCAAAGCACCACCTTTCTTTTTAACAAAGAGGGCCGGTGCTCCCCACGGCGAAACACTAGGACGGATATAGCCCTTATCTAGCAACTCCTGGAGCTGAATCTTCAACTCAACTAGCTCGGCTGGGGCAAAACGATAAGGTGCCATAGAAATTGGCGCCGTGCCGGGCACTAGGTCAATAGAGAACTCAATCTCTCGATGCGGTGGCAAACCAACAAGATCCTCGGGAAAGACGTCCGAGTACTCACAAACCACCCTTGGCAACACAGTCTGGGTCTCATCACACTCACCACTCTCAAAGCTAGCAAGTAGACCACTAAGCTCACTCCGCCCTCGCGGATCATACCCCGGTGGCAAAACATTACCAACCCGGTCCCCCAGAAAATGAAAACACTCCCCGCTCACGGTACAACAAGTGACCCTCTGGCGGTAGCAATCAATAACTGCCCGGTATGACGATAACCAGTCCATATCCAAAATAACATCAAAGCCCTTCATGGGCATAACTACAAAAGGGAACGGAAGTCTATGATAGTCGACCTCTATATCACAACCCCTAACACCTTGTTTCAAGATCAATTCACCCCCAAGGGGTGACACTACACAAATAGGAGACGCTAACTGTGCTAATTCCAACTCCAAAACAGATGCAAATGCAGCAGACACAAAGGAATGAGATGCACCCATATCAATCAAAACACTAGCAACTGAATTGCAAAACAAGAAGGTACCTCTCACAACAGATGGAGCCGGTACAAGATCCTGCGCGGTAACAGCATACACGCGCCCAGATGGTCTCTGATCAACCTACTCACCCCTAGGAGCATAAGACTGCTGCACAGACTGGGACGATAAAGCCCCCTGATTGGCCCTCGAGGCCTGAACTGATTGAGCTGGCTGATGACTCTGAGTCTGCCTCAAACCAGATGCACCAGATGTGCCACTCAACTGCGGGCAAAACCTCTTCATGTGCCCTGGCTGACCACACTGATAACACGAGAGCGGCTGGCCTCTACCCTGACTCTGGCTCTGAGATCGAGCCGAAGATGACGCTGCTCTCTGTCCTCCTCCCCTCTGAGGACAAACTGGAGACTTGTGACCCAGCTGGCCACACTTGAAACAGGTAATGTCTCCCTGGCTGCCTTTCCCCGAACTAGCACTCGGCACAGGAAAAGTCGATCTAGAAAAGCTACCATGAGACTGCTGAGGGGTGAAACCTCTCTGTCTCCTACCATCACTCTGTCCATCCTGACTCCTCTTGGAGCCCTTCTGCCCTTCCTCCTCCTCCTGCATCATGACCTCCGTATGGGCTGCAGCATCAACCAGACGCCCATAATCCCGAATCATAGACCCCACAACTCTCAACTTGAGGCCACGCCTCAACTTCTTCTCGAACTCTATACAACGGCGTTCCTCAGACGCCACCAACTCAGGTGCAAACCTGGACAAGCTAGTAAATGAGGCCTCAAACTCGGCCACTGATGAACTGTTCTGCTTAAGCTGGCAGAACTGATCTCTCAACTTCTCCTGAACAGCTGGAGACAGGAACTTCTCCTGGAAAGCGTCAACAAAAGCCTTCCAAGTCCCTCCTATACGACCCTTAGTGAACTTCCACCACTGACCCGCATCCCCCTTCAGCTGGAACGATGCCAAGGTCACTTTCAACCCCTCGTCTTCGATGCCAAGCATCTCAAACGTCTTCGTTGTCTGTTCGAGCCATTCATCTGCCTTAAGCGGCTCTTTAGGATCACCCACAAATTCATCCGAATTAGACCGGAAGAACTCCCTCTTCAAAAAGGAAGGTCCTGCATCTGAAACAACTACCTGAGCCTGATTCTCAGCTCTGAGAATGCCTACTGACTCCCTGAATGCTCCTGCTATCTCTCGGGCTAGAGCGCCCATAGCCTGCTGGCCTACTGGCTCGGCCACATTGGCCTGGCCAACTTCCTCCTGAACTGCCGGAATCTCCTCTGGCACAGGCACCTCCTGCCTACCCGGCCTACCACGCCTACCGCGTCCTCGTCCTCGTCCTGACATCCTAAGAAAGGAAACAAAAACGTTAGCACATTAATAAATGTGCCGAAGCTAAACACTCGCGTCCTAATGCATTGGACAACAATAATTCATTCCACGTAAGCACATAATCACATAAGTACCTACGAATTTCATTTCTGGACGATAATAGTCCCGAAGCGTTACTATAGTTCCGGTTGGAAGCAGCATTGATCAAGTGCCTTTCCAACAAGACTAATAGAAACTCAAGGGTCCAATCAACATCCTAGAAACTACGTTCCATACCCACATAGTCACATAAACATGTTATCATATACACATATAAGTCTCTATCAAACAAGACGAACCCATTGTGATACTAATCACTTCCCACGTACCCAAAGTATTCAAACCCGGTAGGCTCTGATACCAAGTTGTAACGCCCTCAAAATAAACCCATAATATATAACATTAACATGCATTAATAAAACAAAACGAATCATTAAATTATCCATCAGAGTACTTTTATTGAAAGACATCACATGCAACATCAAAAGTAAGTGCCCTATAGGCTTACATCTTTCCAAGCCAACACTTGGATACAAAAGATTGAGTACTAACTCAATTACAAATTAAGCCCTTGGCTTGAATGTTTACATGTAATCTCTAATAAAAACCAATAAACTAAAGACAAGTCTTCGAGTCCAAATCCCCCAAGCTAAGTCCTTGGAGGTAGCGAATCACCTGGTCCTGAAAATGATGTTCCCTTAAAGGGTGAGCCACAGCCCAGTAGAAATATACTAAACCACATATAAGAATTAACTAAAGCAGTAGCATTCGATAGATGGTTAACACGAGATAGTCAATTACATCATTATACAATTTCATGACACTAATGTCTATGACACGTTTCACTTTCCCTTTATACAAATATGGCTCAGAACCTGGCCAAATAACTCAACAGAGGTTTCAT
Source organism: Camellia japonica (assembly GCA_030407325.1). NCBI lineage: Eukaryota > Viridiplantae > Streptophyta > Magnoliopsida > Ericales > Theaceae > Camellia > Camellia japonica. The sequence goes on from JAPPVO010000031.1 coordinate 87,270,448, forward strand.
CTCTTATTAACAATATTTCCAATTCCACAGGGATAACAAACCAGTTAAATCTTTCTTATATCATAACGGATACACATGTTGGTGTTGTATCAACCCCAATCAAAATTCACTTCCATACTTCCCAATTGACACACATTTTAGTGATGTATCAAATCAAACAACAAATACTCCAGTAGATAAGCATAAGAGCTGTATCATAACTGTAATGGGCGAGCATATGAGCTGCGACCCTGGGTCCATCCCCTATCTTCCCTTAAACATTAACCGGTTTAGAGGTACATCCCCTATCTTCCCCTAAACCGTGGAGTACATCCCCTATCTCCTCTCATACACAAGTGATGCATATAAACACAAAGGAATATACACAATCAATCAATACATAAAGTTAATGTATTATTCCAACCTTTATACTCAACAACCTAACCAATTGATTAGTTTCAGTTTTCCCTAATCCACATGCAATGTCTACAACAATCATGACTATCCTCCACCGATAGCCCAAAACAGTTATTTCTAAGCAGGAAATAAATGTAACAACACATATAATCTCAATTTCAAAGATGAGTGGTTAAATTATCCAACTACATCATTCAATCTCATAACTTCCCAATATTATGAATTAAACCAATTTCCACACCTTTCCCAAAATTAATTATACAAATTGACTTTCTTACAACAATTAGGGCTTTTTCAATTATAAAACAAACCCTAGCTTTTCCCAATATTACCAAACAACCCCAACATATCAGAAATACCAAAACTTAGGATTAAAACCTATAAAATAGAGTAGGAAATCCCTACCTCGAAGCAAAGAACTCGAATGAAGAAGATGGAGATGACGACCCAAAAACCAAAGTGCTCCAAATCCAAGATTGTTCAGATTAAAAGGGAGCCCTCGACCCACTCTATCTTTTTAACAAAAGACCTAGGATAGAAATACACTCAAAGTAGATCAAACCTAAGAGAGAAGGTGTGTAGGAAGAGAACGAAGACGGTTCTAGGGTTTTAGAATCAAAAGGGAGATGAAAAATGATCCAGAAAGTCGGATCTCGGATTTATATAACAGTCGCCCCGCTCGAGCGTTGAAACCCCCGCTCGAGCGTCACTCACAGACTCCCGCTCGAGCGGCCAAACTCCCGCTCGAGCGGCGGATGCACACTCCCAGAAGTTCAGGTCCCCGCTCGAGCGCCCAACTCCACGCTCGAGCGTCACTCACAACCTCCCGCTCGAGCGGCCAATCCCCCGCTCGAGCGTCCAACACTACACAGGAAATACTGGACGGGTGTATTCCCCGCTCGAGCGCCCAAACCCCCGCTCGAGCGGACAAGCCAAAATCTGGGCAACTAGACTTGGTTCCAAAGCTCAACCAACCTGCTCCAAATCTACCCAACACAACCCAAGACTCAATAAAAGGAGTAAAGGATGCAAACAACATACTCTCAACAACCAGCTCCACGGAACCTAAGTCCGGATATAACAAATAAAGAAAAGGGAAACCGGGATCGCTATATTTTGGAGAAGTTTGGAGAGGATGCCAGGGGTGAGAGACGTCATTGTTGTTGTTGAAATAGGGTGGCGCCACCACGGTGTGAGACATTTTTGGTGGTAATGGTTTTGAACGGTGGCCTAATGTTTGTGCTTGTGTGTGAATGTTCGAGAGAAAGAGAAATAGATGGAGAGTTAGAGAAAGAGACAAACAGAGGGTTTTTTTCAATATGTTTTTGCTTTGGTGGTGATGGTTTTGATATATATATATATATTGGTGTTTGACGTTCAAAATTTTTATTTTGGCATTACTTTTTTTCGGTAGTACCTTTCATGACAGCAATTGAGTGTCGTGAAAAGTGCAATTTTTAAACGGCTGATTTTTTGTGCGTCTTGGAAAGTGTAATTTTTAATGGTTGGCTTTTTGTGCGCCATGTAATGTTTAATATTTTTAACAACTGATGTACACATGTCGTGTATAGTTGATGTATTGATGGCATGCCATATGCACGTCATAAAAAGTTTTATTATTTACGGCTAACATTGCAAGCTGTAAAAAAATCATTGTTATTAGCATTCACGACCTACGCAATAGACACGTTGTGGTTGGAAAATTATTTACAACATGCAAAAAAAAACAAGTCGTAAAAGTGAGAAATCACAGTTTGCATTTACTGTATATCGTTGATGTGAAGCCGTAAAAATCCAATTTTGTTGTAGTGTTATCATTTTCAATACGAAGCCTAACAATGAGTTTTTCAACTGTCATATCCTTTCGCTTATGTTTCAAGTAATTCTTGAATTCCTTTCAGCCATTTGAAAGCTTCTCAATCATTGTAGTTGCTTGGAATGATTCACTTAGGAGCATTCCCTCTGCATGAATTTTGCGTAGAATTACTTAGAAATCTTGGACTTAACTAATGACAGTTTTTGAGTCCACCATTTTAAAATCAAAAAACCGACCAACGACAAATTTCATTGCCCTGGCATCCTTGGTTTTGTATTTCTTGTCCAAGGAATCCCACAACTCCTTTGCCAAATTTTTGACATAATAGACATTGAAAAGTGTATTTGTCAAATCGTTCATAACATAGTTCCAGCAAAGGAAGTCTAATTGCTTCCAAGCATCTAGAGCCAAGAGCTTCTGTTTATCTTACTCATTGTCCTCCATGGTTGGTGAATTCTCACTTAAAAACCTTGCAAGGTTAAGAGTTATTAAGTAAAACAACATTTTCTGCTACCACCTCTTGAAATTCACGCCGATGAACTTCTCCGGGCGCTCATGATGGTTGAGCAGTCCCTTCGAAACAGAGGTCATAGTAGGGTTAACAACAGAGTTAACAATAGGGGTTGGCATTCCAGTTGATATGGGATTCGGATTCCCATCAACATTCACTATCCGAGACCAGTTGCAGTAACATCAGCAACAATTGCCATTTCTAATAAAGACAACATAATTTCAACTATTTTGTTTTTTCAGAAAACATATTAAGAGTAGAAAATCCCAAAACATTGAATATTAATTAAAAATTAACATTCTCCACCAACTTCAAAAATCAAACAAAGTCAAGAAATTTTCTAGAAAGACTGGAGGAGTCACAATGGTTCCACTTAAAACCTAGTTAACCTTAGACAAAACTTTCAAAACATTGCTGACTCATTGTCAATGAGAAACAAATTTAGAACTAAGTTTTCAAAGGATAACTAGGTGAATAAAACCTCAAGTCCCAAAACAAATTACAAGCAATTAAAAATTACTATCAGAATTACAAGCAAATAAAAATTACTATCAAAACTTATCAATAATTAAACATTGCTACCAAACTTACAAGCAATTAAAACCAATAAAACTTGCTACCAAACTACAAGCAATAAAATTGCTTCAAAACAAATGTAAGCACAACCAGTCCAAAAGGATTCAAAGTTCAAGAATTCCTTCCACCCTTAGGTATTTTTGTGAAGAAATGGTTAGTAGTCCAAATTATATTTCAATTGATTTAGTTTTATTTTGTTATTAATTTTCCTTTATCCTTTCGCTTCAGTAAACCTGTAGAGAAAGTTAGTACAAAAACAAAATAAGGCCCAAACAAATAATTTAGAATTGTAAGAGTCTTATGCTATTAAACTAACAATTCTCAACTTCCAGCCATCTATGTAATAGCAAAATAAATTAATTAAAGAATAAAATATTAGACAAGTTACTAAACAAATAACTAAAAGAATAAAATAATGAAATAATAATGCTAAATAATTAAATTAATTTTAATTCCCAAGTGTTATACCAAAATATTAACTCCCAATAATTCAATTGATTTTAATTATGAAGAGTTATAACAAATAAAACTAAAAAACCAAAAGACGTGCAAACTAAAACAAAACAAAAAACTTGTTCTAGTATTATTTTAATGAAATTTAAAAAAAAAAACAAAAACAAAGAACAAGTAAATTGATGAACTAAAATTTTCTAAAAAAAATTATCCAGTTAGTTTGCAAAAAGAATTTCTTTGTTTTAATTTCTTTAGAAACACAAATAAAAATCTATTTTAAGATTGTTGTAAATCGGTGTTTAAATAAAATTAAACATATTCGGATTTATTAAAATCATATTTCAAATTACAAAATAGAAAATAAGTGAACTACTAAAACTGGAAATTACATGTTACATGAAGAATATAAATAAACATAAAGCAAATAAAATACTAGAAAGAAATATAATAAGGAAAACAAACCAAAGTCTATGTATCACACAGTTTCCTTAAAACAAATTTTGCTACCTCAACAATGGATGTAGGAGGAATGTCGGCGTCTATCTCCCAAGATACGATGGTATATGACCGCTACAGTAAGAGCACCTTCTAAGTAGCACCAGTGAACAAAAACACAAGCAACACTTTCTCACATTAGAAGAATATTTTTGGTAGACTAACACAATAACAAGAGGGCAAGGAAAATTTTAGGGAAAAACCCAAGAGAGAGTGATCTCTATTTATACATAAAGGGGAGAAAGGAGGAGCTTTCAGTCATCTAACCTAGTCAGAAAAAGAATAAGATAAGTGGGCCATCAACATGGCCCAAGCCCACACCATATCCAGTCCAACAAGCCGCAAGGCTCAAGCCCAAGTTCCACGAACCCAACCTTGTCTGGGCGAGTGGGCGAAGTGCGCGCACGGCACTTTATGCATAACCAATTTGGATCATAGTTTTCGCTTAAGCCCATCCTTGAAGCATCCATAATTCATTTCTTTCGAAAAATTTGGATGACCCCAAAGGCTCACACCCTTAGGTAAAATTAGGGATTTAAATACCCATTAATATTTTTCTCTATAATTAATGTGGGATAAGTGGTTACACATCTTCCCCAATACCTCATTCATGAGGCTAACTTTATGTGACAATTTTTCATTCAAATCTCAATGACTTTTTGTCATTCTTCTTGTGATATAAAAATCTTATTACAAAGAAGCTAGACCCACTTGAACTCACTTAAACTCACCTCAAAATTGACAATTGAGACTCACTTTAATTTTATATTAAAATCAATAAAAAATTATTATTTTTCAACATATACCGAGGACAAAAGGATAGTTTATTTATTTATTTTTTGAACAAAATGATGGCTTAACTTGATCACGTGAAAACCAGCCTACAATAGCAAATGCCTAAAAAAACCCAATTAAGACAAATTTCACAAACCACAAAAGGAAGCCAATCTCGGCAGAAGTGGAGTGGGCAAAACGTGAGCCACCGGCCACCGTGGCAAAATCAAAGACATTTGTTTAGTTTTATTCATTTATTTTTTGTTTTTCGTTTTATAATCTGAGTGAGATTTTTTGTATGAGCTTAGGCAAAAAATTCAATTATTTTTTTTTTTAAATTTAAAAGTGTAAGCGTTAGAATAATATGTTCATAAAAACATCATTCTACAAAATAACTAAACTACCCTCAAAAGTTCACACGCTCATATTTATTCAGAATAATAAATTTCTTATCTATTCAAAATTATGATAGTGTGGGTGTTTGGGAAGTGGATTTTTTGTAGATTTTTTTAGTTGTAGGATATTATTGGAGAAATTTTTTTTTGGGGTTTAGAAAGATAGCTGAGTTTTTTTGTGGTTGGATGTGATGTTTGTGAGAGAAAAAATAAAATGATTATGGGGTTTGATGTGATATTTTGTTTGGATTAGTTTTTTTTTTTTGCTTTTGTAACCAATTTGTCTTTTAATGAAAAAAACCAAAAAAAAAACCAAAAAACTTCCTTCCCAAACACCGCCAGTGTTTGGTAGAATTTTAGAATTATAATTTGTGAATAGAGTTTTATTTTGAGTTTGTGAGTTTTGGAATTATGATTTGAAATGAGAGAATTTGTTTAGTTATGAGTTTTAAATTTTTGATGTGACATGAAATAAGAAATGTTTTTTGGTTATGAGTTTTGAAAAAAAGTTTTCAAAACTTAAACAAAGCATACAACTCAAAACTTTATTGAAAATTTTATTCAAAACTCATAACCAAACTCTTTTTTAAAATTCAATTCAAAAAAATAATTTGTCATTTTGGTCTAAAAAAATAATTTTTATATTTAAAAAATATCAAAAACAAATATATATATATATATATATATTTCCCAAATAACAGGTGGTGATTGGCAATTGAAAAAAAAAAAAAAAGAATTGTTCAGGTTAACCAACTGGATGACCGGCCGGACATATGGAAGGATATCTAGACGGACGACCGGGTAGACCGAAAATTCAAAAATTGAGAGTTTTACCAAACATGTTTTGAAATTAATTTGGAATAATGATTTGAAAACATCTACCAAACATAGCATTCAAATATGAGGGTGAAAAATTGATTAGAGTTGCCGAACACAGCCATTCCCTCAAACCCATTCTCTCTCTCTCTCTCTCTCTCTCTCTCTCCATCACTGGTTAGGGTTTCCAATCACGGTGGTTCTTGGTTATCGCGACCGGAACAAGGTGTCGCTGCCGGTGAAGATGAGGCAGTGAACCGTTGGAGACGGAGAGTGGACCCGTCGTTAGGGTTTTGTCACTGATCTTCAACGTTATTAGGGTTTCATCACTGACCTCTGGATCGCCTCATATTGCCATAGATCGTCTCCATCATCGTCCTTCGCTGTCGTGTCCATCACCGCAGCTATCTCCCTCAGATCGTCTTCATCGTTAGTGTTTCGATTGCCCTCGGTGGTTATGGTTTCATCGTTAGGAAAATTTTGAATATCAGATGATTTCCCCTTAATATGTTAATTTTTATTAGTAGTTGATTTAATGTTAGATGTTTGATTCAGTTCTCATAAATTTTTTTTTTTTGTTAGATCTGTGGATTTGTTGTTGTTGTTAGTGGATCGGTTGTCTTTTTATATATTGAATTTGAATTAGTAATTATTTTTTTTTTTAATTTTTTATTCTTGTGTTGAACAGATGCAGGTCTTTGTGAAAACCCTAATTTGAAGCAACTTAGTACTGTGATAGATAAAAGAGAAGGGACAGATAGAGAAAGAGAAGAGCTGATGAAGAGTGAGAAAACATGAGGTGTTTGTATGATTTGTTGGTGTGTTTTTGTTGCAGTGAATAATTCCAATAGATAGAAAACAAGTTTGTGAAATTTTAAACAGAGAAAGAAACCTACGGATTTTAAACAAATAGAGAGAAACTCATAGATTTTAAACAGATAAATAGAGAAACCCACTGATTTTGAACAAATATATGAAAAAATTGAACAGATAGAAAAAAAAAAACTCAACAGATAGATATAAATTTGAATACGTAGTCAAAAAAATTGAATAAATAGAAAATAATTTGAACAGATTGATATAAATTTGAACAGATAGTCAAAAAAGAGTGAACAGATAAATTAAGAGATAAAATTAAGAAAAAAATATCCTTCAAAACTAACAAAATGATTTCTTACCAAACTATTTCACAAATGGTGGACCTTTAACTAATAAAAAATATTTGCTGGATCTAATGTCTTTTACCCTCTTTTGATTGTATTTTTTAACAATTAATCCTTTTTGTATTGCTTTAGACTATAATTATGATAAATTATGTATTTTGTGTCATTTTAATTAAATTAGTTCAATTATAGATGACTCTAAAAGCTCATTGAGTGAACAATTATAAAATTTACCTGTAAAGTATAAATTCACTTCAGTTTCTAATATTTGAGAGAGTTAACTGTTAAGTTTTAAAATTTAGGGTGTAAAATGTAAATAGGTCATATTTAAGGAGGTTTACTATAATTTATCCTAAAATTAAAATTGGGGGAGGAAAGTAACATCAAATGCATATATATTTTATCATTTAAAAAAACAACATTTGTGGATAACTCTTGAAATTTTTGAATAAATTTTTTTTGAACAAAAGAATTGGCCAAACAGTCTCCAAATTTTTTTGACTCCAATCCAGTTAATTTTTTATCATAATTTACAGTGAGAGTGAAGTCCAAAGAAGAGCAGTACGACAGAAGAAATTAGAGACACACATTAAATTGTTGGAAAGGGGTTAGATGATCAAATAAAGAAACATTATTGACTTGAAAATTTTAAGTCAATAATGTTGAAATAAGAAAATATCAGCCACAAAGCTTCTGCTTTTCCTTCTTCTATCTTGACCTTGGTTGCATTTCAAGGCTCATTCAAACATCTGATTATATATCAACAAAACTTTGAGCCAATAATGGGTATAAAAAACAACTCATCCTGCATGTTTTCGATTTTCTTTCTCCTCTTCTTCTCTTTCATCAACCATCTCTCCCATGGAGCTGACACCATCTCTGCAAATCAATCTCTTTCTGGGAACCAGACCATAACCTCTGCTGGTGGGAATTTTGAACTGGGTTTCTACAAACCAGGTAATTCCTCATACTATTACATAGCCATGTGGTACGCCAAAGTATCTACTCTAACAATAGTTTGGGTAGCCAATAGAGATAATCCCATCTCTGATAAGTATTCCTCTGTACTCAAAATCTTAGATGGTAATTTGGTTCTTTTAAATGAATCCCAAACCCTGATTTGGTCCACAAATCAGAACTCTACTACTTCCAATTCTGTGGTGGCTATTCTTGGGGATGATGGGAATTTGATTTTGAGAGATGGGTCTCATTCAAATCAACCAATTTGGCAAAGTTTTGATCACCCTGCTCACACTTGGTTACCTGGTGGAAAGATTGCTTACAACAAGCTTACCAACACACACCAACGTTTAACTTCATGGAAGAACTCAGAAGACCCTTCAACAGGACTGTATTCTTATAGTCTTGATGCAAATAATAGTCGGTATGTTATATTTTGGAATGGGTCTAACCAGTATTGGACTACTGGTCCTTGGAATGGGCAGATTTTCAGCTTGGTACCTGAAATGAGAGCTAGCTATATCTTTAATTTTAGCTATCACGACAACGAGAATGAGAGTTACTTCACATATTCTATGTATAATCCTTCGAATATTTCTAGATTTATTATGGATATTTCGGGGCAAGTCCAACAACTCACTTGGTTGGAAAGCACAAAGCAGTGGACTTTGCATTGGGCTCAGCCCAGTCAGCAATGTACGGTTTATGATTTCTGCGGAGAAAATGGAATATGCAATAATATTATACAACCCTTCTGTAATTGTTTGACGGGTTTCAATCCTAAGTCGGTCCATGATTGGAATTTGAGTGATTATTCTGGAGGGTGTGTGAGGAGAACCGAGTTATGGTGTGGGAATATTACTGCTGCTAATCAAGAGAAAGACAGGTTTTGGGAAATTCCCAACACGAGATTGCCTGAAAATGCTCAATTTGTGGCTGTTGGCAGTGCCGCTGAATGTGAATCTTCTTGCTTGAATAATTGCTCTTGCACTGCTTATGCTTATGATAGTAATGGGTGTTCAATTTGGATTGGGGAGCTCATGAATCTGCTAGATGGTAGTGGAAATACTCTTTATCTCAGACTTGCTGCTTCCGAGTTTCCAAAGCCTAAAAGTAAAATGGGGATTATTATTGGTGCTGTAGTGGGTTCAGTTGCAATAGTAATCGTCTTGGGCCTCATTTGTGTTGTTCTCTGGAAGCAACAAAACAGGATTATGGCAACCCCTTGTTTGCTTTGGCCAAACACGTCTCGATGGTTGAGCTTTCTACATGAAGAGAGGATGACAACAGTTTATGACTCATTGGTTGCATTTAGATACAAAGATCTACAAAAAGCAACCAAGAATTTCTCGGAGAAAATGGGAGGAGGTGGTTTTGGCCCTGTTTTCAAAGGGATATTGCCTGATTCCACTGTCATAGCTGTGAAGAAACTGGAAAGCATCAACCAAGGAGAGAAGCAATTCCGAGTAGAAGTCAGCACCCTTGGGACTATCCAACATGTTAATCTTGTTCGGCTTCGTGGGTTCTGCTCTGAAGGTAAAAGCAAGTTGTTGGTATATGATTACATGCAGAATGGGTCCTTGCATTCCCATCTCTTCCATGAAAATGAGTCAAAAGTCTTGGACTGGAAAACAAGGTACCAAATCGCACTAGGGACAGCTAAGGGGTTGGTTTATCTTCACGAAAATTGTAGGGACTGTATCATACATTGTGACATAAAGCCATCAAACATTCTATTAGACGTTGACTTCTGCCCAAAAGTAGCAGATTTTGGTATGGCAAAGCTTCTTGGGCGAGAATTTAGCAGGGTTCTAACTGCCATGAGAGGGACAACGGGCTATCTTGCACCAGAATGGATATTAGGGGTGGCTATTACCACCAAAGCTGATGTGTACAGCTACGGTATGATGCTCTTTGAATTGATATCGGGAAGAAGAAACACTGATCAATCTGAAGAAAGGATAGTTAAATTCTTTCCAGTCTGGGCTGCAAGTGTTGTCATAAAAGGTGGAGATGTCCTTAGCCTATTAGACCATAGGTTGGAGAAACATGTTGATGTCGAAGAGGTATGGAGAATTTGTAAAGTTGCTTGTTGGTGCATCCAAGATGATGAGAATGATAGGCCATCAATGGGTCAGGTAGTTCAGATCCTCGAAGGGATTCTGGATGTGGAGCCGTCTCCAATTCCTCGTTTGCTCCAAGCCCTTGTTGCCGACTAGGAGCATATCTATAATTTTCTCTTTTCTTCGCTGATTCATTCTTCGATCACAAGTCACGACTATGGAGCAATCCTTCAACTGTTTCCTCTGGCCAAGAGCATTGTATTGTCCAGTTTCAAGTCCAAAACAATAAAACATGGATGTGCTTGAGTAGTATATATTGTTTTGTTGCTACGTATTGTTTTGTTGTATTAGTCTATGTAATTGGTTTATGGTTTTGCTGTAGGATCATTGTTTAACTTTTCATGTACAATTTTTTCAAGTAGAGGTTTGTTAAAGCAAAATAAGCCCCAAGGGTTAGTGAATTCTACTGTTTTACATGAATTGGTTAGAAATTTTACTGTTTTGAATTTATTTATTTATTATTATTACTTTTTTTATTATATAATTTTTAAACTTGTCTTCGGATCGTGAAATTGTAGAGGTAAAATAAAAGGGAATAGAAAAGTAAAAAGTGTGCTTCTATTTCCCAAATCGACAATTCAAACACAATCTTAGAGTGTGCTTGGATGAAAGAGATGAGATTGTTCAACATTCCATTGATTAGAAGGGACTTGTAGGAATAAATTATCAATGTGAAACCCTTTTTTATTATGGTCCAAGAAAGTTTTGAACACAAATTCTGAATTTCTCATAGAGTTGTATGTGGACGTTGCTTTTCATATTATTTGGTAGTGTTTGGTAGACTGAAATGAAATAGAATGTAGGGATTGTTTTATTAAATATTCCATTCCCATATTTGATTTACTAAAAAAAGTAATAAAAATATATTATGAAAGAATGAAAAGAATATTTAATCTAACATTCTTCTCTAACTTTTGATAATGAAAGAATGAAAGGAATATTCCATTCTCAGCCTTCCATGGCTTCCGAGAAAGAAGCTATTCTCGCAGCAGTCTCCTCTAACTCCCCTACTGTACGGGGGCAAAATAACCTTAGCTCTCCGTACGCCTCGAACGTCAAGCTTCCGTCAACGGCGTCTGTCTCTGCAACACAAAAATGGTGAGCTGCCCGGCGGTGGCGTGCCGGAAAAACCCTCCGACGCTCAAGTCAATTCACTGAGGAAGAAGATAATGAGAAGAGAGGGAGAGAGTGCTTGTGAGAGTGAGTTCGCATACCAGTAACGTTCGCCTTCCTTCTCTATATCTAGGCTGGCCACGCAGCTCCGAGATTGTGCGCGCACTACCTCTGCTGTCCTTCCCTGGACAGGTGGCAGTGCTCGCCTCTCACCACCTTACACGTGTAAAGGTTTTGTCCTCCTTCCAGTACATGCAGAACTGCCCAACGGTATTGAGGCGTTCATGGAGCAGATGTCCTCTCCTTCACACCATTGGCCCAGGTGGCACCCTTAACCGGGGTACCATGACCGGCCTAACCCTTGGGAGACTCGAAATCGCGTAACCGTGCTACGTACCGCCGGCCTGTGACTTGGGACCAGGCTAGAACCTAACTGCCAATGCCGAGCTACCCTCGATCGGTCCATCACGATTGACCGGTTGCGAGCATACCGGCCTCCAACCGTTCATCGATTCCTCTCGGTCCTGCGGACTGCGCCCATCTCAAACGACCGGTTAGGCGCATACCGGCGCTACCGCGGCTTAAATCTAGCCCGGGTGCCGTATAGCTCGGCGTAACCATCCGTAACCTTGGACTTCGTTGCCCCCGTGCGAACCGCATCTCGGTCAAGCCTATCGGTGTCTGACTGTCCAATATTCCCGACCGTACGAGCCGAGTCGCCGGCCGCGCCGACGCGAGGGTTAGCCCGGCGCCGTGCATTCCGTCAAGTCTGCCGTCACCGCTGCTCGGCCGTACAGTCCGCGCAAATCTTCCCTCACAATTGCCCCTTAAACCCATCCGAGCTATCGTGATTGGGTTTACCGATGTGCCCGAGCCGTGATTGGGCCGCACCACCGCCCGGCCGAGCTTGAACGAGGCTTTGTCTGCGGCCGAGCCATGGTTGAACCGGCTATACTTCTTCGCCGAGCAACCTCGATTAGGGACACTCCAGTCGCCGAGCTATCCCAATTAGGAGCACTTCAGTCGCCGAGCTATCTCAATTAGGAACATTCCAGTCGGCGAGCTATCTCAATTAACCGGTCACTATCTCTGCAGTCCCATCAAAAGTCGTACAGCCGTACTGGCAGCCGCGTTCTCAGTGCCACGTGTCGCCGCTTCATTGGGTCGTGCATCCAGCTGCCCTGCACGCGCAGGATTTCAAACGACGCAGCCGTTTGGGTTTTCCACCCATTCTTAAACCCTATTCGAAGGGTTTCAACCCTTCACTTCTCCTTCTCTACTCAAGCCCCAAAACCCTAGACCTCTCTGCCGTCACTCTCTGAGCTCCCATTTTTCACGTACCTTCCTGCCATTCTCATTGTTGCAATCAAGCTTGCGAGGCTCGTTCATCCCACCTCCGTTTCTGGTAAGTGTTCCTTCCCCCTTATTGCAGTTTCAGTTTCTCCATGCTTTTTGCGATTTTCTGCCACTGTTCTTCACTATTATTTTTGAGGTCATTGGGGTTGTTTTTCCATACTTGAGTCTTTCACACCCTAGGAAAATGGAAATGGAGAGAAGAGGGGGCCCTCGTGCCCCCGTTTTTCCATAGGTAGAATGAATGGGCCAGGAACTTAGGAAGAACACCATGAACACGATGAATACTGGGCCAAACCGAGCAAAACGCTCATTTAGATCCGATGGGAGGGATTAAACCGAGCAAAAAGCTGTTTGGGCTGAGGCCACAACCGAGCTATATAAACTTAGTCGGCAGATAGGTTTAACCGGGCTAAAGGCCTGAAATCATAGGCCAGTACCTTGATCTGGGATTGACCGAGCTAAAACCTCCAATAGAACCGGACCGATCAAAAACTCCTGGATCGAGTAAAAACCGACACCAAGAAGGAAAAGGCTAATTCAGCCGTCCTGAGGGGCCGAGGTAGGTGGAGGGCCGGCCAAACACTTAGAACCTTTCTGAGCTATTCCAGTAGGAGCCGCGCAATATCTGCCGTGTTAACCCTTGGCCTCATTTTTAATATGCAGAACAAATAGGACCGACCATTCCAGCATCATCATTCGTGGAGCTCAAAGTCCGAGCAACCACTACACAATTTTGACCGAGACGCCATAGAGCAAATAAAACCGAGATAGATGGGCAAATACCGCTTTAGGGTTAGCTCGCCCGGGGCAATGGCGGAGTTTCGCGAGGAGTACCATATTCCTGACGATGTCATCTTAGAGCTTGGCAAGAAGGGAGCAACTCCATGGGGCGATCTAGAACGGTGCCCCTTCACCGTGGTATCGATAGTAGAGGGCGGACTTCGCTTCCCGGTCCAGCCCCTGATCTGCGAATTTTTGAGGCAGACAGGGCTTTGCCCAACCCAGGTTTCCAACAACACATATAAAATAATAAATGGCGTCGCCGAGTTGAACCGAAGGCTCGGTCTCAATCTCGGCCTCGCAGAGATTTTTCACCAATACAGCCTTAGTTCAAATAAGGGTGGGTTTTGCTATTACCTCAAAGTAAAGAAGGGCCGAGCAAAACTCATCGAAGGCAACCCGGACAAAGAGTCCAATGATGACGACTTCCTCTGGGTGTCCGGTCCTTATGAGGACACCGAGGCGCCAATACCGGGCTGGCGAATTAAGAAAAACTTCGGTAGTGCTGGTAAGGAGCCCGGCTGACCGTACTACTATCTTTCTGCTCTTTACTATTATTCATTGCACCGGTCTAACACTTGTCTCTTTTTGCAGATAAGAATTTGGCTGCGCGTTACTACCGTGCTAACCAGGAAGCAATCAGAGTCTTGCTGCGCATTCCTGCAACAGAGAGGGAGTCCTCAACCTTGCTCGGTTTTGAGCAAACGTACAACTACCAAGCACCGCGCAAAGGCAGAGTCACCGACTTTCTGCGCGAGCCAACCCCCGAACCAGATCCAACTTTGCCACCGGTCAGACTCGTCCCAACTACCACCGAGCAAGAAATGGCGAAGTTAAGGGCAATCAAGGCGATGATCACCGGGGACGAAGGCGAGTCCCAGCCTCCAGAGGCGACCGGGGGGACATCTTCTACACCCGCCGGCCAAACGGAAGCCGTGCTGGCCCTTGCCAGCGAACAGCAAGCTGGTCGGCCCCAAAAAAGGGCAAGGAAAGAGAAAGCCGGCCAAAGCCTCGTGGACGATGATTCCACCGAGCTGGCTTCCAACGAGCTCGGCGACCAGGCCGACCAACAACTCGCCCGCAAATCCAAGGGCAAGGCCCCGGCCACCCCCCCGGTCTGGGCGCCCGAGATTCACTACAAAGGCCGACCAGTTTCGCCTGATGACTCGGTCTACGCTGATAAGGACTATACCCTTGGTTTCAACATGACCAAGGGGCTAATCCTTCCAGCCGACATGAAGCATCATGACGAGCTGTCGGACCTCAAGGTACTCCGCTCGGCTGCAAAGTCAATTGTATTGGTAAGTTCAACATTTTTGTTACTGTCTGCTCGGTTTTTTGCTCGGCTTTTGGATGCTAATGATCCGTTATGTGTTTGCAGGCCGCACAAAAGAACTATCTTGCACACGATCGGATGGTTGCTCTTCGGCAGAACCTTCGAGACGCCATTACTGAAAACAAAGTGCTGAAGGCCGAGATAGACATGATTAAGGCCGAGCAAGAGGTCGTCAAGGCCGAGCGAGACGAAATGCGCCAGAAGCTCGACCGGGCTGAGGAGGATAAAAATAAAGCCGCGAAGAAAGCCAAGGCGCGGTACCTGGCCGAGCTCCGCAAACTGCGTGAAGCTCACAACGCCGAGAAGGAAAAGGCCGTGGAGGATGCAGAAGACCAGGGTTACGCCCAGGGGGAGAAAACATATGAACGTCAAGTCCGGGCTACCAAGGACATCTTTTTCCAGTGCGGCTGGAAAGCCGCCGTGGAGAAAGTTGGCCTTGGTCGTGATTCCGACATGTTCAATAACCCCCCTGCCGCGCATATCCCGGATTACATGCAGGCCTACGCCAACGCCACCCAAAACCGGCTCATCGCAGAGGCGAGGAAGGAGGCTGAGGAAGAAGCTGCCGCTCAAAAGCAAGCCGAGCAAACTCCCGCTGAGAAACCGGCCGATCAAACTCAATCTGATGCATCCCCAAATGCGGAAAATGCAGCGATTGATCGGGAGGTTGTCCCGGTGGATGGCACTGACACCGAAGCCGAGGAGAATCCGCCCGAGCAAACGACTTTGAGCGCGGAGGTGACGGTTGAGGAGACCGAGCATAACCTTGATCTTGATTGAATGTCTTTGCATTTTCTTGTTTTCCTTTGTTTTCTTCTTTCCTTTTGCAATGTAACCGGGCAACGCCCACCTTTTGTACTGAACTTTTTTTTTTATCAATGAAGCTCAACTTTTTGCTCGTTCACCTGTTGTTTCTGTTCGGCTTGCATGTGTGAATTTTTTGCCCGCACTTTAATTAATTGGCAGGTCGGTGAGACCGCACAAACTGTCCGCCTCCAAGTAACCTTGCAATCCCTTGTATTGCCAAGAAGATGACATTTTGAATTTGGCCGAGCAAAATCCGCTCGGCCTTGCTCGGTTGACAATAATTAGTTGGCCGAGCAAAAACTAGCTCGCCTTTTTGAAGTTTGTTCAATTTGCCAGAATTTCCTTTCGGCCGAGCAAATTCAGCTCGGCCTTGCAATTGCTGGACAAGACACCAACATTGCTGATTCCTCCGAGCAAAATCAGCTCATTTCCCATATTGGGCAATTCACCAATATGATTGATGGGCCGAGCAAAATCAGCTCGGCTTTACATTGGGCAATTCACCAATGTTTCAGTCAGGTTGGTCATGCCGCCAACATTCCCACCGGGCGAGCAAAACCAGCTCGGCCCGAATGCGCATTGCGCAACTGTTCGCGCGGTCTGCTCCCATTCCGAGGAAAACAGTCCGGTTATCTACAGGTCGGTTCTTGCCCCTGGCATGCCTTGCGACCGTGCAGTGCCATTGTACAAAGATGTATTACAAAAAAAAACAACAATGTAACACAGCGACAACAATATAGCTAGCTTTCATTACATAAACATTGTAAAGGCAATGCTATTCTTTTACATGTAGTGCCAGAAGGCTAAAGGTCTAAGAAAGCTAAACAAAAGCAAATTACATCTTAAAAGTAAAAGACCTTAAGGTTTGCTGCGTTCCACGGTCTGGGGACGGCCTTGCCATCTAAATCCTCCAGATGGTATGCCCCCTTGCCAGCAAGACCAACCACCTTGTATGGTCCTTCCCAATTTGCACCGAGTTTGCCTTCGCCAGGGACCACTGTGTTGCCAAGCACCTTCCTTAGGACCCAATCCCCAATCTTGAATAGCCTGGGATGCACTGCCTTGTTGTATTTTTTAGAGAGTTCCTGCTGATAGGCCGCTATATGGATCAATGCGCGCTCTCGTCTTTCCTCAGCAAGGTCCAACTCTAGTGCCACGGTTCATTGTTCAGGTCTGGCTGGAACTTTCTGAGCGGATGGTTGGCATGCCAATCTCTAATGGGATGACGGCCTCCATACCATAAGCCAAAGCAACGGTGTTTCTCCGGTCGACCGTCTTGGCGTAGTGCGGTATGCCCATAGCATTAGGAAGCTCTTCAACCCACTTTCCCTTTGCCTTCTCGAGCCGCTTCTTCAGCCCATCCAGGATGGTCTTGTTTGAGGCCTCTGCTTGACCATTCGACTGAGGATAAGCTGGGTTGAATTGTAGAACTCAATCTTCAACTCTTCGCAAAATCCGCGAAAGAGTTTCCCATCGAATTGAGTGCCATTATCTGAGATGAGCGCCCTGGGGATACCGAAGCGAGTGATAACATTTTGCCAAACAAATTTCTTAACGTCCTTTTCCTTAATGGTTGCCAGTGGCTCGGCCTCCACCCACTTGGTGAAATAGTCAGTGGCGGCGATGAAAAACTTGCGATTGCCCGGTGCAACTGGGAGTGGTCCAACAATATCCAATCCCCAAAGTGCGAACGGCCAAGGACTTGTGAGCGAGAGTAACTCCCTTGCTGGCTGGTGGATCTGGTGAGCAAATTTCTGACACTTTTCACATCGGCGGACGTATTTCTGCGCGTCTGCCTGCATGCATGGCCACCAGTAACCTTGAGAGATTGCTCGGTACGCCAGAGACCTGCCCCCTGTATGGCTTCCGCAGATGCCCTCATGGATTTCAAAGAGAAAATCCTCCACCCTGGCGGGGTGGACACACTTCAAAACGGCCCGGTGAAGGACTTCTTATATAAGGCTCCGGATGGGGAGAGCCAAAACCGCTCTGATTTTGCTCGGATCTTGTGTGCCGCCTTCTTTTCTTCTGGTAGAACTCTATCTTTCAGGAAGGCAATGATGGGGTCCATCCAAGAGGGACCCAAGTCGGCGCAGTGTATCTCGGTTGCTTCTGGTTCCTCAATGCTTGGCCGAGGCAAAAACTCTATCATCAAGGGGTTAGGAAAAGCTGTCTGAGTGGAGGCGAGCCCAGCCAATTCGTCAGCCGTGTTGTTTGCTTCGCGGTTTATCTGTTCCACTCTTATCGCGGAGAACTTCTTGATCTCTTCTCGCACCAACGCTTGATACTTGGCCATCCTTTCATCCCTTGCCTCATACTCCCCTGAGACCTGATTGACCACCAGCTTGGAGTCGCTGAAAACCATAAGGGCTGTGGCTTTCATTCTCGATGCGCTTCTCAAACCGGCGAGGAGGGCTTCATACTCTGCCTCGTTGTTAGACGCTGGGAAGCCGAGCGTAATTGCCTGCTCAATAATCAGCCCATCCGGCGAAGTCAGCACAATTCCCAGCCCGGCCCGGCCCCATGCCTGTTGGACGCCCCATCGACAAACAACTTCCACATCTCGCCAAGAAACAGCTTCCAGCAATCAGACGGATTTTGGGAGCTTCTCAACTCTGAGTCTTTGGTGGGCTCAATCTGGTCTCCTTGCACGTCTTTGCTGGGTGCTTCTTTTGTTGAGTCGTCTGCGTTTGTCATTTCAGGCAAGCTCTGCTCTTCTCCCGCTTGCGAGCCATCGCATATCTCTGTCGCCAAAACCCTGGGTTGTGCTAAGTCCGCGCTAACCAAATCAACCGGACAGACTGGATGTGTTCCCGGGGCAAATTCCGCCACAAAATCTGCAAGGGCTTGAGCTTTGATTGCGGTGCATGGCTGGAACTTAATGTCGTACTGGCCCAATTCCACGGCCCATTTCAAAATTCTCCCTGTGAAGTCCGCCTTTTCGAAGAGTACCTTAAGTGGAAATTCGGTCAGCACTACTATTGTATGGGCATGAAAATAGTGCGCCAGCTTTCTTGACGCCATCATTAGGGCCAGTGCCAATTTTTCCAAGGGAAGATATCTTGTTTCGGCCGGGAGCAGGGTCTTGCTTACATAGAAGATTGGTAGGTGCTGGACGCCCTCAGCACGAACCAATACCGCGCTCACCGCGTGTTGAGAAACAGCCACGTAGAGGTACAGCTCTTCACCCGGCTGAGGAGTGACCAGAATCGGGGCCGAGGAGAGATACGCTTTCAAGTCTGCCAGTGCACG
The DNA here is from genome assembly GCA_030407325.1 of Camellia japonica. Lineage (NCBI taxonomy): Eukaryota > Viridiplantae > Streptophyta > Magnoliopsida > Ericales > Theaceae > Camellia > Camellia japonica. The sequence goes on from JAPPVO010000031.1 coordinate 87,289,570, forward strand.
GTCGCACTCTTCGTCCCAGAAGAACTTGGACTTCAAAGTTTTGAAGAAGGGCCTGCAACGATCCGAAGACCGGCTGATAAATCTGTTCAGCGCGGCTGCCATCCCGGCAAGATGTTGCACGTCCTTTGTGGAGTTCGGGCGCTCCAGCTCTTGTATCGCTTTGATTTGGGATGGGTCGGCTTCAATTCCTCGGTTTGTAACCAAAAACCCAGAAACTTTCCAGTGCCAACTCCGAAGGCGCATTTGGAGGCGTTCAGACGAAGCTTGTGATGCTTTAGAATGGCAAACATTTCTGCTAGGTCGGCGAGATGTTGGGACTTCTCCTTACTCTTCACCACCATATCGTCGATATAGGCTTCCATAGTTCGGCCCAGGAGGGGAGCGAACATCTTTGTCACCATACGCTGAAGGTTGCTCCAGCATTCTTCAATCCGAACGGCATGACCTTGTAGCAGTATAAGCCTCTGGGGGTGGTGAACGACGTGATCTCTCTGTCCGGCTCATACATGGCTATCTGGTGATAGCCGCGGTATGCGTCCAAGAAGCTAAACCTCTGATGGCCAGCGGTTAAGTCCACCAACTGGTCAATTCGAGGGAGGGGAAAGCTATCCTTTGGGCAAGCGCGGTTGACAGTCTTGTAGTCAACGCAAACTCGCCATTTGCCGTTCTTCTTAGGAACCACCACCGTGTTAGATATCCACCGAGGGTATTGCACCTCCTCTATGGCCCCCGCCTCCAACAAATTCTTTCACTTCTTCCGCAACCACTTCAGCATGGTGTAAGGCCGAACGGCGCGTTCTCTGTATGACGGCCGCGCATTAGGGAAAACATTCAGCTGGTGGCAAATGAAGCTTGGGTCGACGCCAGGCATATCGTAAGGCGTCCATGCAAAAGCCTCCAAGTTGGAAACCAAGAAGTTGACATAATCTGCCCGCTCGGCACTAGACAAAGATGATCCCAGAAGGAAGAACTTAGTTGGATCATTTTCGTCGATGCGCACTTCCACCAAATCTTCGACCGATTATTCCTCGGCCTTCCTTCCCACGTCCTCAAGGACCTCCTTTTCCTCGGGCCCCTCGATCATCTGGACAAATCCTTTGGCTGCTCGGCTGCCATTTACTGCAACGAAGCATTGTTTTGCCATCACCTGGTCTCCCCAAACTTCCTCTATTTGCCCATTCGACGCCGGAAAGCGCATCACTTGGTGGAAGGTTGAAGCAACTGCTTGCATGGCGTGCAGCCAACCTCTGCCCAGAATCAAGTTGTAAGTCGATGGCACCTTGAGTACCCAGAATTCCACTTGCTTTACTACTGAACCCGCTTTGATCGGCAAAATAATCTTTCCGATTGGCCATTCGGGTTGTGAGTTGAAGCCGACCAAAGGAGAGGTCGCGGGAGCCAAATCCTTGTCTTCTAACTTCATCTGTTTGAATGCGTCATAATACATTATTTCGACCGAACTCCCCTGGTCGATCAATATTCTCTTGATATCAAAATCTTTGACGCGAAGGGTCACCACCAAGGCGTCGTTGTGCGGCATCTGCACCCTTTCCAAGTCTTTGGTTGAAAACGAAAGGATGTCTTTCTCCTCGGTTTTTCCCTTCTTCACGGCGGGCTGAACAGAGAGCACTTCCCTCATGTGCTCAGCCTTCTTTATCATCCCTCTAAGTTCGCAAACCCTTGCCGGTTCAATGATGCCGTGGATGACGTTGATCACACCTTGCGGGGGCGCCTCCAGGGCGGCCATGCCATTGGGCTCGGTTTGCCCGGTTGGCGCGGCCTTGACTCCCCCATCTATGTATTGGTCAAGATGACCCGCCGCCACCAACTCCTCCAGGTGCTGTTTGAGCGGCAAGCAATCTTCCGTCCGGTGTCCCCGTTCTTCATGGAAGGTGCAGCGATATTTTGGATTGAAGCCTTGCTGCGCGCTCCCTAACTTGGCCGGCCAACGGACAAAAGGCTCCCCGCGGATCTCGCTCAAAATGCGGTAGATGGGAATTTTGAAGACCGTGGTAATCCCTGTCTGCGCCTTCAGTTTTCTCTTGGCGTCCTCCGCTGCGTCGCGGGGTGCATCAGCCCGGTCATTTCTGCGACCTCTGTTTTTGTCATTTTGGCCTGTCCATCGGCGCTGATCCTTTGGTCGGTCACTTGGGCGGTTATCCTCCTGCCCAACCGAGTTAACTCTCCCCGCTGTCCTGCCCACTGCGACCGGATTATTCTTCTCGGTCGCAGAGGCAACGTCATCTTCCACACGAATGTGTTCGTTGATCCGCTGCATCAAAGATTCCATGGTGGTCGGCTGATGCATCGTGAGTGAGTCTCGCAGTCTATGTCCGACTGGGAGGCCCCTCTTGTATTGAGTGATCGCCAGATTGGTAGGGCAGTCGAGGATCTCGTTGTAAGTCTCCCAATACTTTGCATTGTACGCCTTCAGCGAACTTCCCGATTCCGTCTTGACGCCCAGGAGGTGGTCTACCTCCTTCGGCGTTCGAGTGTTAGTCTTGAACCTGGTGACGAAAGCTTCCGCTAGTTGCTGCCACCCCTCGATACTCCCCTCCGGGAGCCTTTCGAACCACTTCAAGCCCAGCTCTCCCAAGCTTGCTGGGAATATGAGGCACATCAAGGCGTCGTTTCGGCGGTGGCCAGCCATTACTTGCCAGTAATGACTCACATGCATGTACGGATCCGTCTTGCCGTCGTACAAAGTAAATTTTGGTTGGTGGAATCCGGCAGGGAGTGGGGTGCTCTCAATCTCTGGGGACAATGGGGTGGCTGTAAGCCTCGCCAACTCTTTGTCCACCAGTGCTGGGGCTATGTTTCTGGGCGCTGGCATCATCACCTCTTCACTGCAACGAACTGGGGCGCTCAGCCTCTGGAACGCCGGCACCCTCTCAGCCTCCCGACGGCGCGCTCTCTCCTCCAGCACGTCCCTGAGATCCCTGGAACGGGAGGAGGCAGAGTATTGCGACGTTGATGACGGGCGCGAGGGGCGATAGGTGCTGTCGCGAGTGATGGACCTGCTTTCTCGCTGGTCAGAGTCTCCGACCCCATAGTTCCGGGTGATGGAGATTGAATGAGTCCTCCTCTGGCGGCGACTGCCAGAATGAGGGGAGGGGGTGCGCTCACTGAGGTTGCCCTCTCCAGCAACACCCTTCCCCCTCACTTGGCGCTTCAGAAGCTCCATCTCCGCCGCCATCCTACGGATAAGGGCGTCTTGGTCCTTGAGTTTGTGTTCCAGGCGCTTCTCACGGGACTCCCCCCGGCGCCGGCGGCCCTCAGGACTCTGCGAACGATCTGAACTCCTCACACGCTTGTCGCGCGCTCCCCGCGAAGAGGTTTCTAGGCCCGCCATGGTTGGAACATTAGGGGGACCCTCTCTCCTTCGGACATACTCTGGAGTTGCACCATCGACGACGGACAGCGGAACTTCGTCATTGTTGGCCATGGAAATGGTCGAAGAAGCTCGAAGAACAAGGGCTGAAAATCAAAGACTTCCCACAGACGGCGCCAATTGTACGGGGGCAAAATAACCTTAGCTCTCCGTACGCCTCGAACGTCAAGCTTCCGTCAACGGCGTCTGTCTCTGCAACACAAAAATGGTGAGCTGCCCGGCGGTGGCGTGCCGGAAAAACCCTCCGACGCTCAAGTCAGTTCACTGAGGAAGAAGATAATGAGAAGAGAGGGAGAGAGTGCTTGTGAGAGTGAGTTCGCATACCAGTAACGTTCGCCTTCCTTCTCTATATCTAGGCTGGCCACGCAGCTCCGAGATTGTGCGCGCACTACCTCTGCTGTCCTTCCTTGGACAGGTGGCAGTGCTCGCCTCTCACCACCTTACACGTGTAAAGGTTTTGTCCTCCTTCCAGTACATGCAGAACTGCCCAACGGTATTGAGGCGTTCATGGAGCAGATGTCCTCTCCTTCACACCATTGGCCCAGGTGGCACCCTTAACCGGGGTACCATGACCGGCCTAACCCTTGGGAGACTCGAAATCGCGTAACCGTGCTACGTACCGCCGGCCTGTGACTTGGGACCAGGCTAGAACCTAACTGCCAATGCCGAGCTACCCTCGATCGGTCCATCGCGATTGACCGGTTGCGAGCATACCGGCCTCCAACCGTTCATCGATTCCTCTCGGTCCTGTGGACTGCGCCCATCTCAAACGACCGGTTAGGCGCATACCGGCGCTACCGCGGCTTAAATCTAGCCCGGGTGCCGTATAGCTCGGCGTAACCATCCGTAACCTTGGACTTCGTTGCCCCCGTGCGAACCGCATCTCGGTCAAGCCTATCGGTGTCTGACCGTCCAATATTCCCGACCGTACGAGCCGAGTCGCCGGCCGCGCCGACGCGAGGGTTAGCCCGGCTCCGTGCATTCCGTCAAGTCTGCCGTCACCGCTGCTCGGCCGTACAGTCCGCGCAAATCTTCCCTCACACCTACCATGTAATCTCTCTCCCCTCTCTCTCTCTCTCTCTCTCTCTCTTACACCATCTCTCTCCAGCCAGCGACTGGAACTAGAATAGATAGCTCAATATATATATATTTGGTGTTTTCAAAACTCTGAACTTGATTTTATGTTTCAGTTTGAAGATTCTCTCATTGAATTGATTCAAAGCCTTGCAGAGATGTGGTTATAACATCTTCAAAGATCTCAAATGTAATTTTCTTATTTGTAATGCTAAGTCACTAATTTCTTATTATGTTCATGTTGTGCCTGCGAGTTGCTTGAAAATTTGCACGTTAGAGCATGTGGTGATTGTTTGTTGGTTGGTCCTTTTTTTCCTTCTGTTATTGCAGTACCATATATATTAGTTTTATAGAATTACTCGTATTCACTTTGATCCATTTCAAAATACAGAAAATTTGAAAGCATAGAAAAAAGTAGAAAAATTGAACAAATTAGAGAAATTTTTTTGCATCGAAATTGAGCACATAAAAAATCAAAGAAATTTAGCAAATCAAAGAAATTTACCAAAAAAATTTCAAAACACAGAGAAATTTGAAATGTCTCTGTGTTTTGAAATTTCCTTGGATCGAAATTTCTCTAGAAAAATGTTAAGGGACTCCAACTACTATGAAAATATTACATGTCTTTTATTCTTTAAAATCTTAATATTAAGGACCTTAAAAAAAATTTCCTAAATGAAATTATCATTTATCATTATTTAAAGAATGACTATTTTATTATATTTTATTTAATTATAATCAATCAAAAAGAATGTTAGAATTAGAAATAACGTTCAATACAATGAAGAAAAGGGGACTTGGAAGAAACATTAGGTCAGATATATATATGAAAGAACCATCGCTTTTTAGGTTAAACCAGATTTATTATTTATATCATTTATTAGCATATTGACAATTTGACAGCGACAATTTTTTCTTTATTATCAAATAGGAAAAATTGATTTTGTCCCCTAAAATTGTTACACTTGTGTCACTTTATCCCTTAATTATTAATTCAAGGAATTACTATCTTAAACTATTGACGTTAATACATTTTTACCTAATTGTTAATAAAGTTAATATTCTTTTTACCAAATGTCACAACAACAGGCATGCACAAAAATTTGGTGGATGGAATTTATCCAAAAGCAATAATTTACTACAATTGATTGTATATTATGTTTATTAAATATTTTTAAAATAATTAATTGTATTTTGTTACATAATATCTAGGCAATTATGTATGCTGCAGTATTTGCAATTTTAGTAGACTGGGAGAGTTTCCTCACGCTGTGAAGCCATGAAATTGGATTAATATCTTTAGGCTTTCATTTAAAAAAAAAGAGTGGAATTTGAATATAATTGGGTAGGCGCTAGAAGGTGGATCCATAAACTCATACAATGGAAGTTAGTTGTAGATCTGTGTTTTCCTGTGCTGGAGAGCCACTCTTCTCTAGCCGATTTTTGGCACTCTATCGGTGACTTTTCAACATGTCTCTGACGAGCTTTCAAAACACTCTAAAAATGTAGATTTGGATTTTTTTATGTCTAGAAAGAGGTGTTTGAGAATTTCTCTCCTGATTTTCGGGATAGATTTTTGAATTTTCGATATCAAAATAATTCTCCATTTCTGACAACAAAATTAAAAAAAAAAAATGTAAAACAAGATGGGGAATATTTACAACATATATAATTTTATATATTTCTTATATGTTACATATAAAGATAAAGGGACAAGTTTTTCTCTAGTCCGCAAAAGTAGATTGGACGGTGCTATTTGGCATCTTATTTCGATGATCCAAACCGTTCATTTTTTTAAGTCAATATGTTTCAATTATTTAGGAAAAAAAAATTAGATCGATCCAATAACCATAACCGTGCTAGTTTATGACATTTATTTGCAAAAAGAAACAAAAAGAATGGACAAATATTACTTAAAAACTAAACAATCCATACTTTTCAAAAGACAAATGTAATAAGTTACCATAGCTACGGTTGTAACAGTCTAAAAGTTTTCTTTGAAGAAGTATTTGCAAGCGATCGTGCGGGTCATCTAGTACTTTTGTAGGTCTGAGATTCTGGGAGTATGAGTTATGTGCTCGAGCGGTGTTGTGTCTTTGACGCTCGAGCACAAGAGTGGTCGCTTGAGCGGTTTGTTCGAAATTAGCCAAAATAAAACCCACTTTTTGCTCATTTCCTCTCATTTTTCTCTCTTTTCTCTCTCTCACTCCTTCATGTCCGAAAAACCCCAGCCTTAAAACCTTAGATTTCATCTCATTTTACTACATATTCACCATAGATCTTGCAAAAAGAGTGAAAGAGAAGTGTAGATCATGATATTGACTGATTGGAGTGCGATTTTGTCAGAGTTCTTGTTTGGGTCTTGTTGTTTGCTCACCTTTTTGAGGTAGGGGGTTTCTCTTAACCATATATATTTAAGATTTAGTGTGATTTTGTGACTGTAGTTGGTTTCTCATGTTCCTCAGAGGGTCTTAGTCTCCTTGGATACAATAGCCCTACAGATTGGACTCCCATGGTTCTAAATCTGATTTTACGAGTGCAATGTGAAACAAAAAAAACACAAATGAGTCCAAATTCGATAATTTTTAGAAAATCGATTTATCATCAAGGATGCCAGAAATGGACTGTATTACCATATTTCAAAGTTGTCACCTAGATATTTTTGGAAAATTTAGGAAACCCGGGACTTGTGCCAAAGGCCACTTGTCCATCATAACCAAAGTGTCTCAGCTTGAGAACTTACGTATGAGAGGGAAAGGTTATGAATTAAGCACCTTACTCACTCGACTAAAGATCGACATCTACTAATCATGATGTGAATCTTATGTACATTATATGCTCCTATTTTGATTTATTATGCTTACTTTACTATGTGATGTCAAACAAATATAGACTATGTTGCTCAATTTGGAATGCTTTGATTTCATGTTTAATTTAAAAAGTGTTGTGAATGTGAGCTACTTGAAAAAGTAAGCTCACATGTACATTAATCAAATCATCCCAACTTAAGCGAAATAGCCTTTATCCACTGGCATTCAAGAGATATATCAACTAAGCACCTAGCCTCATTGTAAACATGCTTGATATGGCAACACAAACATACATGCAATATGCTAAAGCAAAAAACGCTCACCTAGTACTCAATCGAGGCAAGCCAAAATTGGAGAAAATGGTTAGGAAAAAAATGCATGTTCTAATATGCCAGTGACTAAATACAACACATACAAAATGCAACTAATGGGTTTGGTTTATTAACATGGCATATGGCTCAACTCAAAGCATACGACAACGCACGTATTCAAGTAAGTTGGAAATAACAACAAGGTTAGAATGATGAACCGAACCTAATGCATGCGAAAATAGATGATACAAGTCATGGGAATGGTATGAAACCAAAATATGATGCTATATATAACCACCGTACACAAATAAATAATAGGGAGAAAGAAATGGGGGTTGGAAGACATATACAATATTACGAGCTTGCCCTCATACAAGATCCGAATAAATGTCCTAATTTAGCTAACTATTACAACACCGAATTAACTAATTAAACTAACCAGCTATTACAAAGGGAATTTAACTAATTAATTACAACACAATAAGTAATCCAAGAGCTACAAGCTGATGAACTCGAACGTGAGTCGAAGAACCACACGTGCAACCGAGAACATCCTCCGGGAAACTCTTTTGTTCTGCTACCAGATTCTGTTCTGTTCGCAGTTAGAAAATACTTCTATTTGTGCCTCAGCTTTTGCTCTATTCTGTCATGAAAATGACACTGGTTGCATAAAATAGAGTGGCCGGCCAACCTTGAAAAGTGGTCGGCCGGACATGAATGGTGGCCGACCAGCCATTATTTTGAGGTTCTACCCTGTTGCAACGAAAAGGAAACAAAGCAAAAACAGAGGGTATGTTTGGTTTGAATTTGAGAGATGAGTTTTAGAGATAAAAAGTACGAAAAGTTGTTTGGTTTGGTTTTTTTCAAAAGATGTTTTGGAAAATTATTTTGAGAGAGAGTTTTGGAAAAAGTGATTGATTTGATGTGTATGAGAGAGAGATTTGTTTGGAAAACTTGTAAACCAAACAAGTTTTGGGAAATTTTTTTAGAAAAATTTGTTTGGTTTGATTACTTTTGAAAACTTATTTGTAGAGAATTTTTTCCAAAATTTTTTTGGAAACACAAACCAAACAAGGCCAGAGTGTTTCCAGGGGATGTTTATCCTCTTTGTCTCTCTCTATAATGGAACGGATCAAGGAAGGAGTAGACTCGATTCACAAACCATCAATTGTTGCAAAGTTGTTGCATGATGATCCATGAACCGATAGGAAAAAGCTCAATAAATGGAAATACAAGACCAACAAGACCTCCTCCCTATCATGGAGTTACCTCAAGGGAAGTGGTAGATATTGCTTCTTGAACCATTAAACATCACTAGAGAGTACGTAATGAGTTAAGACGCAATAGGTTCAATTAACATCCGATTGAACCCGACTTTATTTTATTGCTCTTTTTACTTCTTTAGTCCAATTTTAACCTCTTTTACATTACCTTGCCATTCTTTATTCTTTTTGTCCTTCAAGTGATAATTACGTCCACTAATGAAGAGAAGTGTCAAACAAGAAGTTGCACTTAGCATGAGAGAGAGGTAATGCCCTGGTAATGAACCTCCGAAGAGATTAAACCATTAAGCATGGAAGGTCTCTTTCTCATGCCTTGAACGACAATCAATTGTTTGAAACAACTCTTAATAAAATAAAGAAAGAAAACCAAGAAAGAAGGGAGGTTGCAAAGATGATTATTGCAAGTGTGTGTATATGTATGAAAACTATGAAATAAAAACTATCAACTTAGATCAGTGTCTAAGGCCTAAACCACCAAACTTATGAGGACTTACAACAACACAAGCATATTATGCAAAGCATAAACTAAGTAAACACACTAAAACAACCCCAAAATTAGTAAAAACAGTGCTGAAAATTATCTTGGAAAGCTAGAAAAAGTAAGCAAAAATAAGAAGGGAACAAAGCTAGTAAGCAAGCCTAAGGAAGGGTGGCTAACCCCTCCATTTTTTAGGCCTTAAAATTAAATGTTTTAGCCTCTGAAAACTCTAAAAATCAGTAGCTAAAAGTTGAGAAACAAATGGAAAACACAAGGATATAAGCTTGGAATAAGGTTTGAGGAAAGGTAGTTAACCCCTCCACCCTTGGTAGCTTTTAAATCACAAGTTTCAACCCATAAAAACAGTCTAAAGACAGTGTAAAAATAGCAAGAAAAGAGAAGGAAGAAGTAGTGTAAAGATGGAAAAAGTTATACCTCTTGAAGAAGAGTTACTTTTTTGTTCACAAACCACAATGTATTCACTCTCAAGGGCTGAAATTTTAGCTTAATAATCTCAGCAAGAAAACTCAAAATATTCGTTTAGGGAGTGTATGTATAGTGTATATATATTGCAAGATAGAGAGGAGAGTGTTTGGCAAGCTTTGGGCTTTCAGCAAAATTTTCTAACCTAAAATCAAGAGGGATGGGCTTGTATATATAGAAAAATAGCTTCTTCTGTCAGAAATATATGTATAGAGACAGCTGGTGCAAAACATGCACATGGGAGGGGATAACTAGCTGTAAATATCTGCCTGTCGGGACACCTAGCCGGCTAGCCACTCTAAATGGCCGGATTTCTCATCAACTGGCCAGCCAGCCACTTAATTGGCCAGCCAGCTACTTGCAAAAAAAATAAATAAATATATGTTTTCAAGCTCGACTTCAAACGGGCATATCTCTCTTATCTGGACTAAGTTTTAGGTGATTCTTGAGTCTAAATTAAACCCCAAGAAGTCTACTTTCCAATGGTGGTGACCTCACATCTAAAATCTAAGTGTACAAAAAAATATGTTTAATTTAGTGAAGGCTGCTCATTTTTTTCTTAACAGTTTGATGCCCAACCTATTCCTAAACTAGTTTTTTCCATCCCCTCCTATTTCCTTCAACTCCAAACCTATAAATAAGATGTTTTTAAATATTTTTTAAAGAGTTCACCTCCCTTCTATTTATTTCCACTTTGTCCTTACTCAGTTTACTAAAAAGTGCAATATTTTAATTGATATGCGAGCCTTGGAATATCGTAAAAGCATTTAGAAAAATATTTTGAAAAGTGGGTTTTAAGGTCTAAAATAGTTTTGGTCAAAATGAGGTGTAAGGTTGGGATTTAACTCAGAACCGAAGCTTCTTACTGTAGACGTCCCCGAACGTCCCGGGAGGGAATCCCATTCTGTTTATTTAGGCTCACTACAGTTCAAGACTCAAATTTGTCACGGTTCTTAATCTGATCTCACAATGTGCAATGTGAGATTGATAAATCACCAAAGAGTCCAAATCTGGCAAATCGTTTTGAAAAACTGATTTTTAGAAAGAAGTGCCAAACATGGACTACTTTGCCAGATACAGAGTCGCCACCTAAAAATTTTATTTTTGGAGAAATTTAGGAAACCCTGACTCGTTTGCCTAAGGCCACGTGTCCGTCATCACTAAAGTTGCCTCGGCTCGGGAACTTGGGTACGATTGGGGAAGGTCAGCTATGAGCACCCCCGCTCGCCCGATCAAAGATCAGCCACTACTAAACATGATATCTTGTTTTTGAAAACACATGCGTTCTTATTTCGGTTAATTAGCCTAGAATTACTATGTGATGCGCGCGACAAAACAAGTATAGACTAGATCGCCTAATTTGGAACAAAGCATCGCAAATCCGTTTGTCTGGAAATGATTTGAAGTTTGCTACTCGCAAGTAAGCTAAAACACGGATTTCAACGAATTATTCCAATTCAAGCAATCCAACCTTCACCCACATGCATTCAGGCAGTAAATCAACTAAGCAGTTAGCCTCATGGCAGGCATGCTTTCATGTTAACACTCACATACATGCAAGATGCTAAAGCATAAACACTCACAGTGTACTCCGAGCCAAAACAAAGAACATGTTAGTAATCAATGTATGATCCAAGTCCATGTTAAAATGGCTAATGCATCACATAGAAAATGCAACTAGAATGGGCTCGGCTAATCTAAGAATGGCATGTGAAATGCGACAACTCAATACATGTATTCAAGTTAGAATTGAAATACGATGCGGTTAGCATGATGCGCCGAGCCTGGTGCATACGATACAGATAAATGAATGCACGCATACATAGCATAAGGATGCTAATTGAAATATGCCCTAATACTAACCATCAAAAGCAGGTAAGTAAAAGGGAGAAAGAAGTGGGGATTGGAAGACATGCATCACACACACGCACGTTTATTACATAATTCGCCCTCTTGGGGGAGGGACCGAAAGAATAATACAAATTAACTAACTAAAAAGCTAATTAATTAATTACAAAACCACTTAACTAATTAACAAATCAATTAAGCTACTGAAAGCAGCAAAGCAGCCTCGGGAAGAGGGTGAATGTATGCATGCTCGACCCCGCTCGAAAATCCATCGCCATGCTCATGTTGCCTCTGTTTACACTGTTATGTTCCTCTGGAGATTGCAAAAATTTCAAGGATGCTCCAGGGCCACTCTTTGAGCACTGTGGGATGTCACCGGCCAAAAGGAATGGTCACGGCCATGGAAAAGTGGTCATCGACCATTTGTGAGGCTCTCGGCCAACAATAAATAGCCGGCCGGCACTGAAGATGGCCGACCGGCCATCTCTTCCTGCAGAAAGCTGTTTTGATGCATCAAAGGACAGACAAGGCATGGCAATGCATTTTCAAGGCAATGTTTGCCCCACCACCCTCCTTATCATGTTATGAACTCAAAGGAGGATGGTCCTCGACCCTCGGACCATCAATCACGCATTTCAATGCATGATGGCCCAAGAAACCAAGTGTGTAATTTCTATGTCAAATGAAATGCACTCAAACACATAAGAAGTCCCAACCTCTATCATGGTTGATCAAGAGGTAAGGAATGCAAACATGCATAATGTTATATATCCTAAGCATGCGAGCTAGGTATGCAACATGAACATATGAACAAGCATGCAAGCATGTGACAACATTCAAACATGTAACAACATGTGAAGCAAACATCTAACAACATGTTGGGCAACTTAACAAGAGATGCATGCCAAATGCAATACTACTTAAACATGCAACAAAATATTAATAGACCTATCATCTAGACATACAAACATACATAGCATGCGACAACATGAAAAGGAGCCAAGTATGCGACAACATGCAAGGCAAACATGCAACAACATGCGAAGGATGGTCTTACACCAAGATGGACAGCTCTCAAATAGGTCCAAAACAGTGGCCAAAATGCTATGGAATGAAAGACAAAAGTACATACAAACATGCATGCCAATTGGCCTAACACTTAAGCATCAAAGGGCAGCTTTTAAGCACACTTAAAAGGGACGAACATGGACATATGACCAACATGTTAGGCTCTGAAAAACATGTAAAGGATGATGCCAAATCAACCTAATAATGCAAGCAAGTCATGCACAAAAGCTTGAAATTAGCCCAAGGGCTCAAACCATGGTCATGTGACACATGAAGCAAATGACCAAAATGAACCAAAACAGTTCTAAATCATGCCAAAATGAGCCTAGAACATGCAATGACCAAAGCCAAAATAAGCCAAATCGAAGGGGCAAAATCATGAGGCATGCAAGGCCACCAAAGAGGTGTTACACTACACCTAAGACAACCAAACATGGCATGATTTAAGCAACCAAAAACAGAGTTATGGCATGCTGAAATGAGCCCAAAAGCCCACTTAGATGGCATCCCAAATGCCTAGACACGATGACATACGCAATGACAAGTTTATGAGGCATACCACACTAACTCTTTAAAGCATTAAAGGAGTTATAAATGCAAGTATTTAAGCATGCTAAATGGACTGAAATAACATTATAAGTGATGCCAAACCACTAAAATGGTCCAAATAAAGCATGCTAGCAACTTGGACACCCGAAGCCAACAAGCTAGAATACATGGTAGCTATACAAGAAAATGCAAGCACGACCAAAACAACACCAAACAGACCTTAAGCATGCTACAACATGCCTAAAAGCTTCAAGGAGTTGAGCCAAAATCATGCTAAAAACACATGTTACAACATGATGCATGTTAAGGCTAAAACATAGGATTACAAGACAAGTGTATGAAGCATACATGGCATGTCTAAACCAACTTGAAACAGAGGTATAACATGGCAAAACAAATCCTAATACCTACTGAAATGAAGCTAAAACAAGCTAAGCATACAAGCTACAACACAAGCCATTTATGCAAGCATTAAAGACAACATGGAGAGGGGATGACCCTCTCCTATTTAGGACCTCAAAACCACCTCTCTATCACTGAAAATCCTCTGGATTTTAGGGGTAGAGAGGTCATGCAAAGACCAAAACAATGGCCAAAAGGTATGGCCTAAAACAAGTCCTAACAAGGCCTTGGAGGGGGAAACAACCCCAAACCTCAAAGTAACCTTAAACAAAGTTCTAAAGCACACAAAATCAGAACTTTTATCAATTATAGTCGAAACTTAAAGCAATAAGCTAGAAGGGCTAAAAGCCTAAGCAAGAAAGGGGTATATAAAGCAAGAATGTTACCCTTGATGAACACCTCCAAAAATAGAGCTCCAGCAGCCTTTCCAAGCTTAAATCCACTCAAGAACCCTAACAACAACCCTCTAGTGCCTATGCAACCCAAGGATGGTGTAATGCTAGGTGTTCAAGTGCAAAAATAAGACAAAAACTCACTTTTGATGCACAAAATGGGGTCAAACAAGGGAATATAGATACAAATCTATATCTCACTCTCCAACCCTAATTCTTAGAACCTCTAGAACCCTTGAGGAGGGAGGAGAAGCTCCCTCTTTATAGAATTCCAATCTTGCAAAGCTTCCAAAACAAGCTAAACAAGAGGCAAATCCCTCCATACACGTGTATGGAGGGGGTTAATTGTGCATGCCAGCTATGCCAGCTGGCACAAAATATCTGCCAAAAGCAGATGAAAAGGGGTCGATCAGCAAAAATGGCCGATTGACCAACACAAAGGGTCGGCCGACCACAAAAGGTGCCGACCGGCCACACCTTTGGCCGATGGAAAGGAAACAAGGCCGGTGGCATCATGCCATGGCCGGTAGGTTGAGGGGATGGCAAACAAGCCTTCCTTTATCCTCAAAATCAAAAACCAATAAGTGTTTGGTCCAACCAAGCACACAACAGTCAAGTTGAGAGATCTTGAGACAAGGCGCGCGGCCGAGACCTCCGAGAACTCAAAACGAACACGAACATGGATAATCATCGAGTGTTCAAACGATGACGTCCAAGTCTTGAGGACGGTCAAAATGGGGTGTCTACAGTTGCCCTTCTTTCACAGAACTCGAAAGTCATAACAATGACGGGAGTGAGTGTCAAAGTCCAGAGACGACCCATTTTTGACAAGGCCGAAGACTTAGACAAAGTATACAAGCTACAGACAAAGATATGCGCCCGAGGGCAGGGGCGAAATGCAAGACAATGCACAAAGCCGAGCATAACTTATGATCATGCAAAAAAAGCTGTAACGAAGCATACCATGCAACAGTTTTAAGCTAGCATATACCAAACTACACTACAATGTAGAGAGGATGTAAGAGAATTATTCAATTCTCGATACGTCTCACACGGAGAATACAATACCTGTGCGGTTCGTCTGGTCGCACCAGCTTCAAATGAACCGTACATACAATATTGTGCCTGTAAAAGAAAGAAACTTAATAGGTACAATATTGTTAGAAGTATGCATAACGACGCGAGTGGAGGGATGCAAAACAATGCAACCTAAGTATGGCGCATAACAATGCGGAACAGACGCAAAATGATATGCAATATTTACAAAACTATGTGTATAATGTATTGAAACAGTGCGAATGATATGCAATTGAATCAATCAGACCACAGGAAGTTCAAAACCACACAAATATCATGAAGGGATGGAGATGCAAAATCAAACTACGTTTGACATAGAAATGGTGCCGACACCCTCAACACTAGGTGCGCACACATAATCTCATAACTATGCGTTTCGTAGATAAAACAAGTAATTGGGTGGCATGATATAAGTGAGGAATGATCTGCTGAGGAAAGATCGTGATCCTAAATGCTGGATGCAACAAACTAAAATACAATGCAATGAATACAATGGATAAGGCGCGCAGCCAAACCGTATCTTGCCTAGGAAAGGCATGGACACAAACAAACCGCGTCTAACACAGAAATAGTGTCGTCACCTTCAACCCTAGGTGCGTACACCTAATATCATAATCGTGCTTCAACGTGAAAAGTATGGGCACATACCAGACCAAGCTCAACATGGAAAGGCGCAAACCATAGATGGATAATGCAGTAAATACATGCAAACTATAATGCAATAGATATTCTATATGCAATGGATGGAGTGGATAAGGCATACGGCCAAACCGTATCTTCCCTAGAAAAGGCATGGACACATATAGACCGCGTTCTAACACAGAAATGGTGCCGTCACCCTCAACACTAGGTGCATACACATAATATCATAACCGTGCTTCAACGTGAAAAGTATGGACACATACCAGACCAAGCTCAACATGGAAAAGCACAAACCATAGATGGATAATGCAGTAAATGCATGTGAACTACAATGCAATATATATTCTATATGCAATGAATGCGAAACATGCGTGTCGACGCAAGTGAAGAATGCATGACAATGCAGGTGGAAGCGAAACTTACGTCGACACGCAAGTGAAGAATGCATGACAATGTAGGTGGAAGCGAAACATACGTGTCGACGCAAGTGAAGAATGCATGACAATGCAGGTGGAAGCGAAACATGCGTGTCGATGCAAGTGAAGAATGCATGACAACGCTGGTGGTGAAATGCATGACAATGCTGGTAAGGAAATGCACTACAATGCATGTACTAAAATGCATGACAATGCAAAGTAAGGAAATGCACTACAATGCATGTATCGAGATGCATGACAATGCATGTGAGGTGCGTACGACGATGTGACCTAAAGAATGTGCATAATAGTGCAAGTATGGTGTGCGTGACAACGCATAAGATGTGTGCATAACGATGCGAGTGTGATGTTGTATAACCAACGCGCGCTCACAACAAAACGTTGTAACGCAACGCATGTAAAGCAATTTCTGAATCTCTCAAGAGACAAAAGGATACAAAAAGGATACACCGCGCATGTATCAAGTGCTGTACGTAGAAGACACGACTCAGGGTCAACACGGAGGCCCGTTGAGCTTCAAAAAAGCATTTTCTTGCACTGTCTTGAGCAAAGCAGGTCCCCAAACCACATAATTGTCCCACACAAGGGTATGTAAGGTGCACCGGCCACCAAGGAAGACCACCGGCCATCCATCGGCCACGAAATAAGGTCATCGGCCAAATATTTGGCCGACCGGCCAAAAATTATTGTATCGGGGCAGTTTTGTCCTTTGGCCACAGGTCTTTAAATATAGGGCTCCAAGCCCTATATTTCCACTTCCCTCTTGGTCGAAAATCTCTCCCCTCTCTCTCTAGGTTATTTTTCAACCCTCGATCCACACATTTCTCTTGTTTTCATCACTTTTTCGTCGTTCGATTCACGAAAACCTCCCCGTTTCGCATGTTTTGAACCGAACAAATCTTAGTTTCGGTGTTTCTTTCTCGATTTCCACCATTTGGGGTTTGTTTCCCCCGAGTTTATCTCGATTCTCATGCCTTTTTCAGACTTCGACCTTTCCGTCCATTTTTCACCCTCCCAGGGTTGACCTTAGGGTTGACTTTTCGCATTCTCGCCTATTTTTCTCGTTTTCGGCCATTTTTGCACTCTTTCTGAGATGGCAGATGACGTGCCACATGGTGGGGGTCCCCTGGAGATGGACATGGACCCTGAGGTCGAGCTCCTACCTCTCCACATCCGGCCGTTCGATCCGGCGGCTTACAGGCCGACTATACACGTGTTACCTCCCGACGGTCTTCGCTAGTTCAGGAGTTTTGCCAGGGGCGTGCCACCAGAGCTTCTACTGCGCGAGCCAGAGTCACATCTGTCTTACGGCGCTTCTGAGGTACACTCTTCCCTGTTTCATTTTTCGCCACATAGAATACATAACTACAATAGTCGATTCTGTTCTTTAACTGTTTGGCCCGGATTCACCGATATACTACACGCCGTAGTTCACTGTGAGCACACCTGCACCCGATATCTGTTTGAATCTGAAAACGTGTACACACACTGTATTTTCACTGAACCACTCAAACACACTGATACATCATATGCTGTAGTTCACTACGAGCACACCCGCACCCGATATCTGTTTGAATCTGAAAACGTGTACACGCTATATTTTTGCAAATTCTGAAGGCATTCGAACACTGTATATCTGACACAGCTTTGCATCTGTTTACTTTGAAAACAGGGAGATTCCTATGCCTTCTGGGGGTATGGGAATGTCGTCGCTTGAGGATGGTACATGGAGCTACCTGAGGCGGTTCGCCGTATTGTCAACCAGGCCGGCTTCGGCACTTTCTGCATGGGACTCTCGTGCCTCACTGCGAGCAGGCCCTTTCTTGCTGCTTTGGTGGAGAGGTGGTGGGACACCACTAACTCCTTCCACTTTTCGGCCACGAGAGACATGACGATGACTCCCTTTGACGTCTCCATGCTCGCAGGCATCGGAGTAGGGGGTGATCTGATCCTCTTCGATACAGATATGAACGAGTGAGAGGCCGCTCAGATGTACCTGCTTGGCAACCTACCGCCTCTTGCTCGGCTAGGATTTGTGAGGTACTCGTGGTTCGAGGACCACTTCAGGATCCAGGCACCTACAACCCGAGAGGAGGAGGAGCAGTATGCGCGCGGCTTTCTCATGTTCCTACTAGGGACCACTCTCTTCGCCGACCGGGCGAACACCGTGCCCCTTTGTCTGCTGAGTGCATTGGTGGATGTGATCGGGATCCGCAGCTACGACTGGGGTGGCGCCGGCTTGGCCACACTTTATGGATACATGATCTCATCCTCCCATTGCAGCGGATAGTTGCTCGGAGGCTACTGGCGGGCTTGGGAGGTACATCTTCTTCTCTTTTTTTGTTTTACATTTCTGATTTACATTATCTGTACTCTATATACTGTACACGCTGTAGCCTACTTCACACTGGTCGTATACTGCACTCACGGCACACATATAATCTGCTTTACACATTGCACATATTGCACAACACACTCCATATACTGCACAATCTAATGCCAACTGACTGTACACCGCACACACTGCAAACATGCAATTTGCTTTACACTGACTGTATACAGCATGGACTGTACACTCTGCACAATGCACTGCACAATACACGGTTCTGCGATTTCTGCTTTATTCTACATTTTGCTTTATCTAATAAGCATACTGATATTTACTCTGTTACACTCTGTAGTTGTGGGTATATGCTTACTTCCCGAGGCTTGCCCCAGTGCCAGACGAGGAGGTCCCCCTTGGCGTTCCATTCTCTCACCGCTTTGACGTGAGATGCGAGCGGAGACCACGAGAGTCTTTCATGTTCTTCCGCCGCTACTTCGACACCATCACCACCGCAGACGTATGTTCAACTTTAGAGTTTATTCAAGCTTCACTTTGCATTGTACTTTCAATAACAGATAGATAACAAACCGTATCTCATTTACAGATCACGTGGTAGCCCTGGGCTCCATTGCCAGCCGTGGTGAGAGACCGGTATGAGGGCGCTAAGGAGACTGCCCGATTCAGGATTTTGCTGGAGGGCCCGGTCTGTCGGGCTTGGTACCTGGGCGAGCGCTTTCTGCGCCAGACCTTGGGCTTACCGGAGCAGATAGTCCCAGGTCCGCCTCTTATCTACATGAGGCATACTGAGAGGTTCTCCCTCAAGGATATGAGGGACTACACGATTGGTTGGGACTCGAAGCGTTTTAGAGGCGAGGGCGACTACGCAGAGTACATCCGGACCTATATCATGCGACCTCTGACCAGTGCCGGTCGAGCCGAGAGGGAGAGGCCTGCGGCGCCAGCGGCAGGAGCAGGAGCAGGAGCAGGAGCAGCGAGGATGGCTCGGGCCCGTAGCAGGAGTGGGTCCCGGAGAGGGCAGGGGGCTGGGTGGCCAGCGCTGTCTACGATGATGACATGCAGAGGGCAGGGTGGGGAGACTTATCAGATCCCCATCGCTCCCTCTCCGGCTGATCATTAGCTAGTCAGGTTCTACGACTTGCCCCCGGTATATACTACTGCATTTTGTATTTTACACCGTCATTTCATTTCATTTCCTTTGATGTTCCGCAGAAAACTGATACTTCTAACACTCTTACAGGCTTCTGCTGAGTATACTCGCCAGTCCTTGGAGTTGACTGCCTCCGTGATGGGGATGCTACAGCGGAGCCTCGACCTGGTGGCCATTTATAGTATCCCGGTAAGCTTTTATGACCACTATCTCAAACTCTACACAATCTGATGTATCACACTATCAACACAGCACTTGATACACGGCCCTCACGGCATTCGATACACTGTAACCTGCAGACTGTTCACAGCATTACTCACGATATTCGATACACTGTAATCTCAAGGAATTTTGCTTCCTCTTCTTTTTCACCACAGTGTTGAAAAAGTTTTGAAAAACTTGGGTCAATGCAATGATTTAAAGATGCAGAAGAGCAGATGAGATGCTCTGCCATTTCATTCTAGACTTGTTGGCACAACTGGCTCGAAGTAGCAATAAGCACAAAACATGACAGCCACAGCTGTTTCATTCAGATTTCCTGGTTGCAATTGGCTCCACAGCAGAGACAGACTCAAGAGAAAGCAAAAGGATAATCACAAAACAAAATCGAAAATGGTGTCCGAGGTGACACCCTCAGAGTCACCCGACTTCTGTACAACAAGACTGACTCGAAACAACAAGACAGACCTTTAATAAAAAAGATTGACTCAAAACAAAGAGACAGACTCAAAACAAAACCGTAGAACTGACTCAACACCCAAGCCAGAAATTACAAAAACCAACATTCGCAAATGCTCAAAACAGTGTGTGCCATACGCCACATCTGAAGCAAACCGAGTGCTGCCCGCAGGTGGTCCAACCCCTGATCACATATTTGTACTATCCTCAAAGTCCAACAACTCAACGGTGACAGACTTTGCTAAACTAGGTGGGAGGATGACCTCATTGTCAAACAGATCTTGCACTTCATGGCGAAGGTGGAAACAACTGTCAGTGGTGTGACCGGTCTGTTGGTGGTACGCACAGTACTGGGTAGGGTCGTGACCAGCTGGAAGACGACTAGGGAGAGGTCGAGGCTCGAGGGGTGTGAGATGCCCCTTTTCAGCAAGGATCTGGAGTGCCTTAGACAAAGGCATATAAAGGGCGTGGAATACCCTGCGACCTCGAGGCAGATACTTCGAGTTTTGTGCATTTTTACTGGATGCACCGGCAAAGGGGTCGGAAGGTATAGGCTTGGCCTGCTGATTTGTCTTGGGTGCAGGATTAGGGTTGGAGGGAACGGTTCTGGCATGACGGGGCCTATCCCAATTTTCCGCCTGGCTTGAACTACCCTCGGTTGGAGTGGGGAAAGCATCATCCACAGTCTTAGCCACAACTGCGAATACTTGCTGTTTATTCAACCCCCTGACTTTCAAAGCCTCGACTGCCCACAGTAGTTGTTCAACAGGATCAGCGTCTGCCTTCACCTTATTCTTTCCACTAGCCTCAGCTTGGTGGACGGTTTGGTTCGCTACATCAGAGCGGAACCCGGTTGTTGTTGATATGTCATTGCCATAGCTTGAGATAGCTTCAGGTTGGCTGAGCTCGATTACAATTCGCCCCAGTAGCGGGGGCTCCTGTGGTATGAAATGCCTGGCATACGATGTGGCTAGTGACGAAACTGACATTCCATAGGCGAGATCAGCCACAGACCTCTGGAGATCGCCAATCATTCCCATCAACTCAAACTTGGTGGGCTCACGAGTTTAAAACAACTGGGGTCCCCAGATCGGGTGCGCGGCAGGTGTCCTGGATGGATGCGGTACTTCATCATTGGTCTCATCCTGCAAGATGATTCCTTGGCCTAATGCGGCTGCCATAACCATAATTTCCTCTGAATTTTGTGTCATCATGAGTCCGTTGAACTAAACGGAGATGGTGTAATCGGTGACTGACGGATCAGATGTCTGTCTTGCCTCAGCAAAGGAGAACACTGGCTATTCTGTACTAAATCTCTGAACTGAAAGAGAAAACACGCAGCATTTCAGCCCAATCAGAACAGACACAAGCATAGCTGAATAACTGTACTCTATTACTGATCACTGTTCCCCCAAAATTACTGCCCCAAATCTGAATCTGATACCCACAGATATAACTGATTCTCAAATTCCGATACTGATGCCCTCAGGCCTGATACTCAGACTTGCAAACTGACATGCACATTCCCTGTAGAGATACACTCTAAAAGCACATAGCAAGTAAATGAGAGCCTACATACCCCTATGTTGGGGTAGGATTTCCCTGTCCTATTTTGTCAGGAGCTAGGGTTTCATTATGCACACAGCGGTTTCAAACAACCTACAATCGGGTAAGCAACCTGTCCTAGCTTGGAATGGTCACTATGGATTCCGAATATGCACTAGGTTGAATGGTCAAAAAGGGTGCCCTGGTAAAAATCGGGGTTTGTGTTCCTATCATGGCAGAGCCCGTAACCGGTCAGCCTTATGGCATGCTTCTCAAAGCGAGCCTCCGGCAAACCGTTTAGGAATAGCAGACGGCAAACACGGTGTCCTAAGCGCACCAATGCACATGCAATGCAAAGAAACACATAAGTGTAATCAAAACAAGATATCATGAGTTCGAGTCAAGTTCTCTAACTCCCCAACAGAGTCGCCAGAAACTGTAGACGTCCCTGAATGTCCCGGGAGGGAATCCCGTTCTGTTCATTTGGGCTCACTACAGTTTAGGACTCAAATTTGTCACGGTTCTTAATCTGATCTCATAATGTGCAATGTGAGATTGATAAATCACCAAAGAGTCCAAATCCGGCAAATCATTTTGAAAAACTGATTTTTAGAAAGAAGTGCCAAACATGGACTGTTTTGCCAGATACAGAGCCACCACCTAAATATTTTATTTTTAGGGAAATTTAGGAAACCCTGACTCGTTTTCCTAAGGCCACGTGTCCGTCATCACCAAAGTTGCCTCAGCTCGGGAACTTGGGTACGATTGGGGAAGGTCACCTATGAGCACCCCCGCTCACCCGATCAAAGATCGGCCACTACTAAACATGATATCTTGTTTTTGAAAACACATGCGTTCTTATTCCGGTTAATTAGCCTAGAATTACTATGTGATGCGCGCGGCAAAACAAGTATAGACTAGATCGCCTAATTTGGAACAAAGCATCGCAAATCCGTTTGTTTGGAAATGATTTGAAGTTTGCTACTCGCAAGTAGGCTAAAACATGGATTTCAACGAATTATTCCAATTCAAGCAATCCAACATTCACCCACATGCATTTAGGCAGTAAATCAACTAAGCAGTTAGCCTCATAGCAGGCATGCTTTCATGTTAACACTCACATACATGCAAGATGCTAAAGCGTAAACACTCACAGTGTACTCCGAGCCAAAACAAAGAACATGTTAGTAATCAATGTATGATCCAAGTCCATGTTAAAATGGCTAATGCATCACATACAAAATGCAACTAGAATGGGCTCGGCTAATCTAAGAATGGCATGTGAAATGCGACAACTCGATACACGTATTCAAGTTAGAATTGAAATACGATGCGGTTAGCATGATGTGCCGAGCCTGGTGCATGCGATACAGATAAATGAATGCACGCATGCATAGCATAAGGATGCTAATTGAAATATGCCCTAATACTAACCATCAAAAGCATGTAAGTAAAAGGGAGAAAGAAGTGGGGATTAGAAAACATGCATCACACATACGCACGCTTATTACATAATTCGCCCTCTCGGGGGAGGGACCGAAAGAATAATACAAATTAACTAACTAACAAGCTAATTAATTAATTACAAAACCACTTAACTAATTAATAAATCAATTAAGCTACTGAAAGCAGCAAAACAGTCACAGGAAGAGGGATGAATGTATGCATGCTCGGCCCCGCTCAGAAATCCATCGCCATGCTCATGCTGCCTCTGTTTACATTGTTTTGTTCCTCTGGAGACTGCAAAAATCTCAAGGATGCTCCAGGGCCACTCTTTGAGCACTGTGGGATGTCACCGGCCAAGAGGAATGGTCACTGGCCATGGAAAAGTGGTCATCGACCATTTGTGAGGCTCTCGGCCAACAATAAATAGCCGGCCGGCACTGAAGATGGCCGACCGGCCATCTCTTCCTGCAGAAAGCTATTTTGCTGCAGTAGAGGACAGACAAGGCATGGGAATGCATTTTCAAGGCAATGTTTGCACCACCACCCTCCTTATCATGTTATGAACTCAAGGGAGGATGGTTCTCGACCCTCAGACCATCAATCACGCATTTCAATGCATGATGGCCCAAGAAACCAAGTGTGTAATTTCTATGTCAAATGAAATGCACACAAACACATAAGTAGTCCCAACCTCTATCATGGTTGATCAAGAGGTAAGGAATGCAAACATGCATAATGTTATATATCCTAAGCATGCGAGCTAGGTATGCAACATGAACATATGAACAAGCATGCAAGCATGTGACAACATTCAAACATGTAACAACATGTGAAGCAAACATGTAACAACATGTTGGGCAACTTAACAAGAGATGCATGCCAAATGCAATACTACTTAAACATGCAACAACATGTTAATAGACCTATCATCTAGACATACAATCATACATAGCATGCGATAACATGCAAGGCAAACATGCAACAACATGCGAAGGATGGTCTTACACCAAGATGGACAGCTCTCAAATAGGTCCAAAACAGTGGCCAAAATGCTATGGAATGAAAGACAAAAGTACATACAAACATGCATGCCAATTGGCCTAACACTTAAGCATCAAAGGGGCAGCTTTTAAGCACACTTAAAAGGGACGAACATGGACATATGACCAACATGTTAGGCTCTGAAAAACATGTAAAGGATGATGCCAAATCAACCTAATAATGCAAGCAAGTCATGCACAAAAGCTTGAAATTAGCCCAAGGGCTCAAACCATGGTCATGTGACACATGAAGCAAATGACCAAAATGAACCAAAACAGTTCTAAATCATGCCAAAATGAGCCTAGAACATGCAATGACCAAAGCCAAAATAAGCCAAATCGAAGGGGCAAAATCATGAGGCATGCAAGGCCACCAAAGAGGTGTTACACTACACCTAAGACAACCAAACATGGCATGATTTAAGCAACCAAAAACAGAGTTATGGCATGCTGAAATGAGCCCAAAAGCCCACTTAGATGGCATCCCAAATGCCTAGACACGATGACATACGCAATGACAAGTTTATGAGGCATACCACACTAACTCTTTAAAGCATTAAAGGAGTTATAAATGCAAGTATTTAAGCATGCTAAATGGACTGAAATAACATTATAAGTGATGCCAAACCACTAAAATGGTCCAAATAAAGCATGCTAGCAACTTGGACACCCGAAGCCAACAAGCTAGAATACATGGTAGCTATACAAGAAAATGCAAGCACGACCAAAACAACACCAAACAGACCTTAAGCATGCTACAACATGCCTAAAAGCTTCAAGGAGTTGAGCCAAAATCATGCTAAAAACACATGTTACAACATGATGCATGTTAAGGCTAAAACATAGGATTACAAGACAAGTGTATGAAGCATACATGGCATGTCTAAACCAACTTGAAACAGAGGTATAACATGGCAAAACAAATCCTAATACCTACTGAAATGAAGCTAAAACAAGCTAAGCATACAAGCTACAACACAAGCCATTTATGCAAGCATTAAAGACAACATGGAGAGGGGATGACCCTCTCCTATTTAGGACCTCAAAACCACCTCTCTATCACTGAAAATCCTCTGGATTTTAGGGGTAGAGAGGTCATGCAAAGACCAAAACAATGGCCAAAAGGTATGGCCTAAAACAAGTCCTAACAAGGCCTTGGAGGGGGGAAACAACCCCAAACCTCAAAGTAACCTTAAACAAAGTTCTAAAGCACACAAAATCAGAACTTTTATCAATTATAGTCGAAACTTAAAGCAATAAGCTAGAAGGGCTAAAAGCCTAAGCAAGAAAGGGGTATATAAAGCAAGAATGTTACCCTTGATGAACACCTCCAAAAATAGAGCTCCAGCAGCCTTTCCAAGCTTAAATCCACTCAAGAACCCTAACAACAACCCTCTAGTGCCTATGCAAGCCAAGGATGGTGTAATGCTAGGTGTTCAAGTGCAAAAGTAAGACAAAAACTCACTTTTGATGCACAAAATGGGGTCAAACAAGGGAATATAGATACAAATCTATATCTCACTCTCTAACCCTAATTCTTAGAACCTCTGGAACCTTGAGGAGGGAGGAGAAGCTCCTTATTTATAGAATTTCAATATTGCAAAGCTTGCAAAACAAGTTAAACAAGAGGCAAATCCCTCCATACACGTGTATGGAGGGGGTTAATTGTGCGTGCCAGCTGTGCCAGCTGGCACAAAATATCTACCAAAAGCAGATGAAAAGGGGTTGACCAGCAAAAATGGCCGATTGACCAACACAAATGGCCGGCCGACCACAAAAGGTGCCGACCAGCCACACCTTTGGCCGATGGAAAGGAAACAAGGCCGGTGGCATCATGCCATGGCCGGTAGGTTGAGGGGATGGCAAACAAGCCTTCCTTTACCCTCGAAAGCAAAAACCAACAAGTGTTTAGTCCAACCAAGCACAAAACAGTCAAGTTGAGAGATCTTGAGGTGCGTGGCCGAGACCTCCGAGAACTCAAAACGAAGACGAACATGGATAATCATCGAGTGTTCAAACGATGATGTCCAAGTCTTGAGGACGGTCAAAAATGGGGTGTCTACACTTACGGAAGAAATTTAACATTTTGTACATCGTATTATTTAATCATCGAGTGTTCAACCTGAGGTGCCCAAGTCTTAAGTGTGGTCAAAAATAGGGTGTCTACAGTGACATTTTGGGGTTTTGGGGTGATTATGAGTTAGAAAACTTTCGTGGAAAGTTGTTTGTGTACAAAAATAGGGTTTCACTCAAATTTTTGAAATGTGTTGAATGTTTTGGTATATTGATGAATAATATTTAAAGAAATGAGAAAACCCCCTAATTTTCTTAAAACCCTAAATTTGAGATTTTTAAATTAAAAGAGGGTTTGAGCTAATTAGTGCCTTATGTTGAAATTTCACCTGATATTCCTTGAATATATATATATATATATATGGGATGAATTATGAATTATGATGATATTATTAAGGATTCATGGAAGTGAATCATATGGAAACTTTCGAATGTTTTAAGGATGTAATGTAGTGTCTTGCATGGAATTGTTGTTGGTAATGAGAAAGACTTGAATTCATGGAAATACGGAATATTTCACTAGTTCTCATTTGTTAATTTCTTGTATAACTAAATTATCTTTTGGTAAATTAGAATATTTGGAAACTCATGCATTGCATTCCATTCATATGGTTTTTGGACTAAGTGTTGAGTAATTTAAAAGTGTGTATGTGGTTTTGTAAATGTGTTGTATATGTTGAGGTGTCCAATTGCCTTTTCGTGCTCGGAGGCTGGAAAATGTGGGGATGTTATTAGTATTCCGTGCTAAACGCCGATAAATGTGGGGGATATGGTTGAAATGATTGATGGGTGTCCAATTGCCCCTTTA
This sequence comes from Camellia japonica, assembly GCA_030407325.1. Lineage (NCBI taxonomy): Eukaryota > Viridiplantae > Streptophyta > Magnoliopsida > Ericales > Theaceae > Camellia > Camellia japonica. Next base: position 87,316,899 of record JAPPVO010000031.1, read on the forward strand.
TGCTCAATAACCGAAAAATGTGGAGGTGCTTTTAAAATGAAATTTGTGTCCAATTGCCCCTCTGTGCTTGATGGCCAGTAAATGTGGAAGTTTTCAAAAGTAAGAGGTGCCCACTTACCCTACTGTGCTTGGTGGTCGGCAAATGTGGGGAGGAGTTTAATACAAAAATGAAAGTTCTTTGGTTATGACAATAGGTAATGATGTTGGGTCAACATAGGTTACTAATTATGCATTTCACAATTGAGTTTCAAAATGAAGTTGAGTCGTATGCACGACATGGCATAGCATGAGCATAATCATATCGAACATTGATATATAGATATTGTTAAGTTTATTTCCTACTGGGCGTAAAAACTCACTCCCTTTTTATGGGCTAGATATCCTAAAATTCTAGGTGAAGAAGATGAACCAAGTTATCGTCATAAAGTGACTTGAACTCTACATAGAGTGCCAAAACTTCTTTGGATGATTATTTGCCTACAGCTATCAAGCTTATGTGTTGAGATAGGATTTTATTTGTTGTGATCAAGTCTCTTAGCCTTGAAAGATGTATGTATGGCAATTTGATGTATGTATATGTGTGTGTGTGTGTGTGTGTGTGTGTGTGTGTGTGTGTGTGTTGTAAATTATTATAAAGAACTTGAAGAGGAATCTATGAGGATGTGACGGATTTTAGGTTATAAAAATTGTTTACTTCTATTTCTTGTTTACATGAATGTCATAAAATTGGATAATAATAATGGATTGGTAACAAATAATATGGCATAAATATCGGGGCATTACAATGGTTATCAGATTGGCCTAATTTTTCACATAAATGATCTAAACGTTTCTTAGCACCAAAAATTCAAATTCTCTGTCGACAGACATATGGAAGAGCATGTACATAGGCAGTAAGTAGGGCTGCAAATGAATCGAGATGTTCATGAACAAGCTCAGCTCGGCTCAGCTCGGTTTGACTTGTTTAGTAAACGAGCCGAGCTTGAGCTCGAATATTAGGCTCGTGTAGTAAACGAGCCGAACTCGAGCTCGAATAAGCTCAGCTCATTAAGCTTGACAGGTTATCCTTATTTAAATCATATAATAAATATATTATTTATATGTTATAAATATATATAAATAATAGTAAAATACATTATTTATATATTAAATAATATTAATAATTTTTTATTTAAATAATATTAAAAAAATCTTATTGAGCTTAGCCGAGCCGAGTCGAGCTCGACCTCATTTACTCATCGAGCCGAGCTCGAGCTCAATAAACGAGCTCGATAAGCAAACATGCCAAGCTCAAGCTCAGCAAAGCTTGGCTCGTTTGCAGCCCTAGCAGTAAGGGTCCAAGAGTCATGGGCATGAAGATAGTGGCTTGGAGAGAAAGGCCAAGGGCATGACATGTGGTAATTCCAAGGAGAAAAGAAGTGGAAGGCAGTTGCTGCAATTATCGATCATGGACAAGTGGAAGGTACTAGTAGACAAACACATGGTTGTTTGGCATGGCCAATGAAGTAGTATGAGAGTTGAAAATTCGAAGAGAAAATGACCTTCAACCCAATTCACAACACTTGTGAAATCTAGGAGTAATGTAATTTATCTAGGAGTAGTTTAGTACATGTAATTAGGAGTAGATCAACAATTAGTTCTTGTAGCCAGTGTTCTTGTGCTTTGTCGATTATGATGCTTGATGCTTGTAATTTGATTATTATAATTAAGTAACAAGTTTGGGTGTTAATAATTGAAGTTTCAGTGTGTTTAATCTTTTGTTTGTTCACATTACAACCTCAAACCACAATTGCTCGATCGGCTTATTATTTGTGAAAAATGGTTTCTCTATTGAATCAACCCTGTTGATTTGCCCCAAACCAAATTTTTGCTAACAACGTTGTAGTCTAAAATATGAATAGTTCAGATCTCCAATATCTTAAAGTGTCTGATGAGTGTCATGTCGTCTTTGTTTCGGACACGACACATTATCTTTCTTAGAAGTTTTTGTGCTTCGTAGACTGTATTGGAGATTGACATAAGTGGTAGGATTCATTACACTAATAATCTATTAGCACATGAACAAGTATTCTAAAAAAAATATAAATTTATGATAAATACAATATTAATCATCATATTATACTATTGGAAAATTTTATGGGGTTAAAGGTGGAACCTTCCAACTTGCACAATACGAAGAAAGAGTCCACTGCAATATCAGACCTCTCTGTACTACTAGACAATCTGTGCAAAAATAAAATTTTAAATATTAAATATTTTTCTTTTTTAAATTTTAATTTTAAAACTCATAAATTTAGAGTTATTTTGAAAATTGACTATTTTAATTAATTTTTGGCAATTTACAAACGACGTATGCAAAATTAGCAAAAATGTTGACCTTTTTTTGTATTGATTTTTTAATTTTTCCCTTTTTTCAAAGTATTACCAAAATAACTTAAAGTTCTTAAGTTAAAAATTCAAAATTAAAATAAAAATTTCCTTTTCTTATTTTTTTCTCAACTTATTATTCAATATTTTAAGATTAAAGTCTTGTAAATATTTTAAAAAACTAACAAAAAAAAAAAAAAAAAAACCATTAAAAAAAAAGGAAAAATTTACCTATAAATCTCATCTTGAGAAATAGTGATCCATTTTGTCTTAAGAATTTTTTAATAGACCAATTAATCCCATTGATTTTGGAAATGTGCATTCAATATATTATTTGAAAATTGAGTTTACGATTATACCCTTATTTCTATTATATATATTTTTGTGTGTGTGTGCGCTAGAAAGGTAAGAAGATATGAGAATTAAATTTGGGATAAATTTTTATATGTGAATCTTTTTTATTTGAAATGACTTGAAATGTGAACATTCCAAAAGTACAAAAAAAACTCTTTAGTGTACTTTTCCAAACATAACATTCTAATGTAACACTCCAAAAAAAACTTCTTAGTGTAACACTCCAATGTAACACACACAAAAATTTCTTAGTGTACTTTTCTCAAACATAACACTCCAATGTAACACTTCAAAAAAACTCTTTGGCGTAACACTCTAAATATAACATGCACAAAAACTCTTTATTGTATTTTTTTCAAATATAATACTCCAATATAACACTTTAAAAAAAGATGTAGAATTCTTCAAACTATTCCAAAAGGATGCGAGATTTTTCAAACCATTCCAAAAGAAATTCAAAGATTCTCTAGTAAGTTTTGAACAAATGTATAATTTCAAACTGTGAGTGTTACGTTTGGAAAAAAAATATATTAAGGAGTTTTTTAGTATTTTTGTGTATATTACATTGGAGTGTTATTTTTGGGAAAAATACACTACAGAGTTTTTTTTTTTTTTTTTAAAAGTACACTAAGAAGTTTTTTTTTGTAAATTACATTGGAGTATGTTATATTAGAGTGTTACGTTTGGAAAAAGTATACTAATAATTTTTTTTAGAGTGTTACGTTGTTACGTTTTGAAAAAGTACACTAATGAGTTTTTTTTAATGTGTTACATTGGAATGTTACATTATTTAAGTATTACATTGGAGTGTTACTTTCTTATTCGTAATATGAGATTTATTTCAGAAGGAGAGGAAATCCAAAACCTTTATAGTGTGAATTGCCCAAATGTGTAATTTCATATTTGGAGAAACTCACTTTTATCTCTAAAATATTAAATCCAAACATGTAAATGACTACCAGTTTATGTAATTTCTATGATCTTTGTGTTCATAAAAAAAAAAATGACTAAACAATTTATAAGATCATATTTTAAGATTTAATAATATTTTCCCTAAAAATAAATAAATAAAAAGATTAAAACTGATTCAAAGATTCTAATTTATTTGCCGTGTCCGACCCAACTCTTACACCACAGAAGAAGTTTTGTGACATGAAAGTGACCTGTGAATGTCCTTCTTTTTGGTTGGTTTGGAAGTGGGTTGGTTTTTTGATTTTTTGACTTTTTTTATTATTTTAGCCTGATGTTAAAAAGTTTCGTTTGGAAAGTAATTTTGGATTTTTTAACTTTTTTTGTGAGAGAAAGAATATAATAATTATGGATTAAATGTGCTATTTTGTCTTATTAGACTAAAATATCTATTTTATTTTTTATAACTATTTTAGCCAAAAAAAACCTCAAAACTACCTTCCCAAACTAAGGCATAGGTTTCATCACAAACAAACATAATAGAGTTCTAGATTTTGGACCACGAATTATTTGACCATTCATTTAGAGAAAGTGCCTACCAGCTTTATATTTGTGGACCATTAATTAATATTAGGGACAATTATAAAAAATAAAAATAAAAAAAATTCGTAAGGTTTGAATCTTTTAATAAAAAAAAATTCATAATTTATTATTTATATAATTTATTAGCATAGTCTCATTCACCCATCAGAAGGATAAATCACTCGAAACACCAACTGATTCAATGTAACAACTTGTTAAGAAAATGGAGGTTACATATGTCTAAGTCTCTCCAGTTTTGCTGTTTCATTAAAAACAATATCATAGGACGATGGATTATTATGCACAACCCTCATAAGATTTGAACTGTCAAGAGATGTCTCAACCCTAACAATTCCAGCTAATGATTAACATGAATCTAGTGGTTGCATGGGGCCAACCACCAAAGCCCATTCCTCCCCAACCACCTCCTCACTAGAGGGAAACGTACTTAATACTTTAACGGTCTTTCTCCTCCATTGAAAGCACACTGACTTGCACAGTTTGCATGGGAGAGATTACCTCATCCATCACCGAATTCTAGATAGGTAGACCCACTTTTCAGTCCAAAGATGTTTTCCCTACTGCAAACTCCATTCTTATCGCTACACTTTATTTCTCATAAACTAGCCCTTTCAGCCTCTTAGGTTGGCTATGCTCAGTGAGCTCCTCCTCAATGAGTGGCTCCTTCAAGGTCAATTTGTTAAAATATCCATTACTTTATCAATGGGGCTCATTTCTATCTGGACTAGGGAGTACGGCTAATTTCCTCAGGGGAAATTACCCACAGGTCCTATGTGAAACATGTAGACATTATTTAATTCAGCAACTTTTTGAGTAGACTCAAAAGTCCTACTTTCCTCTCTCTCTCTCTCTCTCTCTCTCTCTCTCTCTCTCTCTTTCTCCTTTTTGCCTCACTTTTTACGTTTTCCTCTCTTTCCTTTTTTCTACATTTTTCTCTCATCTTCTTTGCCATGGACGATAACCGGTGATCACATCTTTCTCCATTGATCGGGGTTCACCGATAACCACCAACCATTGAAATCAACTCGTGACTTCACCCTCACCGATGGCGAAGATGATATATTTCCGACGAAGAAGATGAGTGGATCTACTTAGATCTAATGTAGATCTACATCAGATCTGAGTAGATCTACATCAGATCTGGCTAGATCTAAACAAAAAATAGTTGCCGGAGTACAATCCTCTCTCTATATCCGCCTTTCTCCTTCGATCTCTTTTTTTTTTTTTCTCAGCAATACACTTTTGTTTTTCTGTTCTAATGGAGAAAATTTTAAAATTCTGAACAAGTAGTTTTTAAGTTTTAGTTACAGGCGGTGAAATTGTAAAATTTTGCAGTTTCAAATTTTTTTTGGTGCTGGAATGAATCATGGTTTAAAACTGTAAAATTTTGCAGTTTCAAATTTTTTTGGTGCTGGAATGAATCATGGTATAAAACTGTAAAATTTTGCAGTTTTATAACATTCTTTAGTACCGTAAAATTTTACAGTTTCATAACATGTTTTTCAGTTTGATTAATAAGGATAAATGCTTAATAGATTTTTGCTTTGAAACTGTAACATTTTACAATTTCAAAACTTACTTTTCAGTCTGATCAATATTGGAGATTATTTGCTTGAACCTTACAAAATTTGAAAAATAGCATATGTTTTTCCTATTGTTGCTGTTTTTTGTCGTTTCATTTTTTTTCCTTTTAGTTTATCAATATTTAGCACATTTTGCTTTTTTTTTTTTTTGCTCTAATTTCTTCATTTATTCTTCTTGTTTTTCAGAAAATATTCTAGGCATTTGGTGAGTCTCCAGTGAACGTTCTGAACATTCCGGCGACTTCCATTAACGTTCTTAACACTTCGGTGAACTTCCGGCGAAACTCCGGCGACTTCCCGGCGATGTTAAACATTCCAACAAGTCTTCGGCGACCGTTTGACGGAAGTCCGACGGAAGTAAGATGTAACAGTGTCTATAAATTTTTTATAAAAAAAAGAATTTTTTGGTAACAATTAAAAATGCATAGGACTAATTGGTGCAAATGTTTTGTTTGAGGATTAACTGGGTCTTGAACTTTGTACATGGGACTTATCAGTAATTTTCCCAATTTCCTCAATACCCACAGTAGCACTTGTTGAGAAATTAGGCTGTCTGCACTGGGCCTCCAAAGCAGAACAAGCAATGTCCACGGTTCAGTTACAAAATAGTTTGGATTGTGTCTTGGTCCAAAGTATCCAAAAAGAAAACTGGGCCCAATCCCCACCAGACCCAAACCTTCGTTGCATCCCCCAGTTTGGGATAAAGTGCACGACGCAATAGGCCCACAAAGATTAATTAGACTCAAAGGTCATGTTTGATTCACAAGATTAATGGTGAATGTATTAATAATCCTATCATGTTTGATTTACAAGGCTAATAGTAAGGTATTAATAATCCTATCAAATTAGTGTGATATTCACTATCCAATTGGATTAATAGGATAAATTATCTATTGGATTAATAATCCCACCCCTATCTCATTACTAATAATCCTACAAATTTATTGGATTAATTATCCGTTAGATTAATAATCCTAAACCAAAATGTTAAAACAAACATAGAATAATTGGGCTCACAAATTAATAATCTCAATCCCATACTCTAATCCATCCAATCAAACATGCCCTTAAATTAATGTCGCATTCACTATCTAATTGGATTAGTAGGATAAATTATTCCCTTGTCCATTGTTTGATTTGTATTGGATAAGAAAACATATAAATGTAGAATTACAATTATATTTATCTTCTTTTTTAATCTTACCCTCCGTCAATATTTCTTCACAATCTTTACTTTATCAAAATTTCTTCATAAACGTGGTTTTGAAAAAAATTATAAATAAATAAATAAAAGCAAAATAAAAATACAAAGGTCGTGTTTGGTTTTTTTTTTTTTTATAAATATAAACTAATTTGATAAAATAAATATCAAAAAATATTTTTAACTTTTTAAAAAAAAATTTTAACCTTCTAAAATATAAAATTATATAAAAATAATAAGTGTTTTAATTTTTAGTTAAGGGTAAAAGAGTCTTTTACTTTATTTCCGAACTGATGATATATAATCTCACCCCTACCCTATTACTAATAATCCTTCGAATTTGTTGGATTAATTATCCATTGGATTAATAATCTTGAAACAAAATTTCAAAACCAACACGGGATTATTGGACCCACGGATTAATAATTCTAATCGCATGCTCTAATCCTGTCAATCAAACATGCCCAAAATGGATTTACCCACCATAACTGAAGGTTATGGAATCGAGTTATGTTAGAAATTCTAAATAATCTATCAAATAATCTATCAATTTAGTAAAAAATTTGATAAATTATTTAGGATCTTTAACATTTTCATATATAACCACCTTAGGCCTACGTGGCAACTACTTTCTTGATGACTCAAGCTCTATGACTACATTTCCCATTACCAACAATGATTCATCCCCCCTTTTCCCCCCACCCCCTTTGACCCCCTCTCTCTCTCATTGGTCCCCTTTTCTTTTTCTTTTTCTTTTTTTTCCTGCTCCTCCAAACACCACCCGCCACGTAGCAAAGGGGGTGAGGGGGTGACCCCCAAAAGGGGGTCCCAAGCATTATTCTTCCCATTACTCTATTATGTTCCGTTCGTACTGACACATTCTATGACACCAAGAGGGAATTTGTCTACTCTTCTCCACTTGCTCTTAGCTCTCTTATAGGGGTGTAAATTTGGCCCAGTTTTCATGTTGGGCCTCGCAGGCTCCCGCCAAAATTCGAAACGGGCCAAAAAATTAAGCCCAAGCCCAAGGGTATTCAGGCCTTGGGTGAGCCTGACCTCGGGCTTGGGTAGGCCTAACCAAATTTTTTTGTTTTTTAAAATTATTTCTACTAAAATTTTATTATTTTCCATTAAAAAATACAACGGGCTTCGGGCGGGCCGGGCCCTAAGTGGGCCTTAAGCGAGCCGACGGGCTAAAACAAATGGCCACGAGCCAGGCTTTAAAACAATGGCCCAGGCCCTAGCCTAGGGGCTCAGGCCTTGGCCCAAGCGGGCCTAAACGGGCCGGGCCCATCTTGGGCCACGGACAGGCTTCGGGTAGCCCACGGACCGCAGGCCATTTTTACACCCCTACTCTCTTAGAGCATTTTCAATGGTGTTTGCTAAAATAGCATTATTATTAATATAATTTGGTAATAAATAGTGTTCTTTTGTTAAATTATAATAATGGTATTCTAATGGTCGTATGCTATTTTGGCAAATCTTAATTAATTTTTCCTCTAAATTTGTAGATGTTGTTTAGATATAGGTTTTTTAGTGATTTTATTTTCTTTTATCTTTTTCATCTTTTGTGAGCTTTTGTTAACTGTTTTTTTTTTTTAAATTATATATTTACATTATTCCTGACTAAACAAATATAAAAAATGAAAAAAAAAATGGAAATTTGAAAAAAAATAAAATTAAATAGCACAAGAGCATAATTGAACTGTCTTTTGTTTGTATTTTTCTTTCGGGCAAAAGAGCACAACGACTCTTTTGCATTTCCAAATATCTGATCACCACCATTCACATACCCGGATCCAACAGTTGAGATTCATGATCTAGAATCATCCAACCTAAAAGCCTCCATCTCAAAGTTTCACTCTCCTTCTCCTTGAAAGCCTCCATCACCGAAAGTCTCTCTCTCTCTCTCTCTCTCTCTCTCTCTCTGTCTTTGAAGACCCACCAAGTTTTCCTCCTCCATCTCCTTCTTAGTCTCACTCTTCCTCCATCACCGAAAGTCTCTCTCTCTCTCTGAAGACCCATCAAGCTTTCCTCCTAATGAACCCTTTCAGTCTCACTCTCACTCTCTTTCCGAACCAGTCTCACTCTCTCTCTCTCTCTCTCTCTCTCTCTCTCTTCAAAGACCTACTAAGCTTTCCTCTTCCATCTCCCTCTCAATCTCACTCTTCATCTCCCTCTCCCTCTCCCTCTCACTCTCACTCTCTCTCTGAACTAGTCTCCCTCTCACACACTCTCTCTCTCTCTCTCTCTCTCTCTCTCTCTCCCCGAAGACCCACCAAGCTTTCCTCCTCCATCTCCCTCTTAGTCTCACTCTCTCTCTCTCTCTCCCTAAAAGCCTTTATCACCGAAGATCAGTAGATTAGAACATTCCTTCAACCTATTTCAGTAGATCAGTAGATCAGAATATTCCTTCAACTGTACTGAGCTTCAACCTATTTCTTTAAATCCAGGTATTTATTGTTTAAAATCTGCTTCAGATTTATTGATTATTGCTTGGATTGCTTGAGATTTGTTGAGATTACTTGAAATTTGTTTGAGGTTGCTTTAATGTTGTTGTTGTTTTAGTGAAATTCTTTTTTTCTTTTTTTTTAAAAAAAATTGTTGTTGTTGTTGTTTTTTTTTTTTTTTCCAATTGATCTGTTTTAGATTTTTTTTTTCAATTGATTTGTTTCAGATTTAAAAAATTCTACTTCAGATTTATTGATTTTTTTTCAATTGATCTGTTTTTGTTTGAGTTTTTCTACAAAAGGATAAGAAATGGAGGAAGGGAAAGAAGAAAATCAATTGGTTTTGGGTGAGCTGGCAGATTTGTCATTTGCCAAAGTTGTTGTCAAATTTGACAACAACTTTAGCATTTGCTATTTTTAATAGCTATTATATCTCACCATTGGAGGACCCATTTCTCCTCAAAGCTGCTATATTATAACTTTGGTAGCTCCAATGGCAAACCATTGGAGATGCTCTTTGTGATAACCGTGTTCCGTATTATGCTAATTGATCTTTATTATGAATGTGATTATGTGTTTGATATGATTTTGTGTGCCATTTATATGAATATATGTGGTTTTGAATTTCTATCTGTTCACCGTAGGAAAATCTGTTTGAGTTTCTGCTTTGGAAATTAAATTGAAGGCCCTATCGGCCATAGAAACCGAAATTAACCACGCCTTTGTGATTAACGGAATTTTTAGAGCCTACGGTGAAATTTAATTGAAAATTGATTCGGATCAGATTAATTAGATTAAATTAATGGGTAGTGCTCAAATTATTTAATATTGATGATTGTGATTAATGGGACTTATATAAAAAGGGCCACTTTCACTCAATTCCTCTCTTTATTTCAATTTGACTGATATTAACTCTAAGGAGAAGGAGAGGGTCGGCTCTAGAGAGGGAGAAAGAAGGAGAATTGTGTGTTTGGCTCAAGTTTGTGAAATTGGAAGGTTGGACTCAAGATTCAACTAGAAATTGTGAAGATTAAAGCTCCTAGGTGAGTAATCAACCCTTAATTCATGAGTTTGAACTTGTGATTTTGTGAATTCAAGTGATTTGGTAGCTCATGGCAAAGATTTAGTTGGAAATGAAGCTAGAATGTACATGCATGCATAGAATTACCATAAATAAACAAGGATTGTATAATCTATCATGTAGTTTGTGAATCATGGAAAATTGAGTTGTAGGATCATACATGCAAGCATGATTTGGATGAATTTCATGTGTCTAAGCATCACTTGACCCATTTGAAATGGAATTGGAGTTAAAAGATTGCATGCATGTTTGATTATTGAAGATATGGAGCTTATATGAGGTTTGAAAGCATGAGCCATGATTATACAAAAATGCTGATTGATTTTGAAGAATTGAACCATGATTTTGAGTAATTGGCCTCATATTGTTTGTGTACTCATGATATATAATGTATTTGTATGTTTGGGAACCAAGATTGTGGGTTTTGGACCTTTGGAAGTCGAATTTGAACTTGAAAAACAATTCTGGAAAACCCAGAATTTATGATGTCCGCTCGAGCGGGGGAACCGCCGCTCGAGCGGGAAATACGAGCTCCCAGAACTTTTTGCAGACATGATGTCTGCTCGAGCAGGGAAGTTCACGCTCGAGCGTGGAGCTATGTAGAATGACTTTTAGCTCGAGCGCCCAACCTTACGCTCGAGCGTAAAAACGAGGCAACCAGTACTTTTGCAGACCTAATGGGTCCGCTCGAGCGGGAAAGTCCACGCTCGAGCGGGGGACCCCTGTTTCTGAAATTTTGAAAATGCGTTCTGTGTCTCGTTTTCCGTTCTCTTTCACTTCTAAGTACTTTTAGGCATGCATTGAGCATTATGAATGAATTAAAAGGATAAGAAAGAAACCTAAAGAGGAATATGTGAATTAAGAACGGATTGAATTGTTTGTGACCTATTGTGTTCATGGAATGTGTAGGGTCGAGCTCCAGGGCAAATCATCCAGCCGATCACTGTGAGTAATATCTTAATAAAGATATCTGAAATATGTTGTTTGTCCAATTGCTTACTTCTATGTAAGTCTTATAAGTTCGTTAATTTGAATGGTGGACAATGTTTGCTACGCCAAATGAATGGGCTAGAGGCCAGTTTGACCTGAATGATAGAATGAATGGGCCAAAGGCCAGTCTAACATGAAAGGTTGGGCCAAAGGCCAGTCTGACATCAATGAATGATTGGGCCAAAGGCCAGTCTGACATGAATAAATGATTGGGCCAAAGGCCAGTTGTAGACGTCCCCGAACGCCCCGGGAGGGAAATCCCGTTTTGTTCGTTTTGCGGGTCTACTACAGTTCGGACTCAAATTGTCACGGTTCTTAATCTGAACCAAAGAGTCCAAATCCGGCAAATCGTTTTGAGAAAACAGATTTTTGAAAGAAGTGCCAAACATGGACTGCTTTGCCAGATACAGAGTCGCCACCTAAATATTTTTTTATGGGGGAATTTAGGAAACCCTGACTCGGTGCCAAAGGCCACGTGTCCGTCATCACCAAAGTTGCCTCGGCTCGGGAACTTAGGTACGATCGGGGAAGGTCAGCTATGAGCACCCCCTCTCGCCCGATCCGAAGATCGGCCTCTACTAACCATGATATCCGATTTTGAAAACGTTTATGTGTTCTTATTCCGATTATTAGCCTAGAATTACTATCTTATCCGCACAGCAAACAAGTATAGACTAGATCGCCTAATTTGGAAACAAGCATTGCATATCCATTTTGTTTAAAAAATGTTTTGGAATTTGCTACCCGCAAGTAGGCTAAAACACGGATTTCAATGAATTATCCCAACTCAAGTAATCCAACCTTCACCCACAAGCATTCAGGCAGTTTATCACATAAGCATCTAGCTTCATGGTAATCATGCTATTATATTAACACTCACACGTATGTGGTATGCTAAAGCATAAAAGCTTACCTAGTACTCCAAGCCAAAACAGAAACTAGTTAGTAATCATATGTATGACCCTAGTTCATGTTAAGATGGCTAATGCAACACATGCAGGATGCAGCTAGAATAGGCTCGGCTACCCTAAAGATGGCATGTGAAATGCTGCAACTAACAAGTACTCAACTTGGAATTGAAATACAAGTGCAGTTAGCATGATGTGCCGAGCCCGATGCATGCAAGACAAATGTATGGATGCACGCATGCATAGCATAAGGTATGCTAATTTAAATATGCCCTAAACTAACCATCGAAAGCTAGTAAATAAAAGGGAAGAAAGACGTGGGGTTGGAAGACATACACACACTCAGGCACACTTATTACACAATTGCCCTCGCTCGGAGGGTCCGAATAAATATTACAATCTGAATAAATAATACTAAATTAATTATTACAGAATTTCTAATTAATTAACAAATTAAATGCAAAAAGAAGGTGGCCGCAGCCCTACCTCGGGATGTGGGAATGATGCATGCTCGAGTCCGTCTCGCCCGGAAAACCTGTACCATGCCACTGCTGCCTCTGTTCACACTGCCCTGCTTCTCTGAAAACTGCCAAAGTGTTGGGACATGTTCCCTGCACACTGCAGAACATCATCGGCTAGAGGGAATGCCCACCGGCCATGGCAAATATCCATCGGTTGGCTTTCAATGTTATCAGCCACACATTCCTGGCCGGTCGGCACTCGGTATGGCCGGTCGGCACTCGGTATGGCCGGTCGGCCAAAACTTCCTGCAGAAACTGGTTTTTGACAGCAACAAAGGACAGACAGTGTATGGCATGGAATTTCAAGCAAATGTAAGCATGATCATGTTCCCTATCATGTATTGGACTCAAGGAAACATAACCCTCGACCCTCGGGCCATCAATTATGCATGATGGCCTAAGAAGTCAAGCTTGCTATTCAATATAAAATGCATGCAACACATAAATGAATGCTAAGACCCCATCACATTTAGAGTCAAGGGCCTCGGTGACCGAGGGTTGAGACATGTTTTGTCACTTGAAGTACAGACACCCCTCGCCCCTCAAGTTTGGTTTGACACCCCAAACCAAACAATGTAGTGCATGTAGACAAACATGGCTCAAGAATGCAATATGAGATTAAGATGCAAAACATGTCAAATGTGACGCAATCTATCATGACAAGCATGCAAAGTGCTAGAGCATACAAGATGCGAATACTATGCAAGCATGGACAATTATGCAAGCATGCAACTAGAGGTAACGAGCCAAGCATGCAATCATGCACAAGGATGGACTTAGGCTGGAATGGGAGGCCTCGGCCATGCCCTAAAACAGTGGCTAAAAGTGGCCTAAATGATGGGCAAATGTCCATGCCAACATGCAAACCAAAGGGTCTAAGATTAAGGCATAAAAGGGGGCGTTCTACTACCATTATCATGACCACTCATGGCATGGATTATTCAACCAAAAACAGAGTTTCAATGCACCAAAATACACCCCAAAACCTATTGATATGGCAGCCCAAATGTCTAAACATGGTAGCATACACAATGACCAACATTTAAGGCACAAAACTACAACACTTCAAAGCATTGAAAGAGACACAAATGACAATGTAAAACCATATTACATGGACTGAAACATGATCTCAAATGATGCCAAATGATGATAATAAGCTAAACTAGGCATGTTAGTGACTCACACACTCAAGGCTTACAAGCCACAATGCATAGCAACTATACCAAACATGTCAAACATGACCAAATCAGTGGCCAACAGACCTTAAGCATGGAAAAATATGACCAAGGACTCCCCGAAGCAAGGCCAAAATATGATAGCATGGTGGTCTAATGGTGTGATGCATTCCTAGGCAACATGGAGGAATATAAAGCAAGTATAATATGCATGCTAAGGGCCAACAAACCACCATTGAACAGAGATATAATATGACCCAAAACACCCCAAAAGCCTCTGAAAAGTAGCCATAAACAACTAGACATGCATGCTACCATATTGAATCAAAACATGCACAAATGAAGCACAAAAGGGAAAGGGTGTCCCTCCCCTATACAAGACCTCAAACCTCCTTCCTCACCACTGAAAATTCACTGGATTTCAGTGGTGAGAAGGCCAACACACCAAGGTAAGCAAGGCTTAACAAAAGAGTACCAAAAGAGGCCAAAATGGAGCTAAGAGGGGGAGGTCGACCCCAAATGCCAAAACAACCTTAATGAGAGATCTCAAGCATGCAAAAATAAGACTTTTTCTAGTTATACACAAAGTCTAAAACAATATGCAAGATAGGTAAAAAAGCAATGCAAGATTGGGGAATCTAAAGTAAAGAGATTACCCTTGAAGAACCCTTGATGAACAGCCAATGCAGCCCTCTTCTTTTGATCAAAATCAGTCCAAAAATTCAAGAACAAACCCTCCAAGCCCCTCAAGGTCGAAGTAAGGTGTGGTAGTGTGTGTCTTAGTGCAAAACTAAGGTAAAAATGCACTTTTAGGCCACAAAACACACACACGGGAGGAGAGAGAGGGAAATATAGAGAGAGAATATATTTGACAGATATATATATATATATGTGTATCTCTGGTTTTTTTGATCAAAAACTCCAACCCCTCATAAAGGAGGAAGAAAGGTTCTTATATAGACAAAGGAAATGACTTGAAGCTTCTCCAAGAAGCTAAATGAAAAGGGGCAAAGGGTGCAAAGGAGTCAAGGCTTCTAGAGGAAGCTAAGACAGCTGGCCAAGCTTCCCCAAGAAGCTTGGCCAAAGGGTCCCACATTCTAGAAGGAAAAGGGGGTCAAAGGCTCAAAATGGTCATCCCCGTGCATGGGGAGTGGGGTCTGTGCCTCCCAGCTGGCACAGCTGGCATGCACCATGCCTGAGGGGGGTGCAAAAGGGTCACCGGCCGGCAAAATAGATCACCGGCCAAAAAATGGGCCGGCCGGCCACACAGAGTGCCGACCGGCCATTGATAACAAGCAACAATGGCCGGTGGCAACAAGGAATGGCCGGTGAGGTAAAGGGAAGGCTGGTGGAGTGTGGGGATGGCCAACAAGCCATTCCCTGCCTCCCAAGGCAAAAACACAAACAAAAGTGTTTGGTGCAAAACCAAACACTAAACGAACGAGTTAAGAGATCTTGAGGCAAGGCGCGCAGCCGAGGCCTCCAGGAACTCAAAACGAACACGAACAAGGGTGATCACTGAGTGTTCAATCAGTGACGTCCAAGTCTTGAGGACGGTCAAAAATGGGGTGTCTACACCAGTCTGACATGAATGAAAGGTTGGGCCACAGGCCAGTCTGACATGAATGAATGATTGGGCCAAAGGCCAGTCTGACATGAATGAAAGGTTGGGCCAAAGGCCAGTCTGACATGAATAAATGATTGGGCCAAAGGCCAGTCTAACATGAATGAAAGGTTGGGCCATAGGCCAGTCTGACATGAATGAATGATTGGGCAAAAGGCCAGTCCGACACGAATGAAAGAATGGATGAGCCGAAGGCCATTTGATATGAATGGTTTGGGCCCAAGGCCGTCTGATGTGTTTGGAACCGTAGTTACTTGATACATACATTAGATAGAATATGAATTGGGCCCAAGGTCGTTTGTCGCACATTGTTTTAGTGTATCTTCTTTATTCGATATTATTCATTGAGCTTTCGCTCACGCTCATTCATGTGTTGTAGGTGAGTGTAGACGTCCCCCGAACGCCCCGGAAGGGTTAAGTCTCGTTCTGTTCATATTGGGGGTCACTACAGTTCAAGGACTCAAATGTCACGGTTCTTAATCTTGAACCAAAGAGTCCAAATCCGGCAAATCGTTTTGAAAAACAGATTTTTGAAAGAAGTGCCAAACATGGACTGCTTTGCCAGATACAGAGTCGCCACCTAAATATTTTTAAAATGGGAAATTTAGGAAACCCTGACTCGTTGCCAAAGGCCACGTGTCCGTCATCACCAAAGTTGCCTCGGCTCGGGAACTTGGGTACGATTGGGGAAGGTCACTTCGTGAGCACCCCCGCTCGCCCGGTCAAAGACCGGCCTCTACTAACCATGATATCTTATTTTGAAAACATTGTGAGTTCTTATTCCGATTATTAGCCTAGGTTATTATGTGATGCTCGCAGCAAATAAGTATAGACTGAGCCGCCTGAATTGGAACAAAACATTTCATGTTTGTTTGTTTCGAAAATGGTTTGATGGTGCTACCCGCAGGTAGGCTAAGACGCGGATTTGCCACCCTCAGGTGGGCTTAGAAAACATGATTTTGCCACTATCTAGTGGGCTTAAAACAAACATTTGATGAATTGTCCAATCCAAGTAACTCAGCCTCCACCCACAGGCATTCAAGGCAGTTATATCACATAAGCATATAGCCTCATGGTAAGCATGCTATTCATGGCAACACTCACACACATGCAAGGATGCTAAAGCATAAAACTTACCGAGTACTCCAAGCCAAAACAGAAACTTTATCAGAAATCATGCATGATCTTAGATATACAGGAATGTCTAATGCAACACATGCAATGATGTAGCTATAGCAGGCTCGGCTATTCTAAACATGGCATGTGGAATGCTGCAGCTAACATGTATTCATTTTGGAATTGAAATACAAATGCAGTTTGTATGATGCGCCGAGTCCGGTGCGTGCAAAACAGATGAATGATGCAAACATGCTGTCATACTGTATGCTAATTGAAATATGCCCTATATCTAACCAACGTAAGCGGGTAAATAAAAGGGAAGAAAAACGTGGGGTTGGAAGACATACATCACACTCACGCACACTTATTACAGTTTTGCCCTCGCGTAGAGGGTCCGAATAAATGTACAGTCCGAAATGAAAGAATATTACAGTCCGAATAATACAGATATTTCTAATTAATTTAACAAATTAAGCTAAGAAAGCTTTAAAATTGGCTTGCAAGCCAGGGGCTGCCTCGCTTCTGATGAATGATGTATGCCGAATGCCTTTTGGAAATCCACTGGGATGCCCAATTTAGCCTCTGTTTGCAATGTTTCTTGAAATGCGCGCCAGACTCCGAAAAGTTGCTGATTCCTCATCTTGCTGCAACAGAGAGCAAGAAAAGGGCATAGCAATGTATTTCACAAATATATGCATGCCTCGATCCTCGTGCCACCAATCACGCATATCGATGCATGATGGCTGAGGAATCGGATTGCACAACTCAATATTGGGTGCAATGCAGATGAATGCTACAGCAATACCTAACTCCATCATGGATAATCCGGAGTGTCGATGACTTGGGAATTGAGACCCGTTCCGTCACTCGGAGTACGAAACGTGCCTCGTTTCCCGTGCCCGGGCTAACTCCTATCCCGAACACGATGCAATATGCATGATATGCATGAAATGCAACTAAGATACAATCCTAACATACACAATGCTATGAAAATGGGATGCCTCGAAATGCGTTCACCCGGGCACGCAAACCGAGGCGATGGCCCTAAGGCATGAAATGGCATACACAATGCAATTGGACTTACACTAACATGAGAGAGCCTCAGCCACACTCACATAAGGGCCGTCGGATAAAATGAGGCCTCGAAATGCGTGCCCACGGGCGCGCAAACCGAGGCGATGCCTTAAAGCACGAAATGACAACAAATGCGAAATGGACTTACACGAACATGAGCGAGCCTCAGCAACTCACATGAGACTCCAACGAGAGAGCGCGTAAGATGAAAATGAGCTGCCTCGAAATGCGTGGCCGCGGCGCGCAAACCGAGGCAATGTCGCATAAAAGCATGAAATGCATGGAAAATGCAAATTGGGCTTACACTAACATGAGAGGGCCTCAGCCGTACTCACATAAGATGCCGTGAGACAAAAATGAAGTGCCTCGAAATGCGTGCACACGGGCACGCAAACCGAGACATGGCCCTAAGGCACAGAAATGACATGCGAATGAGATGTGACATATGGCATATGGAAATGCCAATTTCAGCAGCTAAAATGATGCACAATAGCCCCCGATTATGACAAAATTACACCCGATGCCCGAAATGCGATGTAATGCACCCAAATGGCCTACAGCCCTACTATCATGCATAATTGACACATGACATGTAAAAGTAGCAATGCAGCCCCTAAAATAACATTTTTTCAATACAAAGCAAGGCTAAACAACAACCACAAGTATGGCAAAATTAGCATGCAAAAATGGGGAAAAAGAGGGGAATTACAAAGCAAGTAGTATATACAATGCTCAAAACGAAAAAAACAGTTCTACAACATTAAAGAGGGACCAAAAATATGCACATTTATAAGAGATAACATCCCCAATTCAGTAGGTAGATAGGCTAAACATAGCATGCAAAATAATGAGCCACACAAAGGCTATAACATGAGGTACCAAAAGCATACACCAAACAACTTTGGACCCTTGACAAAACAGTAAGAATGGGTCATTTTAAGACATTTTCTAAGCCTGATGAAGGCTCAAAACAGAAGCCAAGAAAGCCTAACAAAGCATGCAATTTACGGAATCAAAGATGGTATTACATGAAGTACCAAAAGCATGCACAATGGCCTAAGACCCTTAACAAAACATCATGAGAAGGCCAAAACAAGGCTCTTTATAAGCCTGATGAAGGCTCAAAATAGAAGCAAAATAAGCTTAACAAAGATGCAAAATGGGGCCAAAGAGAGGTATAAAGAGAGGCCATTCATGGAGGCACCAAACAAGATTGGTCCCTTCTACAATGTTGTAGAGGGACACAAAATAAGCTCAATCTCAGTTTATAGCATGCTCCAAAAATAAATGCGTATAAGCTAAAAATAGCATGCAAGTTTACGGTAAATTGGAGGATTTGTGAAGCAAGTGTGTATGTAGAAGCACCAAACATGGTTGAGCCCTTCTTCAATATTGAAGAGGGCTCAAAATAGCCCAAAACAGTTAGGGTCGGAGCCAAAAACTCAAGCAAAGGGGGTAGAAAATGATACAAAATAGAGCTAGAAAAGGGAAAATAGCAACTTACCCTTGAAGAAACTTCTTGGCTGCCTCTTGGACCAAATTTGCTGCCTTTTTAGCTGCTGGAAATCAGCTCCAAGTGGTGGAAATGGAGTGGTGATGGTGGTACTTGGTGTTGATGTAGAAATGGTAGAGAACTTGGAAGTTTTGAGCTTGGAAATGGAGGGGAGAGGAGGAGAGGCGTGTATGAAGCTCTCAAGGGGTTTTTTCCTACCCTTAAACACAGCTGGGAGCTGCTGTCATATGGCCAAGAGAGGGGTCAAAAAGGAGGGCCAAAAAGGTGGGGGAAAAATGCACCCAAGTATTCCCTTTAAAGATCTTTCCTAATATCTAGATATTTTGAGGGCAACCAATGCAAAATCTAGATATTTTGAGGGCAACCAATGCATAGCTGGAATACACTCAATGAGAGGAATAGGGCCGGCCAGCTCACAGGGGCAAAATCGTCATTTTACAAAAGGGGTGGCTGGCCAGCTAGATAAAAAAAAAAAAAAACTGCCGAGAAGACCACTGGCTGGTGGGTGCTAGAGAAGTCCAAAAATGTCCATTCAAGTGTCCAAATTGAAGCCCCGGAAGTTAGCTTTCCAATGGCGCAAACCTTGCATCAAAATTCCTCCTGTAGAAAACGTTATGCCAGTTTCCGTGAAGCCGCGCAGATTCAGTACAACCGGACTTTAACCAACCATATCTCCTCCCCCCGGATTTGGACTTAGGATATTCTTCAGTGAAAAATGAAGCCCCGGAAGTAAGATTTCCAATGGTGGTGGCCTCATATTTTAATTCCTCTTTTGCAAAGAGTTACGCTTGTTTCGGTGAAGCCCGCGCAGACTTTTCTCCTTCCCAGATTCATGCTGAACCACTTTTGACCAAGCAGATAACTGTTGTTGCTGAGACAATTGCTGGCCTCCCACCTCCAGTGATTTCCTGGTGCTAAAACAGAGGTACCTGCCAAAATTGAACAAAAACTAATGCAAAACGAAAGCTCGGGGACCAAACGCGCGAGGTCCCCAAAATGGCGCTGGGTGTGAGCACCGAAAGTGGCGTTCGGCCACGAAGTGGGCATCAGAGGCCCCAGTGTCCCTCGGAATGATAAAATAGAGGCACTTGCCAAAATTGAACAAAAACTAATGCAAAATGAATGCTCGGGGCCAAAACCGCGAGGTTCGGGGTCCCGAAAATGGGCTGTAGGCACCGAAAGTGGTGTTCGGCCACGAAGTGGGTATCTACGACCCCAGTGTCCCTCGTATGATAAAACAGAGGCACTTGCCGAAAACCGGAGAAATCGGAGATGGTTGGGCGGTCCCGAACCGAGGCACACGGCCTGACGGTCCCGAAAACCGGGAACCGGGCTCCGAAATGGGCAAAATGGCCTACGGCCACGAAATGTAGCGCACGGCCACCGAGAGATAGTCTACGGGACCACTCCCTCCCCTCAGGAAAGAAAACAGAGAAAACCGAGTCTGGTTCGCAAACCGAGACAAGGCACAGAAGAGAGTTCGGAAGTCCGGAGGCAGGGCACGGCCGCGACTCTGAGACTTCTGAACGAGCACAGTATGCAACATCACCGAGCGCTCAATCGGTGACGTCTGAGTCTTAAGGTCGGTCAAAAATGGGGGTGTCTACAGTTGCCCCTCTTTGACAGAACTCGGAAGTCAGGAAGTGACGAGAGTGAATGTCAAAGCCCAGAGACGACCCATTTTTGACAAGGCCGAAGACAGACAATCATACAAGATAAACAAAGATACATGCCGCAGCGTGCCCGCAGGCAGGGGGCAAGATGCTAATGATATGCACAGAGCCAGGTGATCACGCAAATGCAGCAAGCTGTAATGAGGCAAGTATCGACAAATAGATGCAACAGTTTTAAGCAAGAATGCAAAGCAACAACTACATTTCATGCAGTTAGGATGCGGAGAATTATTCAATTCTCGTCGCGTCTCACACGGAGAAGATACGATACCTGCGCGATTCGTCTGGTCGCACCAGCCTCAAATGAACCGTACCTACAATATCGTGCCTGCAAAATAGAGAAATTCACAAGAACAATATGCTAACAACATATATTCAATGTGATTCTGAAAGTTTGGCACACGCGGTGCCGGCGGGTAGAATGCATAAAGCAGTGTGATATTACAGGGTAAGGTGCGCAAGATAGCACGACAAAATGCATGAACATGAACAATGCAAGTAATGTGCACAAAATAGTGCGATGCGCAAAATAGCGCGAGATGAAATGTAATGCACTAACAAGTGCAGGTGGGTACGCGCAAGATAGCGCAAATGATACAATGCACAAAATAGTGCGATACGCTAAACAGCGCGAATTGATTTGAAATGCACAAGATAGTGCGACCGTGATATGCAAAGCACAGGACAGTGCGATTAAGGTGCGCAAAAAAGCGCGCGATTGATAAACTGCACAAAACAGTGTGCGATTGTGGTGCGCAAATAGCGCGATGTCAACTGCACAAAACAGTGCGATGGAGGTGCGCAAAATAGCGCGAATGTAAACTGCACAAAACAGTGCGATTTGATTTGAAATGCACAAGATAGTGCGATACGCTAAACAGCGAGATTGATTTGAAATGCACAAGACAGTGCGATACGCTAAACAGCGCGAGTGATTTGAAATGCACAAGACAGGCAGCGATACGCTAAACAGCGCGAGTGATTTGAAATGCACAAGACAG